>JACDOX010000011.1:9716081-9832603 GCA_014549065.1 Cardinalis cardinalis | reverse complement strand
CCTTTTATATAATCTTGTATATTTTATCACCACTTGTTTCCTTGTGCTAATTTGCTCTCCTTGAGAATATATTTAAACATGTTTGAAATTTGGGCACCAAAGTTAATGCCAGTTAATTTTTTCCTCTGTTACAGAGGCTGAGGTGAAGAATTGCAGAAGGGCTTGCAGAAGCAGAAAAAAATTTTTGCATATTATTGCCTCAATATCTTATACTCAAATACTGGACAAAGTAAATTGAATATTAAGTAATAATGTATAATTACACATCCAGAGAGATGATAATGAAGAGTAAAGTACAACAAACTGTAATCCAATCACAAAGGCAAAGCATGCAAATGAAACAATCAGGTTAAAGATGCTGAATTGGCAGCATTTAATAAAGATTTATAAAGAAAGGATATAATTTAGCATAGCAGAAAAAAAATCTATTAGCAAATATAATCTCCCTGATACAATTCCTTTTTGGTACATGTTAATTCTTCTATTAACAAATGTCCAATGATTTTGCATTGAGTATTCAAGGGAACTGTCAGCATTAGGGAATCATATAATTCCCTTTCAGAAAGGAAAGGATTCACTACAGCTACTGAGAATTTGTTTGAACAGATGAAATAAAATAYTGCCAAGTATTAAGTGATACAGGATCCAAGTGCTTGAGATCTATGGAGTTTTCATGGTAACCACCGTTCTTGAATCTAGGACATATGATGTCTGATCTGGAAGTTGTCTGCCCCATTGTTCCCATCTTAATTTAGATTTTTGTTGGCTTCATCCAAATATTATGTTGCAAAGTACAATACTTTATACAAAGATTTATGTATGCAATAAAACAARAAATCAAAATATTTTATATTTTATCCTAGTGAAGAGCCACCTCAGTCAGCAGATGTGTGAGGGGCAGWACCATGCCCTGTTTCTGGTCTGAAAAGCTTAAAAAGAGCCTTACCAACTACAAAATGACCGCCTACTTCTTAAAATGAGTACAACTAAAGACCTTTGTTGAATAGATACTGAATAGATGTAATAGATATATTTATTGATTGTCTTTGTGCACACATAAGATGAGCATAARTTTGCCTTTAAATTAACTTTGCTTTTTTATTTAATGAAATACAAATGTAGGAGTTCGATATACATCCGTTGACTATTGACATTCTAGAAAATCTAGCAAAAAATCTTTCCTCTTTAGYGTGATTCTGTGACTAGGTTTTGACTCACCACAATTAAAACATACTAAGTATCAGCACATAGAGTATAATACAGGTAAATTTGATTTTTAATTAGGAAAAATTACCAGAAAACATTTTGATTTTTTGATGAAGTCTGAATTATTCATACCACTGCAGCATGCTTCTCACCATTCACGATTCCTACACAAAATAACCATTAATTAAATTCTGAAAACATTCACTATACAGCTATTTTGATTCTCTGCTCATAAGTAATATCCACRGTCTACTCCTTTAAAAATGCTTTGCAATCTGAGTTAGGGAAGGAGCCTGCTCTGTAAAGTGTTGGCATTTGAGGTCTGAGCCAATAACCACAACTGATTTCCTAATGTCATCTGTGTCACAGTTGCAGAGGGAACATGATTTCAGCTAGAATCCCAGCATTTGGATCCGGAACACAAACTGGTTTATAGCCAGCACAAATCTGCAAGCATTTAATCTTCCTGAGGGACCAGAAATTATATTAGCTGTCCACATAGTAAAACATTGCCAGACTGCAATTACTGCTGAAGGCTCAACACAGGACTTGAGCCCCTTGAAACCCAAGGGCATCACTGGGCACCAGTTGTGCTTTGGGACTCCCCAGGTGGGCCTTTCCCCCTCCCTGGTGTTTTCAGCATGTTTTAATTCCTCTCATTTCCTATTCCACACTTAAACAAGAACCCTCACTTTAGCACTTAATGACTAGGGGCGTGTGAGGAGCAGAGAACAAAACTAAATATGTCCCTCTGCTAATTTAATTATTAAAAATGTTCCCTCTACAACCTTGTTCAGAGCAGCACTTAAGTTTTTCTCTGAAATCTGTGGCTTTATTCACACTTTAAAGTTAAGTGTTTTGTTAGACAAGGGTATTCACACAGATAATAAATGTACTTTTCCTATTCCCATCCAGGAGTTCAACAACTTTTTTTTTGCAATAAGAAAAAATTTTTAGAAAGCCTTTTTACTATAACAACAAAAAAGTTATTTTGACTTTTTGAAATAGGATAGAAAATTTCTTTCTCCAGTGGAAAGGCTAAACATTTTGTCAGGAAATTGAAAACCAAAACCCAGATACTTTTRCTTCTGTTGCTTTTAGATGCCTGTTTTCTGTACATCAGAAGAAGGAGAAGTGCTTAAAGACACTTTTTTTTAATATTCAGCCAAAATTTACATTTCCTGGGAAGGAGGGAACAAAATGATCCAATAAAGACTAGCATCAATGAATTAAAAATTCTAGATACCGTTTTGTGTTGTGAGAGGGATTTTTCATTTAGGTAGTTTCCTTATAAAAACAGTCTTAGCTCCTGTAAGAGTTGCTGCATTGCTGCCATGGTGCATGTGTTTGATATTCTGCACGTGCTTCCTGCTTTTCTTTCTTGGTGGGAAACAGGAAAATTCTGTGCTGTGACAGCTCAACTATTTACAGTCACCCTGGTGTCACACACACACAGAGGAACAGTGTCCAGGTACCATCAGGAACAACTTCTCTCTCCAGCTACTGAGTTGCTAAAACCAGAGCAGTAATGTGCAGTCACAGAGATAGAGGATCAGTGAACAGTAAGATATTGTGATATTGAAGTAATTTTTCACACCTCTAGTAAAGTGAATACATTACAATCATTCATTTGTGTCGAACCTGAATTGTCAAACTGAGTTTATGGACTCACAGGACTTTTAAAAATACTTGTCATCAGAGCATGTGCACTATTACAAATTTCATTAAAAGCATATTCAAGGCATTCCAAACTGTGTTTTTTTTCACCAAAAAGTAATGATCCATTGCATATTTATTTTTGMAGCCAGCTAATAAAATGCAAAGAAAAGTGACACAGCAATGCCTAGTTGCTGACAAGTGCGTACTTTTTTCAGGATGAATAATGTTCTTACAAATCTGACTTCTGTCAGAAACAACGATCAGTGATCATTGTTAGCAATTAGCCAGTGATCAGAATTTTATAAAATCATTTCTCCTCATTGGTGAGGAGTTTTAGTCACATTCATACATATGTGTTTTAATAACCTGAGTTCTCTGCTTCATCTTAGATTTAATTAAATCATAGTAAGCTGAGGATCTTTAAAGTGCTCTTCACAGAAATATGTAGTATTTCTTCAAATAAAGATGGATCTCCTAACTGGTGCATTTTTTGTCCTGTGTACTGTGTTCAGTGTGCTGTGATAGTAYCAATTCTGTACTATAATGCAGTGTACAGTGCATTACTTAGCTTTACATACTGTTCTAGCGCAAGACAAAAAATAAGAACAAAAGAGAAATATTTTCCTGAGTTAGAAAYCATGAAATCATTAATAAATGTCAGTACATTTCAGTCTCATAGCTATGATAGCATTCTTCTGTCATTGGATCTGRGCTAAAAACTCCATGGAGGAACCTCTCCAGCAATGAAACTCCTTTGACCCGATATTCAATCAGCGCGGTGGGAACAAGCCTCGGCAGTGTGCACTCTGTGGGCTCATAGCTGTGAAAAGAGTAACACAGATGCAATTTTCTGTATGCTTTTGTAGGCAACCCTAGTCTAGCTGTAGGGCAGATTTCAAGTCACTCAACTTCAAGGCAAATCAAAGCAGAGAGGAATAATTTCCTGCCTCTTTGACAGGGACACAAACTCTGAACWGAGTACAGTCACATTCTGCTTGGAAACTGTAACAGCTGCAGCAAACATATGGAGCTGCCATGGAAGAAAAGCTGTTTGGTTTGTGGACTGAGACCCTAATCAAAGTGATTGATGCTGGGTATGATGCAGAAATGCAGCAGATATCCTTTTTGAAGGAAGATACTTGAGAGATAAATACAAAATGCTCTAATAAGTGAAACAGGCTGAAACGCCTGTAATACCTCTAGGATAGATGTTAAAATCACTTAGACACTWAGACTTATATCAGCAATGAGTCATTTCCCTTAATACAAAATATAGAAGATAAAAAGTAAAAATGGATCACTGGTTCAATATTAACCCTGACATACCTGATTATTTACACTCTGTTTTTTAATAGGATACTAAAGTAGGGTATAGCAAATGAATCTCTTGTCAAAGGCTAGTTTCTCTTAAACTTGCTTGCAATGAACATTAACATSAAAGAGTAAGTATTTTTAAGTCATTGTATCTTTGCCATTGTTATTGAGGGAATTGTCTTTTTCTTTTTAAGYAATTAGCACAGGATATTCTGAAGACAGACATAATTTTCTGCTAATGAATCAACAATATACAAGTATGAGAAGTCATGCTATTTTCATCTTTGCTACAAGACAGTGGTATGGGCAATAGTGGTTGAAGTTTCTGAAATTCTTTTGAGTCTAAGAGAAAAGCTGAAAAAAGTTAGAAATAACTCACTATTTTCATTAAGAGCTGRTACACACTTGTTCCAAACATGTAAACTGAAAATAGTAATTCTGGGGGTGAAAATGGCACAGGCTTGTTTTTAAAAAGTGTTTTGATTGCCTTTCATGCTACTTTTCTTTCCTGACATCTTTTATTTATTCTCGTATGCAAAGAAAATGGTAAATCCTTCTTATTAGATGSTCATTTGAGTGGGTAGGATGATCCTTAAAACAATATTTGGGAAARCCATATTCAAGCAACATGGTTTTTTAGTTTCCAATATTATTTAGAATACTTCTAAACTGTAAGTGGTGTACCTTACTCCAACAATAAAGAAATTATGTTAGTTCAAGTAAATGATTAAATAAAGTCTCAAGGGCAACAAAAGCATTCTACATGTTTGAAACTGATGGATGGGTCTGGATCCAAGCTAACAATGTTCTGTGCATCCTCAGACTCTAGAAAATGACATCTAGACAATATACCCTTTCCTCTGCTAGCAATAACATGTGAAGAAAAAAATACCCATAAAAACTTTGGGGTAACTAAAATGAGTGAAATACCTTAGAAAGGACAACTAACTTTTAAATATTTCAATTCATAGGAGATTTTTCCCAGTCACTATATCAGAGTTTTCATCTGTCTGCAGACAGTTTTCTATATGGATGAACATGTTTTCTGTTAGAATAGTCCAGGTGGTAAAGTGACTGGCAATAAAAACTTGTGCTTCCATATACAGTAGATCTCTTTTATATATTTATGACATTTGGCAAATGTCCTGCTCTTAAAATCATGAGTGCATTTACCTCCCACTGAAGTAATTGAAAGCCAACCATTCTCTGGATCAATACAGCCAGGATCAGTAACTACAGGACTATAAAATTATTTCAGTCAAGTCCTTTCTTGTATAAGCAGGCTTTGTGATAGATGAAATGAATTTTCTTTCAGAAATATTTTAATTGCATAGCAATCTCTTTGATATCAAGACTTCTTTGCCATGAAAAGCAGCAAAGGCTTTTTGGACAATCACCAAAGGCTCAAATTTTTCCTTGCAATAACTTTAGTGTATACTCCTAGCAATTACATATAATTTAACACACATTACATTTTGAAAGAAAGTCAATAGCTTGCCTATCATCCTAACCTTTAAAATCTGATGAAAAATATCCATGACAGTGGAAATAATCCTGTGTTTGTCCAACCATGTATTTAGGGACAAAATTACAAAAAGGTTTATGTTGTAATTTTCCTCCACTCCATTGCTCTAGAGAGAATGATTCATTTAGCTTAGGTAAATGCAGTTGCTGGTGCCCTCTCTGCTCATACAGTCACACACTGTCCTCACCTGAGCAGGGAGCAGGGAGACCAGCTTACATCCAACTCGTTTCTTCACATTCTGACAGCAAATTCAGTGTCCACAAAACAGCTGGAATTGACCCATGTACCCTAGTACATTGTAGTATTTTAAGTAAAAGTATATCTATAAAAAGTAAAGCCCTATTACACTCAAGGGTAGTTCTGCAAAGATTTCTTTTATCCTCCATGTGATTTATCACTTTCAAAAACTGTGAAKATTGGTCTTAGAGATGAATGTTGTGTTAAAAGTTTGTCTTCCATACATTTATTCAAGATACTCTTTAGACTTTAGRTMTATTAGAACTCTTGAAATACTTCAYTCTATATCAAGATAGAAGCAGATTCTGAGGAATAGTCATGAGCAGGCTGGAAACTCACGGGTAAGAGTCAGAGACCAAGGCAACAAAGAGAAACCAGTGTTTGGAGTTTGCTGCAGGTTGCTCAGTCAAGGGGAAGCTGTTGCCAAAGCCTTCTTTGGGTCTTGTCCTGCAGGGGGACATCAACYACATCAACATCTGCTGGACAAGCAGCCCAGTGAGCTGTAGGCATTCCAGAAGACTCTTRGGATGCATGGAGAATAACTTCCCAGGTCAGGTAATAGGCCTACCAGAGGGGATGCAATACTGCAATTTAGTAATATGAGGGAAACTCCCAATTCAAAACTTCCTTTGTGTACTATGTTTTCCAGTTTCTGCAACTCTTGAGGAGACAAAGAATGCAGCAAACATCACAAGAACCTCAGGAAAAAAGAAAAAAAAACCAAACCAAACCAAACCAAACAAAAAAAAAAAAAAAAAAACCCAAAAAAACCAACTAGATTGTATGAATGGATACAGTACCTACCAGGATCAAAAACTGGGATCAGAAACACAACATCCTCTGCAAATCACTAGAGACTTTAACAAACTCAGTTATAAACCACTAACTTTAGAATAAATWGAGTATAAAAGAAGTTACACGGGTCACAAGAGTTAGACTGTGAAGAATGAAAAAACTTAGTTTAATTTCACTCCAAAATATCCATTTCCTCTGCCAACATATAGTATACTGATGTTTTTCCAATGTTTTACAAAAATTTCCATGCCCAGGTTCAAATTGGTCTTAAAAAAGACAGCCAACCAGTACTTATTAGATTCAGTACTTATTAGATTCAGTATGACACTCACAGATTGATATATCTTGATTGTCCTTAAGAACAAGAATTAACTTTACAGTGAAAACACAACCACAGAGAAATAGACCTTTTAAAAAGGGACATGCATTTTCAAATTACATACATCACAAAATACTTCACTATATTCTGACTGTATTTAGACATGACCACAAAAATGATAATATATCCACCACCAGATAACTAAGAAGGTGATGTACATAACTCTGAAATGAAAGATTCATCTTTGCTTATTCCAAAAAAAGAGATCACAAAAATTTAGTTTAATCAAAATTCCACTTAAAAACAGCTTTGAAACTATACAGTTCAGATTTTAGAGAACAAGGTGCAGCATGTGCAATAACTAAGTACCAAGTATGTACTGGAAGGAGTATTGGTATTAGCAGGATGCATAGTAGGTGACTGGAATTCTTCCCATAAAAGATAAATATTCACAGTTGATTAAGTAACCTAGTCTYGTTTAATCTTTCTTTCCAAAGGAAAAGGAAAGATTAGGAAAATCTTTCTCTCATTTCTGTCTTTCTCATAGAGGAAACTGTTGCTACTAAATTCCATTTCTCAGTTTTGTTGTCTTTCCACAATTTGAACATTGTAGCTTTCTACTCTTACAAGTCCCCTAACTCAAGAGGCAATTGCTGCTAATTATGTTGAAGAAAGTTGTTTCCTTCATCTTCTACAGGATGCAGATTTTTTTAAATTTATTTTGCTTTATTCTAGCAAATAAAACTACTGTATTACTGATTTAGTGAAAGGTCTCAATAAATCAAGAGAATTCTTCAAGAAGAAGGAAGAATARTCTAACTTTCAGACATCTAACTTTATATTTAAAAGTCCTTATTCCTTTCACAGTAATATGTTTGCAATAAGTAGTCATAGACAAATGAATTTTTAGGGACCTGCATCAAATTCATTGACAGGTAGAAATTACAGTTGTGACCCTATCTAAAGCCTAATCCTTTGCTAAGTCAATTCCTTCTCTTCCTCCTCTTATCTTTCAGTTTCTTATGCAGGCTCCTGTAGCTTRCATTGGATTGATTTCCTACATACAAGGTCTTCCAGTTTTGCAATATAGCTTTTTATCCCCACATTTCTTTAGGCTTGCCCTTTTGACTTGTCCTCATTGCCCTCTAAATGTTATTCATCATATTCCTTAGTAAAGTTCCCAGCTTCAGTTGGACTTTTAGTTTCTTCAATTTTTATCAATCCTTGTCTCTCCAATATCATTTACTCTCCCAAATCAACACCATGCCAAAACATTGCAACATTGCAATAAGATCTTGTCAACTCCTTCTCTTTCCATCTTGAGTGGTCTTGGGATTATTCTCTAAAGTTACATGAAGTTTAAAGACAGACAAACCTGGACTCAGAGAAGTTTAAAATACTGCTAAGATTTCTTAAGTACTGTCATATGAAAAATATAATTCTTGGATATTAATCAGTATCTCAAAGCTTGAAAATATTCTGATGCTAAAATATCAGTGAGTATATTTAAAATTTGCCAATAATGACTGTTTGAGCAAGAGGTGAATACAGCTGACGTTTGATTCTAATTTATTCTTTGACTGGAGAGATGTAAATTCCAAGGAAAGCCTAAACCTGAAGTGAGTCTCCTTTTCTTCTCTATTTCAATTAGAACAGCTTCCTATTCAATCACTTTCTCCTAAATCTTTATATTTTCCTCTTAAGTGGAGTTTTTATTTTGAGTGATTTAATATCAGATACATAATTGTATTTTTGAATTAACATTTGCTTGTCTCCCATGACTCATTTGTGTTCTAGAAAATTAGAAAGCTGAAGAACTATACCAAGTACTGAAATGCATTATTTCTCTCGAAGGAAAGAATGTAATATTATCATAGTTTTTATTGATATGATATAAAATTATATCATGACCATAGTTTTATGTATCTACTTTATGCATGGTTATTATGTGCATTTAAAAAGATGCTTGTGTTCACTGTTTAAAAAACAATAATAAAAAAAGTAATTATTCCTTCCTACAAAAGGCTAATTTCCTTTTGTAGAAAACAAATGTATTGGTGACTTTTCAATGGAGTTAATACCAGAAAAATGGAATGTGAAACTCATAACCAGCACAATGAATGAAGATATTTATATAAATTTCAGCAGGAAAAGAGCTGGACCTAAGTTTGATAAACAAGCAAATAGAAGATATAATCAGATTGAGAATTCTCAAAGAACATTGAAATCAAATGTCCACTTGTTTCCATCTATTTTATTTACTTGATTTCACTCATCCTCTCTTGAAACTGAAAGCAAAATTTTCTAAACCTGATCAAGAAACTCATGTGAAAATAAACATCTGAAAACAGCCACACTTTAATTTCGAACAAGTTTTCTGCACACATTACTGAGAAGATAATAACTTTTTCTGGGAATTACAGCTGCATTTATTTCTCCTTCAAGATTTTGCACAAAAGAGTCTTTACATTTATAACAGTTTTTGACAATGCAGTATCTGTATTTTAACTCCACACAGATCATTAACATTCATTTTTAGCCACAAACACAAGTCATACTGCTGAATATATCAAACCCTGTAAATCCTACTAATTAGTAACATTGGCAGTTGTGTGATATTTTATTGTCATTCATCAGACAGCTTTATTTTGGTTTAAAAATTATAAAACTAAGTGGCTTTTATCCTCTGTCATTCTTCATTTA
Organism: Cardinalis cardinalis; assembly: GCA_014549065.1. Lineage (NCBI taxonomy): Eukaryota > Metazoa > Chordata > Aves > Passeriformes > Cardinalidae > Cardinalis > Cardinalis cardinalis. Next base: position 9,822,845 of record JACDOX010000011.1, on the reverse strand, counting down.
CAATCTGATGTGGGGACAAACCCACACAGAAAAACCCACACATAATATGGTCTTCTTAACTGAAAGCAAATGCAACTGAAACAATTTCTGCTGATAAAATTATGCTTTTGCAATTTCTGACAACACAAAATACACATTGGCAATCCAGTAATTCAGGACAATGCACATTCTAGAAAAAAAAAAGGTGAATTTATCTGATAACATTATAAATCTTATATTTCTTTTGAAGTAACATTTACCGAAGTTCTTATTATCTTTACATAAACTCAAACATCACAGCCTGACTTCATTCTAACTGTAATAAAATCAGATATTTCTTTCTGTATCCATTAGAAAAGTTTGCATCTGCTTTATTTACTTGGGTTTGTTAATAATTTATCATCTTATCTTTAGAAATAGATAAAGAGCAAAAAAAAAATACAAAGTATTCTAGATCTAGTCAAGTATCTCAATGTTTGGGCTAAAAGAAAAACTAAACAGGCAAAAAAGTCTATCTCTCGGTTTGAACAGGAAGTTGGGAATATAAACCTATGCAAACATAAGAAACCAACATTTACAGATGCTTCAGCATGTGCTTCTCTTAAGTTCTCATACAACCCTCAAGTCACAAACATCTTTCACTTGGAGAAGAATAAACTTGTTTAACAAGGGAAGATTCTACCTCAGAATAGTAAAATCCCTTTAACCAGCTGTATCAGGCAGCAACACTGAGCAGCGTGTCCAGCACTGCCCTGGTAACCAGCAAACCCTGCACAGAAGCCTGGTTCAGGAGCCTGAGCAGATGCACAAATTGCCAGGTGAAAGGCGGCTGAGCAGATGCACAAATTGCCAGGTGAAAGGTGGCTGAGCAGATGCACAAATTGCCAGGTGAAAGGCGGCTGAGCAGATGCACAAATTGCCTCCCCCACATCACCCAGGGAGCTGCAAGTCTCTGCAGGCTGTGCCCCACAGCAGCACTGGGGTCCCTCAGCTACCCCAGCACGCCCCAAAACGCCAACAGGGGCCGCCTGGAAATCCTACCCCTAACCAATACAGGCATTGGCCTGAGGCAAGAGATTCATTTCACTGCTCAATGTGACCACCTCAGAAGGAGAGCAATTGCTCTTTAAATATTCAATTTAGCAGGTGCCCATTTATGATAATGGAATTCTGAACACARGGCAGAGCTGTGGTTATTCATGTAGACACCTGAAGACAGATAACTTATTCCAGAATGGCATCCCTGCCTCAGACATTCAGTGTCACAGAGTCCCCAAAATAAATATTAGTGCCAGCCAATTGATCTTAAATGCAGTTAAGACTAATGAAATKTCTTTTCAAAGAGGTGTCAAAAAGAAAAGTGAAATTATACAGATTGTAATCTCTATTAAAATCAAGTATGAGTAGGAAAGCCTAAGTGAAATTATTAGAAAGTAAAAAGCCAAGAACAAATGATTTCCAGAGTAAGGAAAAAAACCTGCTGAAAATTACCAATTATTATTACCAATTATTACCAATGTAATAGCTGAGTTGTGAAGGAGCTGGGGAAATGTATTTTTTTGAGGGGCAAGAAATGTTATTTTCTTCTCTTTATCTTCAGAAGTCCTAAAAAATGTAAGCATTTAGAGTTTGAAAGGTCAAAAGTAGACTCCCCAGGGCCTTCTTTTTCCTCATGAAGAAGACAAAAATTTGATTTACCATTTTAAGTCTAAAGGAAAACTTAATTCTGAAATATCACATAAGAAGTTCATAAGAGAAGCTTGATTTCAGAAAAGTCATCTTGCTGCAATATATCACTATCATTTCACAAAAATATGCTTTCAATTTTTTTTTTAAAAAAAGCTTTATTCTAAGGAGTAGAAGCACATAAACCATGCATAAAATCCAAATGGTGGATAAGTGTCATTCTGACACAAAATTTAGATAATTTGGTGAGAACAATCAGCATCTAAAACAGGCACATCTATATTGAGCTAGAACTTGCAAGACCTTTTTCTCTKTAGTGTGAAGAAAAAAAAATTCCACTAGAAATAAAATATTTGTATTTACACAGTAGTTAAAATACCATGGCAGAAGGAAACTTATATTGTTTAAAAATGTGTTCTTACACACAGTCAAAAAAAATAATCAGTCCTAGTTTAATTTTTCTCTATGTTTTGTTTAACAGTTCATCAACTACCAAAGTAATATTTGAGATTTCATTTCATAAAAATTGTTTACTCTCAGGTGGCTGTTTTATTTTATAGAATGTAAGAAATTAACAGAATAATGYCTTGTGAACGTCTGCTTCACTGGGAGTTGTCATAGGAAAGACTGAATGTCTAATCTTGCATAGTGACATTATACCGGCTTGTTTTCAAAGATGAAAATCTTGAATTCTATTTAAAATGAGATGATGCTCCACGGCAATATATAACAACCAGTCTACTGGACAGGTGGAAGAAAACAAAGGCATTCATCACAAAAAGATCTGACTGCTTAAAGAGAAAAAGGAAAGCAGCACAGCTACATGGATTTATGTCTGTCAGGCCAGAAGCAGCAGCATTTTTGCTCATGTCACAGACTTAGAATTTGAGTTATTCCTAAAATCAAATGATGAAGTGGAATCATGACCAAGGCTTTCTAAGCTTAATGTACTTCACTGTTCCTAACTACTGGCATTTTTTTCAGTCTTTCTCTTTATTTATGGCAGAGTAAAGGAGAGAGAAAGAAAGATATTATTCTTTCAAAAACTAATCCTTGTCTTTCTACTAGAAATCACTTAAGTTGACTGAAATTATGAATGTTAAAAGAGGGCAGGCCAAGCCTATATTCGGCTGCAATTCTACAGAGAAAAACCCTAGTGAAGAGGAGCAGAGGMACTGTCATGATAGGCCATAGCATGAATTCAGAATTGATTTTCTTTACTTGCTGGACAAGAGCACATTTTTATACAAAGCTCTGTTCATGTCCCATAGCTATTTAGGGTCTGTAGGAGGAAATGTTGACAGTCTCTTTCTTAAGCCTTCTTGTAGCTAATACTGCAGCCTCTGCCAACTTGGCATTGCAAGGCTTCTATTGGACTCTGTGTGGGATTTGTAAAGCCCAACAAATCGAGAAAAATACTTTCCTCAGAGAAACCTCAGGATTTTCTCTTAGGAGATAAGTATTATGAAATGAATGTTGCTTTAATGATTAGAATTTTCGAGCATTTAGATGGGACAAAAACCTATGGACCYACAGTAATTAAAAATCTATACTTTAAAACATAAATTTTTGTTTGAAAGGACAATTTTATATCTTTTAATATCCATGAAATGAAAATATGTGAAGATTTGCAGTGACTCTCCTGAGGAAATAACACATATCATTTCAAGATGCTAAACTATTGTTTTAATTATTGTTTTAATTAAGTTTACAATTAACATTATAATACAATTAAGAGTTTTAACTCTTTCCTCTTGTCAGTAATACTAATCAAGTGGACCCATCCAACAAAGAGCAGATGCAGTTTACMTACTGCCACTAACAGGCAGTGTGCKGCAGACATCACTGAGTTTCAGAATGGTTAAACATTTTGCATTTTGCATAGGCATAAGGTCCATGAACAAGCAGAAAGTGGGAAGAAATTACTGATATTTTTGCTGCAGATTTTTCTTAAATATTTCTGGGCTTTCATTTCATGAAAGAGCTGTTCATACTGTATTTGGCACCTACTGTATTCTGAAGGTATAAAAGAACACTCATTTCATAAAAGAAATGGCTTCTGTCAGATCAGAATCTCGTCAGGCCCAGTTTCCTTCCCCAAGTGGCCAGCAGGAGATGACTAAATCAGAAAAACAGCATCCCAGCATGGTGTGTGCAGCACTGTCCCTGTCTCCAGCTCTGCTATTCTACAAGGAAACTTTTGGTTCAGGTTTCATGAGATAAGAAGAAATGTCTTCATAAGTATATTAAGCCACTTAAGTATTCACTGCCACAAAGCAATTACTGTCCTCTTTAACTAACTCTAAGATGGAATTGAACATCAATAGGTCACAAGAACAACATTGTTTATTGTAAAGTGGAAGGAAAACAGTCTTGGAAAAAGACAGCTGTGTTTAGACTTTGTGTGCTGCAGTAGATTCATGTGYACAGGTTTTTATTTACCTGGAAGAAATCAGGGGGAGAAGCCACTGCACCAAAGGGARGAGAACTGATGATGGTGGGTGTAAAAAATGTGAAGTCTCTGCCTTTCCAGGAACTGCATTTTCATTCAGGTGAAATYTAAATGTAGCACAGTAGTACTGCTAATATTGTTTAGAACAAACTAAAATCAAATCATTGAGAACTGTGGCACATAGTTAGAACATTAATTCCCCCTTCTGGTATTTCAGTGAATTCTAGAAGGTAAAGCTAATCCTACACAGTATTTTCAGCTACCAAACTGTCATTTTAAAGTACTGGTCTATTGTCATGCACAGAGAAAAGCCATTTTCTGAAATCTTTACAACTTCACAATACGTTTTCAGTTACACTATATTAAAAGATTTCTCAGATCAAAAATTCCTGTGCTGATGATTCTCCTATTAGTGCTAACATTGGGGTTTTTTCCTCATTTTTGTTAAAATTGCTGCTGGTATAAAAATGAGATCAAACCTTTAGGCACAATAGGCACTGTATTTTGGATAGAAAATCAGCTGCTGCTTTTACTTACCCTTGTCTCTTTCTTCAGAGTGAAAATCATTAGAGGCAAGAATTCACCTTGACATGCGCCTCTATTTTCTCCACAACAGAGTTGTTTAAAAATTTAAAATGGCAATGATTGGTGAATTGCAACAAGAAGTGAAATCAATAATGAAAACAGTTTTATCAGCTCTCTAACTGCTCCTGTCTGTGTATCTTCTGTAAACTTCTTACTCTTTCTTTCAGGTTCTAAAAGGATATTTCACTTTGGGGGTGGGAGGGGACACAGCCTTTCATCCTGAACCAGGGGCCTGAATCAGGAAGTGTTTCCATTTTGATCGTGGAAGTGATTCTGGTTTTCCATTGTCTATAGAGAGACTGAAATTACATTAGACTCATAGTTCCATTACCAGGAGTTGGGCAGTGGGAATATGCAACACTTTAAACCTGCTTAAACAATCCTGAGGATGACAAAGAGACTCATTAAAGTTCCATACATCTTACAGGCCAATTCAATTTCTGGGCACCCAGCAGTCTTGTTCAATTGTGCATATGCATGTTTATAAAAGATGAGAACCATAAAAAATAGRAAGAAGAGATTTAGTGTCTGCAGCAGTTTAAAATGGAATGTATGACTCAGGGCTGTAAATTTACTTATATATARGAAGATTTGACTACAGATATAGATAGAAATCTATGTGATATTTATGTTCAAGCATACAAAAAAAAATTATTTAATGAAATAGTAATTTCAGTGTTTTCAATCCAAGCTTTTATGCTGAATCTGCTCTCCGAAGACTGGAAGTATATTATGGAWTGTTTGCTTCACCACCTTGTCTAATAACTAAAGTTAATTTAAGAATTCACAAGCTCTGAAGACCTTGTAGAGTGTCAATAATGCATTGGAGATTTGCCTTAATATTGGCTAACTAATGCAATAATTGCATTTACTCCTTTACTGCTTGTGYGGACAGGAACAGATTTAATTATAAAAGCAAAAGTATACAGATTTTAACAAATTGCTAGTTTCCTTCATCAAAGAATACAAAAAATACAATGTAAGCCAAGCCTTCTTGACATCACAAATTCCTGGTTTCTAAATGCTACAATAAATAAATACAGTATTTAGTATACATCCATATGTACCACTGAAATTGATGTGGACAGCAAAAGAGTACTTTATCTCTCTGATATACATTTTTCCAGGTTTTATGTTAGACTGTTTTCTTCTACCTTCACAAACTGAACAGAAAATCACAACTTGAGATTTGGATTTATTTTCACACGAAAGGAGCCAAACTATTAATTCCAAGAATGTCCAAAGACACAAATCAAAGTACAGTGAGTAGGGAAAATAAGGCCATTGACTTAATGATGTAACATTTATTGCTGCTTTAGCACTACTCTAAAATGAGATRTCCTCACTGAGTTATTTAATTTAGCTTTGGTATCCATAATGAAAGGGGAATATTCTATTCAATTAAAGTACASAGCATTGGTTAAACAGCTCTTGGCTATTTTCACCTCTTTGAATGCTGTTATCAGAGGCTCAAAGCCACAATACCAAAGCAAGCATCATCTATGTCAAAAATCTATGATCCACATGCTATATATCTGTGGTGTCTGAAGAGTTGCAAATTTGAAAAGAAAAACTTTAGAGCCATTTTGGGAAAAAAATGTTGAATTTTATTTGTAATCTGAATCAACTAGCTAAATATGACAGTAAAGGAAGACAGTATATTAAAAATTATAGATTATTTCTTTTTTCATGGGTTAAGAAAAATTTTAAATTTACAATTACTGAAACCATTTACCTATTTTCAAACATACATACAAAAAAAAWTCCTGGTATGTTCATCTTCCCCTGAAAAGATCACTAAATTTTCTGGAATAGTTTCTTCTAGTCAGGCATGTGCCCCACTTCCAGAGCACAATCCCAAGACGTGCCAGGGCCAGACTCGCAAGGTGCACCCATGCTGTCAGTTAAGCCTTGGGGCCTGAAATGSTCTGCACATGCTCCTATAATTGGAAAGAGTAATGTGTTCCCTCTTTTATTTCATTGCCAATAAGGCTCCAATTCTCAATATTCTTTTAAGTGAAAGGTCTACTTAAGCTGAACAAAATCACATAAATCTCTACTTTACTAAGACAGAAGCAAACGGAAGTCCAAACATTTAGTGAAATGAGTCATCATTATCTGCATCAAAAATCATATCAAAGACTGAGGAAAATGTTTACACTTTCATTTTACTATTTCTACACACTAGGATATGATAATTTAAGCAATTTTAGMTTGCGTGTGTTTATTTGGGTAAGGGGACAACACCAGAATTTCCTATTTAATAACACTCTGCTGAATAGACAGAACCTGCTGGTAGCACTGAGAGAGATAAATTTTTCCTTCTTCACAGGAAATAGTAGGGTTCTGATTCTCCTCCATGTCCAGGAAACTTGGAATRGCATGTAATTAAATGCCAGTTACAAAAACAGTGAACTGAGATCAGTTATTTTTGTTTGACCATGAACATTTAAATTGCTTACAGGTCAGTACATCATTTGGGGCAACTGAYCCAGAGAAAAGATGTGATTGACTATAATCACTTTAATGATGACACAAAGTTGTGCAACTCACAGAGAGAGGAGACTTTCTAATGAAGAAACCCAGAAGCTGGAAGCTGCAGAGGCCTCAGTGACTTACAAGCCTTGACATAGGATATCTAGGACCTCTGCAATGAAGTCATGCTCAGACAAGCCTCTAAAACTAAAATTCTAGACATAGACAAATTTGCCTTTTTATTTTGACACACCCTGTAGTGCAGCTGTGTTGACTTCTACACCCCATGCTCTGAGCTGGAAGATCTCCCTCCCAGCCCAAGAAGCTGACACTGAAACCAAAACACTGAAAGTTCTGAATGCATTTCTAGTGCCCACAGATCTTGGAAAGCCCTGACATGCATGTTCTCTTGGCATTTTAATCCTACAGCTGCTTCCTTGCTCTATCCTTCCTCTCTCATCTTCAGCTGTGGCAAAAAAGTACAATCAGGTATTTTTATTACCTATTTTCCCTTTCAGAGCTATGACAATCAGTCCAAATAGTCAAGCAAAGCAGAAAAGGCAGCATGAAACTACATCTGCACAATTAATTTAAAAATTCTAGATTTTTTCTTAAAAAATAGTAAAATAAATTTTGTAAAGATTTTTTAAAATAACTAGATTGCAATCATATTGCTTTCTATAGCTTTGGAGTACAACAGATCAAGACTGCAATATCAAGCACCTGTTATGTTCACTTCTATWTTCCAGGTGAACATACTAATACTATACACAAATATGATGCAATAAATATACAAAGCCACTATAAAGTTAGTGCACACTGTAAAAACATACATAAAGAAYATTTTCCTTGAAAGTTACACATTCCAGTTTCTAGTAATACAAACCTGCAACACAAATTTCTTCCAGAATATAAATACATCATTCATATACACATATACATCCTTTAGTAATATTGGCTTCCTTTTATAAAGCCAATTTTCCTGGCAGAAGACTTCCATATGTGACTCATAGTTAATGGGTAAAAAAGTACTAAATATTACTYGATGTGATAGTCAGATTATAGCTAGGGTGAAATTAACATATATTAATGTCAGAATAAAATGTAACAAATTACCAACCCGAAATTTTATTTTCGTACAATGCTGAATCACTATTTTTGCTGGTTATTATCTGTATTCTATACAAGATATTCTACCCCTACATTAGATTGCACTTCAAAAGAGGGAGAAAAGACATATAGAATTTTATCATGAAGAACAATGCACAGATTTGAAAGATGTTATACAGATACAATTATGAAAATATTTTCTGATTTTATGTTGAAAAATTCTATTAAAAATGTAACATACCATGCAGAAAATTTCTATGAAATAAATGAAAAAAAGTCTAGTGCCATGTCCAGGTTAGCTACCCAAGTATTTAATTATTATTTCTAGAAAAAATAACTAAAAAGTTATTTTATCTGGCCTGAAAATGCATTAATTATAATCTTTACAATCAGATATTATTTTTCTGCTTTTTGAAGTGTCATTACTCTCTGACATTTCTTTTACACAAGTTACTTAACTTTCTTGCAAAAGACAGTTATCTTACATATCTTTTGGATTAATAGCTTCTTTATTCTTCTGCTGTTTCCTTCTTTTTATTTTGTCCAAGAGCTTTCTAGACATGCAACTTTTGAGTAGCCTGATTTCATATATTTTAATATGTTACTATATGAAAAGAGTCTCTGAGTTTGTAGAATATAACTTAAAAGCTCCAAACTCATGGCATGTAATACTTTCTGACAAAAAGAATTCTGAAGAGTTAAGTCTACATTAAGCATTCATGACCACACACTGTATTTTCATTATTCTGTTCAATACCCACAAAAGCTGACTTAGAAGCAGGAAATGTGCAGAAGGACAATTTTTTTATACTTATCTTTCAAGTACACACCTACAACTATCTTGGATAGTTTTAAAAGTCAATTGTTAGAAAGGCTATTCCTGCCTTTAAACTCAACCACTTTATGGGCTAACAGCAATTGATATGCAACCTAGTGATCCTGTTGCATTCCAATCAGTAGAATTATTATTAGTGACTTGAAGTGGAAATGGATCGAATCCGGAATAACCATGCTATAGAAACAGATTTTACATGCACTACTGAAACTTATGGAATGTTTTAGCCTCATACAATCAYTAATGGAGAAGTTTACAGACGGTACAATCCAGTGATTTGCACTCCAGTATTTATAAAAATGTTGTGGAGAAGTAAAAAGCCAAATAGTTATATTTTTATGCAGGTGCAACACCCAAAAGTCCTCCATCATCTCCCCCTTTTTTGAGAGTTGTACTCTGTTCTATAAGTAATAAAAACAATATTTCTTTGAAGCTTTAAATCAAGACATTCACTATTTCAGTTTTTAAATGTGTAGGAAAAATTAGGAGTTTGCTGCTCTATTTCTTTCCATTTGCAGATGCAGTAAGCAGTTGCTTTAGAAAATGAACCCTGTTAAATTTATAGCAAGTGTGTTCTCATTTAGTCTAATATCGTAACATGCTTTCTTTATAGAGAGCCTACCAGAAAAGGAACCTTAAGTTTTTTTAACAGCTGAGGAAGAAAAGTAAAATCCTTGCTTTAAATGTTAATATATTTTATAGAAATATATTGGTGTAATATTTGCATGATAAAAGYGTTGTAAAATAAATAAAGGTATAATGCACTTTTCATTCAGTAGCTGAGCACCTGAACACAGAATTGCTTCTTTCATAGCAGATTGATGACCATGTTTACCTTTTTATATTAAAAAGGAAGTAATTAATTTTGAGAAAAATCATTAAATACCCAGATAGTGTACTGTCAATTGTGTCTTGATCTCAGATAAAATAACTGCAAGCTTACATCACCTATAATCCCTGGAAGCACCTTTCATAATTCTACACTGCAGTGCTGGAAAAATATCTCAATGCATTGATTAAACTGAATCAATTCAAGATGCCAGGCTGAACTGCAAAACAAAATCTTCTTCCAGCCTCGGAACATGAAGAATGTTCACATCTAAATGGTTTTAATCCCAATGTACTGAACCCCCACCCAGAGTAGTGCATTCAGGTCTTGGATTACCAACACAAAAGGGACAGGGCCCTGTTGGAATGAGCCCAGAGGAGGCACAAAGATGATCAGAGGGATTGAGCACCTCTGCTATGAAGAAAGGCTGAGAGAATTGAGGAATTTAGGGTGACCTTATAGCACCTTCCAGCGCCTAAAGGGGGCTACRAAACAGCCATGGATGCTTTTCACAGGGGCATGAAGTGACAGGACAAGGGAAAATGGCTTCAAATTGAAAGGTAGGTATAGATCAAATATTAGGAAGAAATTCTTCTCTGTCAGGGTGGTGAGACACTGGCACGAGTTGCCCAGAGAAGCCCTATCCCTGTCACTGTYCAAAGCCAGGCTGGAAACAACTTTGAGCAGCCCAGTCTAGTGGAAGTTGTCCCTGCCCATGGCAGGAGAGTTGAAGCTAGATAATCTTAACTAGATAATCTAAATCTTCATTTCCTAATTCTTAATTCAACGACTGCTGAAAAGCTTTGCATTTTAGCTATTTGTTTTGCACACTGGAATGTTCACCTTGCCCGAATACATGTTTAAATAAGCTCATGAGGTAGCAGTGACACTAGAAAACAATGTCATTGGTTTGGTTAAAAGCAGGTATTAGTAAAAAGATCATTGTTGCACGAAGATAAAAAGCTCAGCAAATGTTAAGCATGGAATTGGCTTGAACTTCAAAGTTTTCTGACTGCTGCCCATGTGTTTCAGACCATAAAATTATGAACTCACATTACTACAAATCCCCTTCTGCTATAGTAAGTTGCTGTGAGCATCTTGGACTCAAGCCCTAGCTAAAATTATGTTTCTTTCTTTATGCCTCAAGCACTCAAACCAGTTTTGAAATCTTCCCTTTATTTTCTTCATAAAAAAACTCAACTCTAAGATCTGATGGAGAAATCAGACCTTGTAAGGTGCAAATCTCTTATCACTAAAAATATGACAATCACAGGAAAATTTGGCGCTCAGCATGAGAACAGTCTCTTTATATTCATTTCAACACTGATGATCCATTTACAGTTCTGATGATTTTCTTATAGGAATCAGAAAATATAGTTAAATTATTAATGTACTTTACATTAAAATTGTTGAAAAATTATATTCTAGATTCTGTACATGACAGTAGAGGAAAAATCTGAATCCCTTTATCTGAAGAAGCCATTGCTTTAAAAACAATATCAAAAGAAATAATCTACTTTACCTTGAAGATAAAATGCCTTTTTTTTTCCTGTCAGAGAATATAGACTATGAAACAAACCTTTTCATTTTTCCTCATATGTAACATTGAGGGTAAGGAAGGTAACTATGCAGTTATAGGTCTATGAGTAGGTTAAGCAAGCCTTCTTCCTCAGCAAGAAATTCACCTAAGGGGAACTTTTTTTTTTTTTTTTAAAATAATCTATAGCAACAGGAGCAAAATMCATCTTTCTGCACTATAGGATTTTGACTTGTAAATAAAATTTCTCAGGCATTTTGCATTCCTGTTATTTTCCACATTTCTGTATTGAAACTGCATCTTAAAAATATGAACAGTTTTTTTAAACCCATGGAAGRTATGCTTGACTGGCAATGGGAACACTTTGTGTCACTTCTCCATTTCTTTCAATAGACCTTGTTTTTGTAAGGAAGTTGAATAATTGTTTCCGTCAACTAAAACATTAAAATAATTCCCTAATTTTGGAGACTATCCACACTAACCAATGCATGGACACTTCAATCAGTTAAATTTTACTCCTTTTAGTTTTCTGTTTTTGAAATCTGTAACAATCAGACAATGTTTGATTTAAAATACAGCATTTAATAGATTTATTATCACTATATCTTTGTTCTTACATAATCACAATTATTTAAGCCTAGTAAAAATGCAAGATAAATGGTAGCCTACTATACATATTCTAAGTATTGGCATAAAAATTAAATTAAATTTTCAATGAAGTATGATAGGTTTAGAAGAAAATACATGCAGTTGTAGCAAACTGAACTTGAGTATGTCTTTGAGAGAAGTTTTATATCAATTTCAGATTTTTTGTCCTCATATACTTCTCCTTCAAAGGATTAGTTAAAAGTATTATAGCAAAAATGCACTAGAGGTTCAGGGTGACATCAAAAGATGACAGAAAAGAAAATCCTTGAAATTTGCCAATTCTATGATTTGGAACYAACGAAAAATTCTCTTATTGTGGTTGTAGGATTTCGTATTGGGTTCAACTGCCAGGCAATTACAGGGAAAGAAGGGGCAGCACCTCAAGGTTGAAGGATGAAAGAGAGACCCCACAGGAACATGCACACCCACATTTCCCCCAAGCTCCCAAGCAAGGCAGACATGAAGAAAAACAAATGTTGAGTTATCTTTGTCATTTCTTTCCCTAATTTGCTTGTCCATTGCTGGGAACATACCCTGCATGTTTCTGTTAACTTCTCCTTAAAAAAACCTTCCCCTTGTCTCCAATACACAAAATTGACACATCTGAATTCTCATTTACTTAACTCAAAGTATTGAGATTGAGTTTTAAATGGTATCTCAACTTATTTTTTTAAGAGAAGCACTACAGATGTGCACTTTTAGGGTGAGGTAAGTTCTGCTATTAGGCAGATGCATTTTGATGTCAGTGATACAGAAAGACTATCGCACCCTTACAATAGTTAGGAAGGTTTAATTTTGGCAATGCTTTTGGATTACACAATGAATAACTTCTAGAATAAAAATGTCTCAAAGAAGAACTTTAGGACATCACTTGAAAAGACTATATTAATAATATTATGGGATTGTAACAAGACAGATCTAAATACAATTACAACTCACTTTTTTAAAAAACAGGAAAATCTGTGTGTGATGYTTTACACCACATTCTAGCTCCTCAGACTTGCGAATAAAGAAAAATCAAAGTAATAGTGATATGGATTGCCATAGCGATTACAATTGCAACAGTAAAACAATCTTATGGGTTCTTATTCTTGTCTTCCAAATARGAATTAGGAAGAGGAAAGAGGAGAAGGAGAGGCAAGAAGAACAGAAGAAACAAAGCTCAACATATGGAAAATATGTTTTTACCTAAGTAATCTGTCTCTCAAAATAGTTTGACCTTTATTCAATGTTTTTAAAAAGGTCTGCATACCAATATATTGTAACTACTTTTCTCTTGTTCAAGAGAACCATCTGCATTGTTTTAGGCAGCTTTTTGCTATGTCTTTTAAATATCAGGTTACTGAAATAGCGGAAACAGAAAAATCAAAAAACACTAGATATTTCTATGATAGCAAACAAAAACCAGTCATTTTTTCATTTAGGAGAGATGCTAATCTCATCTTATTTACTTAAATTAGATTAAATAAGCCTTTTGAATCTAAAAAACTGAGTCATAAATCTGAGTTTCCATAGTGATCATAACTACAGTTCAAATAATGAGACTGGTGACATTATTAAAATGTTTAACAATTGAGAAAAAACAATCTGATGATTTTGATCAATACACTTTGGAAAGTAAGAAGTTTCAGAAATATTTTCCAGCATAAGTAACCATACATTTTGAACTAGGGATCTTTCAGATCTATAATACTTGCTCTGTGAAAACCCTCAGTGGCACATATATCTCCAACCATTAATAAGCACAAGTATATTTCATTTACATACAGCAGCTAGACCTTAGTGGATGAGGATTCTGCAGAATATATGTTCTCAAGAAAAGACCCCAAAAACCAAACAAACAAAAAAAAACCCACCCCCCCCCCCAAAAAAAAAAAACCAAACCAAACCAACCAAACAAAAAAAGCCAAAACAAAACAAAACAAAAAACCCACAACAATTACCCTGACCTGGGAACGTCAATTCTCATTATTTATCCCAGGTTTATAGTATATATTTCTTCTCACTGACAGCATTACACTGAGAGAGGTTTTGTAAAAGAAAAAATGGAAATAGAACCTGAATACAATGAGGCCTTTAGAAGGACAAGATGTGGAAAAACCCCCAGGGTTAGAAAGGAACATCTTGTTGCTCCTAAATTTTGATACCACTGTAGTGTGAGACAAAGCTTGCATCTAAYCTAAATGGCAGGATAATTCCTTTAATTTGATTGCAAAATTCAGCGCTGGGAACCAAATTTCTGAAGAGTGAACAGTTCTGGGTTGCCTAAAGTGGTCTCATTATTAATATTTTAATTCCAGATCTACTTGCTTATGATAACTTTAGCTTGAAGGGAATGATGTAGCATCCAGAAACTAAGTGTACTATTTAAATCTGTAACTATTCTAGTAGAAGCTTCCATTATTTAAATTCTACTCTGTATTGTCTTTTAGAAGTTGTAATTTAAACTGAAATCTCTGGTTGGTTTTATTGTTAWTTTGGGGTGKTTTTTTGGTTGGTTKGTTTGTTTGTTTTTTGAAGAAAGCTGGTATTTTCATGATGCTAGCAGAGTACAAATGTGTCTTTTCACTTACATCATCTGGTTTTCTCACCTGGAGGCTTACAGATACCCTTACCAAGTGGAACAGATGCAGGAACAGGGAGCTATGGAATGAATTTAGGGCATTCACACCTAAGCCTTATACAATTCTGCTTTGTGGCAGCTTCTTTCCTTAAGGGCTGGAGTAAAAAAACCAAAACCAAGCAGCTAAAAACTGAACCAGATGATTTATGAATCCAGGATGTTATGGCTGTTAATGGCCTTCAACAGGATTTTTTTCAGCTTTGGCATTGCTGCAGGGGTCACAAATGATTTACTTGTATCATCACTCATCTTGGAAAGGCACGTTCTGAGTTTGGCTGCAAGAATGAGAGAAATGTATAGACACTGTACTCCTTGGAGTATGTTGGGATTTAGTTTCTACAAAGAAGGATTGGGAAACCTGCCATCAGTTTGAGCATATGGATACTAGACCTAGCAAAATCAGAGAGTAGTTCAACCAACTGAGACWGAAATTAGCAATAAAACAAAGAAATAATACAAAACATTCAATCAGTTTCTAGGAAGTTTGCTCTCAAGCAAGYATCATGACAACATGATCCCTAAAAGAGAGGCATTAAATACATCACAAAATGTCACAGAGTTGGAAGGGGCACACAAGGATCATCAAGTCCAGMTCTTAAGTGAATGGCTTGTGCAGGGAATAAACCCATAAACCCAGAATTATTTAGCACCATGCTCTGAGCAGCTGAGCTGATCTTGGGGACAAGGAAGCCTTTATGTCACCAGAAGCAACAAAGATGAACAAAAGAACCTTAAAATAATGCATTTCCTTCTGCTAAAAAGAAAAGACATTTTCTAGCTACTACAAAATAAGAAAAATAATGGGAAGAGCCACAAAGTMAAATTGGAAATGTAGAATTTARCTGGACCTGTTTTAAAAGGGGTAATGGTTTTAAACTAAAAGAGGGCAGATACAGACTAGATATAAGGATGAAATTTTTTACAATGAAGCGTGTGAAACAAAGGAACAGATTGTTCAGATAACCCAGAGAGGTAGATGGTAGGTGCCCCATCTCTGGAAACATTCCAGGCTGGAGGGGCTCTGAGCAACCAGATCTAGTTGAAGATGTCCCTGCTCATTGCAGGGAGGTTGGACTWGATGACTTTTAAAGGCCTCTTCCAATCCAAAATGTTCTGGTTTTTATTTTTTTAAAAAATCCTCTTGGTTATCAAAAAAGAGACATAAGAAGTGTGAAGTTTTCCTAAAGCTGAAGAGCAGATAAGTTAGGATCTCAGACTTGCACCTACAACCAAAATTCCCAGCTGCTTCCCACACTAACCTCCTCCTTTCAGCACTGTGTATGAGAAAAAAAMCCTATATATTTAATAAACAAACCAGTGTCTGGTTACTTGATAAAAGAAAAAGCCTGATATTTTACACCCTTACTTTCAGCTCATATATACATTTATAGCAACATTGGCTATTTCAGCTCCTTCTCACAAAGATATGTAATGTCAAATGGAAAGTATTACAGAATTATCCCAAAACATTTATCTTTTTCCTTTTTTTTGGTAAGTCTCTGTTAAGTCTGACAGACTATGAAATATTGCAGATGGAAGGTTGCTAATGTTCTTAACACTTTACTATAAAGAAAAGAAGGATGTTCTCATTTGAAAAGTTTGGAAAGTCTGTGAAGGTTATCTGAAATAATCAAATGAGAAGAAAGAGAAGCAGGCAATTAATGATATCTTCCCTGTGGACTGAGAAAGCTTCACTAAAGGGAGAAATTTATCTTTCCCTTTATCATTTCATGGAAAGATAATTTTAATACATAGAACTACAATTAATTTTCTCTGGTTGATGTAGTACTAAACAAAAACAAAATAATAATTTTTTTACTAGGTAAACACTTATTTCTTCCATGGAACTATACACCATCCCAAAAATACTCAAACTGAAGCTCTGAAGTTATAATAATAGATTGCATTTTGAAAAGTACAATATATTAAAAGAATCTTGGAAACCTAATGAGACCAAAATGGCTTAAAAGAAAATAAAAAACCCGGTATATTTCAGGAAATAAATTAATCATCATTTGAACATTTTATCAAGATAAGCCTAGCTTTTAGTTCAAGTCTTTTAGTGTAAATTAAGGATGTACAAATAAAATAAAGCTTAATAATGTGAATCTGTTGAACATTATTYTCTTAGCTATGAAACAGAAAGACAGAGAGTTCAATGCACAAACTCTAATAAGCAATATCAATATGACCCTGTTGATATCCTTCCTTCCACTTCTCAGAACAAACTTTTACATTTCAAAACCTGAAAATGTATCAAATTATTTACTGAGATATTATGGGGGTTCCAAATCTCTCTACAATGGACATGAACTTTCTGCTAACACATCTGAAAGTCCATGGACAGASTCTCCCCTGCAGGTAACAAAGGCTGGTTTTATGGTAACATTTTATGGCAACTAATCATATGGCAAAAAGAAAGCCATGCTCTGATTGCGACATCATGAGAACAGTCTCAGGTGTCTTTCTAAAGTCACACATTTCTAATAAACACACTCATTTGGGACTGTTCTCAGTCAGCTTTTTGGTGGTTTATAATGCTACTCCAACATCCACAGAATTCACAGAATCACAAGGTTGGAAGAGRCCTTAAAGATCAGCGAGTCCAGCCCATACCCTAACRCCTCAACTAAACCATGCTCAACTAAAACCTGCTCAACCATTCCTGTGTGATATATGACACAGTTGTTTAAAAAAGAGCTCTGAATTGTGTTCAAGTGATCAAACTCTATATGTGCTTTCACTAGCTTTCACAAGTACAGAGTACACAATCTTTAATGGACATAGTCCTGATTATTCCTGTACCAAATGGCATTAGAGTCTGTCCTGCCAGAACTGCAGTGGCTCTACAGCAGTCCAGACAGCAGTCACAGGGACACCTCATCCCAGTGGGATGGTGTGTCACCATTCTGTTGTTATTCAGCTACACAAAAAAAAATACGGAAACCCCAGGAGCTGAGTATCTTCCTTAACCCTGATATTTATCACTGTAYTCATGTAGACTTAAGCAGCCACCTTCTTGCTGAATAGATTGGATCTCCCAATAACAGGCTGAAGGATGATCATATACTGAAGGTACTGACTATTTCTCCAGTAAAAATTAAACAATTTTTGTATTATTTTGTTCCTGCATCCTGCTGCACTACAGAGGGAAATACAATGAATATTGAAAACATCCTGGTCATTTGCATTCTTTGCTTGCTTAGGACATCTGGAAAAYTTATAAGGTCTTTCCATGCACTTAGGCTTAAAAGTATGAATTTAGGTGAAGAAATTATTTTCTTTTCCAGTCTTAATGTTTTTTTAAAGATATTTAGGGGTTTCGAAGTTAATTCCCAAGTTTACAGTCTGCTGTTAAGAGTGCTTGGAATAGCACAYGCTTTGTCTTCCACACTGTAAATCTTAACAGTGCAGAGCACTCCATGTTTCACAGACAACGTAAAAGATACATCACAGCCATTAACCTTCCCCTCAGCTGCTGATAAASTAAAATAGGCCCATTCTTTACAGTTACAGTAATGTATCTGTTCAGATAAATATTCCTCTTGCTACAATAAAGTGCAGCATTTTACAGCTGCATACCATCTTTGCAAACTATAACGTGGCAATTAAAATTGAGTATGAACAGAATACTAAGTGAAGAYTTGAAGGCAAAAGGGGATGAAAGACCTGTCCCTAAAACTTTCCTCAGCAAAATCTGAAGTTCAACATATAAACCAACATTTCTTTTGTGAATTTTTAAGTCTACAGCAAAGATATAATACTAAATTAATTTCCGGTAATTACTTCTTGACAGTTATTAATTTGATATAGTTAAGCATATGTTTATATGCCTGGCATTTTTTAATTGTACACAAGATAGTAATATCAGGAGGCTGCAACTAAAGGACTCATGTAACTTAAAATTTAAGAAGCTATTTTATAAATATATAAACAGAATTATACTTAAAATATAAATAATTTAATAAAATTTATTATGATTTCATAATAAGATATTCAGAAGCTACAGTCTTGTCTCATTTACTATGTAGCCTTGTGCAAATCACTAACAGTAATTTTCTCTCCTTTTCTCACACCCACAAGACAGAGTTTTGTATTTCCCAACCAAGAAGAATATTTAGGATTACATCAACACTGACTGGGAGGATTGGTTCATCACATTTATGTGCAAGGGTTACTTAGTGGCCTAAAACACTGAGATCTACTTACAGAGTGCCTTGTACATCTATGTGTACATGGTAGATTTATCCYTGACTGATTCCAGATAAGGACTTGTGATGCTATTACACCTGAGGAGATAGCCAGTACTTGCACTTTACAGTAGTACTAACACTTCTGAAAAAAGAAATCCATTGATGGATCTTATAATATAATCTTATAGCCACATTATTTTTTTACTGGGTGGGGCAGGAAAACAATRCTTGCACAGTCTTGTTCGTGCCTATAACTCAAAAAGAATTTTTATTTACTTCTGTGAGAGAAAACAATAGCTTCAGAAACATAGCAGCATAGGAATACATGCCACCTTATCAGTTTTTGAAACTACTGGAAAATAAATGTTCAAATACTGTTTTCAGATATCACTCTTAGCATCATTTTAATCTCATGTATCAAAATCCACTTTAGCCCGCCACATTTTTTAAAACAGTAATTCAGAAATGTCATGATCAACAAAGTAAGAAGACAAACTAATTTTTTCTATGACTCTCTAGCTGCTTATCCCACAGGACCACAGACTTCATGTCATCCAGAAACATCTAGGAACAAAATTTTTGCCTAAATAATTGCACAAAAGAAATTTATAGGATTTGTACCTAACAGTCCAACCATTTTTTCAAGTGTATAGACATGAGATGATATAATTAAATAGAAGGCACAACAAGAAGTAAATTAATGCAGTGAGTTTGACATATTCTTGGGTTTAAAGATCATAAAATAACTTAAGTTCTGCATATACCCATGTGTTTCAGAAAAGTTGTGAAGTTTAAAGCCATGCTGAACTAAGTGCAAAACATTTCTCACCCCTTTTGCGCTCTGAAATTTGTAATGCCCAAAATAAGAGAAYAAAAAACCATAAAGTGAAAGGAGCTATACATATGTCACTGCCAAAGTTCTAATTTTAAAAAAAATATGAAAAGATCTACTTTTGTCAGTCGAAAGTAATTCAATCACAATGCTGTTATGCTTCTTCCCACACTACCAGATGAAGAGTGAGAAAGTAAAATAAAAATCTTTACCTGCCCAATCCTCTCAAATTTAAATATTAAAATAACCTGAACTGGAATGTAAATTATCAATATAAATTTCAGCATTATTGAATGATTCAATCTRTAAATATCGGGGTAAAATAAGATGACACTGATTTTTAGGCTTACAGCTGCTGAACACTTAAATAGTGAAATACACTTTAGAGAATTTCTGCTTTGCAGACAAATACTTTCTAATAAGAAGTAAGACACAGCCTAGTATCATGTGCCTGAAGGTAGATTTGATYCTTATGAGCACAGTGAAAGGGACATGCAGCAGGAGGCACATACGTATTAAACATGAGATGGATATGACCATGGTGTTCACATGAAAGGTACCCAGGCACACCATGAGATGCTTGTGTGGTGTATGGTGAACAAATATGCAGGAGTAGCTCAGGCAGCCTGTGCAGTTTTAAATTGCCCCTAAGTCCTGCTAAGCTGATTCACAGAGGTGAATGTGGCAGAGCACTGGGGCTGTATGCAAACCAGCACAGGGTTCACGTTTATTTTTATGGTTATTTTACCTTTGTTGCAGTTATGAAGTACTGCACATAAAGCAGAATTCTAGGAGGGGATGTAGACTTTACTAAAGTGCATAAAGGTGCACTCTCAAGCCTTGGTGTAGAAGTAAACTAAAGTTTACTAAAGTCTACTAAACCGTAGAACTTGAAATTCTCAAAGTGTTTGAAACACTTATTTACTGCTTTACTCATGATTTTACCTGATGCTTTTTCCATTGCTGAGCTTTTAGGTGCCATGAATACTYTTCTGCTTTAACCATATGTAAATGCATATCTTAAAAAACAACAACAACAAAAAACCAAACAATAAAAAACCAAACCAACCAAWCAAACAAAAAAACAAACAAAAAAACCCCAAATCCCCCAAACAAACAAATAAACCAAACCTCCAAAACCCAAACCCAAGCCAACAAACTGCATATCAACTACAAAAAATAACAACATATTTCATTTTTAAAATACATAAATGAACATAGTAATAGTAGCAGTGGTGTCCTAACAAAAAATAGATATCCATGGTCCTGACTGCCAGAATTTTCACTATGCACCTCTCCTACTTCTTCTCCTACATCRTGTGTGAGGGCTCTGGGAATAGCTTCTCTTTTTTCGCTTTGTCTAGCTCTGAGTTTAGTTTGTTACTATCTCGCAATTTTAGAAACAAGACAAAATACAAAATACAAACTGTAGTTTTAACAGTAAATGCTAGTAGAACAACTAGGAGCAAATTTCAGCTTCTGGGCATTAGCTGTCACCTTCTCCTTAAACCTTCGATTAATATTATTAAACCAGTACACTAACAGTTTTCTGTCGATCATCTCCCTGCTCTGCTGTGGAGGCTGGAATGTTTAGCTGTTGGCTTTTGTGAATTTTAATAACGCCAAGTATTTTAATATCTGTAATTATAAATCTTACGCTCGATATATACTAATTTCAGCTGCAAGCGACACTTTGTTTGCAGACTCTTACTGATGGTGGCTGCCCGATTGTTTGAAGTTCATCTACCCCTACAGCTCTTACCCAGAGGTAAAATTTCACTTATTCCCTGGCACAGGGATTTGCACACCAGACCACTGAGTCAGATTAGAGACTTGACATGGTATCAAACAACTCTTCAATTCTGTTCCATTTCTTATTTAGTTTCCAATTTAGTTTTTCTAATAAGGTCTCTTCAGATCAATTAAAGTTAAAATGATACCTATGAATAATACAAAATTCAGCTATAAATTCTATGCTGTTTTTTCCTTCCTAATTTGCAAAATGTTATATGTGTTAATCCCAGACAAAACTGCACCCCAAAGAGTCAGAGAGGATCACTACTACTGCTCTTATGAAAGCAGACAAAGACAATGAAAAAGTTTCACAAACTGGTAAAGTGCTTTGGGGTAATATTGTATTATATAATTACTGTGGAAACCCTGAACRTCTGATTGGTAAAAGAGCCCCAAAACTTTTACAAGGTGAAAACTGTGGCAAGCACTGAAGGGAAGAGGAGAAACAATTGTGAGCACTGAAACGGGAAACAAAAGAGTAATTTCTATGGTTTGTGCAGCAGTTTTGATGAATGCTGCCAGCACCTGAAAAGCTTTTCTTGCTTCGAGAAAGAAGAGGATCAATGCAGAAAGATCATCCAGAAATCTGTTCAGTGGCATTGCTCTTTAGATGCTGCTACAGACTTGTGCAAGGAAAGTCTGATGAAATGCAGCTGTCTCTCAGTTTAAATATTATGTACAGGTACATACCTGACTGTTRTACCACATCTGTATTAAAGGTAAGATCTAACTTAGTTCCTCAATTCCACTAATGTCTCACTTTTGGCTTGTAAAAGGCAGGGTCTTGATGTTAAAATTACTTAATAAAAATTCTACTTTGAGGTAGCCTCAAGAATTTCACACTTAGAAATAC
This sequence comes from Cardinalis cardinalis, assembly GCA_014549065.1. Taxonomy (NCBI): domain Eukaryota; kingdom Metazoa; phylum Chordata; class Aves; order Passeriformes; family Cardinalidae; genus Cardinalis; species Cardinalis cardinalis. Next base: position 9,800,414 of record JACDOX010000011.1, on the reverse strand, counting down.
AGATATTTGCAAGAATTTTTGCTCTGGAATTTCACATTCCATACTCTGATATGGGAAAGCCAACTGTCGATCAAGCTATTTGAACAATCTTCCAACTTCTTTGAACCCTATCATTTTAAAAATTTCTCACAGCATATTCATTGTTAGTTTACTGAAAATCATTTTCTTATAGACCAAGCAGAGCATCCAACCAAATATTGTTTTAATGCTCAGAGAAACAGGAAATTACAAGCTACTTTAGACCTACGTTAATTCCATAAAAAGCTTTTCTGAAATAATTTTTTAAAAATATTTCAATGGATCTGTAATAATATTCTAATTTATTATGTAAATGTAAGTTTTTAGCATTCATTGTGTTAGTCACACTTTATCTCTCAAAGCACAAAGAGAACTGAGGTATTTAGAAAAGAATCTGATTTTTTCTGAGTCTTTAATGAAAAAAAAAAATTGCCTCTAAGCGATCTTTTTACTGACAGTGATTAATTGCACATGCTATTAGAAGGAAATTTGGGGAAAACAGTTAGAAAAAAAATCCTCATTTATAAAGATTTATATAACTTTGTATCCTTAGTCACGATGCGTGGAAAAATACTGAATTGTAAAGAATTTAATATTAATTAAATGTTTAGTCATGGTTTGTAGGCAGTACTCACAATCTTTCAGCACCTTGGATGCTTAGTAATCTTCCTCATTTAACAAGATATTTTCATATATTTCAAAACAACATAATAAAGTAAATTTTAAAAAATTAATTAAAAAAATAGGCTCTGCAAGTTTCTTTTATTCCTCTTGCCATTACCTGTAAATGTCCTAAATGTTCTGGAAGCACTTCTATCACTGTGCAACAGAAATGCTGAAAGGAGGCAGGACAAATGGCCAGTGACTGACAGATGAACAGCTAACTAGTAAAGGATCTGCTCTCTCCAAATCTGCTGAAGGAAATCAAAGGTTTTCATTTAACAAAGTCCAGATTAGATTTGCATAAAAAGGGAATGAAAAAATGGCAGAGAGATTATCTGCTCCCATGGACGGGAAGAAGCTTCAACTTGTACTGCTTTTTCAAGGTTTATGGAGTTCATGTGAATAAGGACTCTATTCTCTGCTCAGTTGTGAAAGTAGTATCATTAGTAGCATGTTAAATTATTGCAAAGAAGAATATTTTTAAACTCAGACACAGAAATTTTCTTATTGTTAGGTATATTTTCTTATGTTTTATATGCCTTTAAGTGTTTTTTTATTTATCTTGAAAAACAATTATGATTCTTACTGTAAAAACCACTACAGAGATAATGAATTTTAGCAAATACTAAACATCAAAGTACACAACACGTCATTAGCTAGGAATGTTACTTCACTGTGTGATATTTCTATCCCTGTTTGTCTCTGAACTACCATTTTTCATTCTAAATAATCCTAATGTTTATTTCCTATGACCAAAATCTGATTTTAGTAACAGTGTTCAATAGTAATGGCAATTTCCTTCAGTTTTTGCTGATTGCTCCTCTTATGCTTCTCTAGTTGTTGAAAAATGGGTTTCTTTGCTGTTATAAAATCTGTTACCATATTGTTAGTTTACTTTATTGCAGAAGATAGAGAATGACAACTCTTCCAAGTAATGACTTTTTCAAGGAAAAAAAAATCTTCAGCCAATATTGACTGTTCATGTAGTGTTTGCTAAGAATGAAAACAAAATATTAAAATATCAGTGGCCCATACCAGGACACAATGCTAAGGGTAAGGGAACCATCCTGATGCACAAGACATAGGAGTAACCTGTAAATTATTTGTAATGCAGAGCCCTTGCCATTCAAAGGAAGCATAACAATTTTTTTTTCAAAAAGAAATTTGAATTCTGAAGAAATAATATAGTCTAACTAACATTTTTTAATGAGGGGTGAAAAATAAGCATTCCAAATATATTTAACATATGTGGGGAATGGTAGAAATGTGGTAACAAAAGTATCTGTGATGGTATTCAAATCTAATTTATAAATCAAAACTGAAGTACCTGCAGGGAAGGCTCCATTTAATGTCTAATATTGAAGAACTGCAATAATGCTAGGAGAAATCTAGACCTGAGGTCACACAGTCAAGAAATGTAAATGAAGAATATACCTGAAGGAGTAACTGGTCGAGCTGAGGTGTTACCCCCCAAGGGTCTGAAGTTTTGTCACTGCAAAGCAAAAGTCCTGTTGAAATTTTTTCCAAAGAAAACCATGCAATTCTTGCAGTAATGGCAATAATTTACATATTTTTTATTAAATGATTATAATTATTTCACTTCAATTACTTAGAAACATAAAATGGTATGTGGCTAAGAATAACATTCACAGAGATTGAAAACAAAAAATGCAAAAATTTGAACTTTATCACCACAGAAAACAGAAACTAGTTAAAGGAGCAATATCATACCTGATTTGTGAATAATGGGAACATTTGCATTATATTTATTGTTCTTGTGTGCCTTTATCACTTTTATTGTTGTGCTGCAGTGTAGCCCTTTGAAGGTCTGCCAAACCACTGCGGCTTACTCAAATGCAGGGCTGAATTTTAATTAAGCTTAGCAAAATACTCATTGAATTTGCTGAGCCTGATTAGGCCAGTCATCCTGATAGACGTGCAGAGGGCATCTTGCTTACTTATTTTAACAACTGACAGAGGCAATTAATAGATTCTTGTAAAATAGTTAAATGTGAAAAAACCAGAATGTTATCACCTCTTCTCATTGGCAGTCTTGTTGTTTCATGTATTCAACATGGTTAAAAAAGATTTCTTGGTATTGTAATGAAGTACTGAAGAGTAATTCAGTATTCATATTCATCAAGATTAAATCTCCAAGATATGCATTTTGTTCCACAAAAGTATTCCCCCGTAAAACTACAGCCCAGTGAAGAGAAGTTTCCATGGGCTCTGCAGAGTAATATCAARTATGTATGCAAGTGGATGCCTTCTCACAGATGACTTTTTGCTTTTTCACMGAAAAGATACCGGGACCTCTCTCCAGTTTATGACGTTAGAATATCCTCTCTCTCTCTAAATATATATACATATATATACATATATCCTATATTTTCAATCTTTCCTGTGAAGCATGACTATGAATTGCAAACCCAAATATTCTTTATCTCCCTTCTCTGTGAGAGTGGCAGTTTCATTTCTTAGAAGTTTAATAGTCAGGTGGATTTTGACTTAGTAGCATTGTCCTTAGTACACTCCTGTGCATTCCTTATGCTTAGGAGTGCTGGTTTTGCTGTTTTCTCTTACCTACTAACACAAGTTCAGGAGGAAAAAAAAAGCTTGTAATGTATAATGAAGAAATGTATAATACCTGTCACGTCAACCTACCTCTAATCCCTAGAGAAAAGGAATAGTACAAACAAAAAAGGCAAACAAGGTGAATAAAACCATTGATATTCTTTGGATGTAACTTAAATTTTTTGGCATGAAAGGATATGAAGAGTTCAACAAAATTAACAGAATTTGCATTCACTTCAAGTTTAGTATCAAGCTAGTACATAAACAAAATTTTAACTACAAAGATAAAAATTCCTTATACAGTGACTGAACTTCAATGATCAAAAAATCCCAGAGTAAACAGGAGTGACTTGCAGCAGAAGCAAGAATAGAGAATAAATTACCACAAACCACAACATTTAAARACTGAATTGCAAAGACCAAAGACTTGTCTTCCCTCTAAGTGAAAAGGTGTGGAAAACAGAAATGGGGAAGATGTGCTGTATGAAAATAGAATACGTACAGTTAAAAGAAGGGTAGCAAATTGGTGATTTCGTGTCCTTCAGTACAACTAATACACAAAAGCAAAGGGTGGGAAAGATGGTGCTAATATTTGATTTCACTGCAAAACAGCAATTTTCATAGGTTTTGGCATACTAGATCTAAGTGTAGGGTAGCAAAAATACGGAAGTATCTGGGATAAAAATTGTCTTAGGGGACTTTGTCTACAGCCAAAAGACAAGAAAACAGATGACTTCAACACAGAATTTCAAAAAATATTGTTGATTACAACCTTCCCTCAGTCTCTTGTAATTACTCTTCTTTGTTATTAATCAAGCTAAGAAGACAACCCCCTATGTTATCCTTATTATTTTCTTATCAGTTGGGACATTTGTATGTTTAACAAAAGGATTTACTCTTAATAAGCATATCATAATTGGATAAAAAACAACATCAAAAAACAAACAAATTAAAAAAAAAACCAAAACCAAAACCCCCCCAAAAAACTCCAAACCAAATAATACAAAGCCCTTCTACTGCTTACTTAATCTAACTACAAAGAAAAATCATGTGCAGTATACAGAAAATTTCAGAAATATTAGCTACCAAATTTTTTGCTTGGAGTAGAAGTATTTAAACCTCTTCTCTGTAGTGTTACTGAAGTGTAAAAGGGAAAAGAACACTTAGATGCACTGTCATCACTGTGGTCACCGCTGCTATCCACAACATTTTCACATTGTCACTTTTACAAAGGTCAGTCATATCCCCCAGGTGGTGTCTTATTTAGGATGAAGTGTTTATTTTTCAAAGAACTGATGAAGTGTAGAAAATAATTAGGATATTCCAAAATCTGATTTTATGATGCTGTTTACAGGAATTTCCCTTTGACTGCTGTACCTCTGTTATGCAAATTCTTTCCTGAGTAACTGCCTAGCTTCACCCATTTCAATCCATATTTATAAAGCAAATCCCACTATTAGTGGGGTTTTTTTAATCAAGATATGTAAGGGTTATTGATCTTAAGGCAACTTATTATTCCAGTATTTCATCCTATATCTTTTTGCCACAGAGATATTATGAATTTTTTTATTTAAAAAAACCTGCAGAATTAGGATCAATATTACATTATATTGTCCAGTAGACAGATCAAGGTCACAAAAGAAGAAAAAAAGACAATAAATAATATTCAAATATATAATAATTGTTTAACTTTATGCATGTTTTTTTCCAAAATGATCTGAAAATTGCTAGCATATTGGGACTATCTCTAGAAGAACATAATGGGCATGAAAGCATTAATAAAAATATTTATAATAAAGTTATAGATGGCTTTAATTTGATACAATTATAGCTACCTCTATCAACAGTAAGAATTTATCATTTGTTTTTCTACAATTACAAATAAACATTTTCTGGAAGAGATTTTGTAGGTTCTATTTCAACATCAAAATAGTTGTCTTTTTTTTTTTATCCTAAAAGAGCACTTTTAATGGCAATTTTTTTGAAACCTAGGCAGCTATCAAGGTATTTGTCCTCAGCAGGCCCCTGCCCATCGCTATCATTATGATTTTGGCAGCTTTCCAAGAGAGATACCCTCCATCTGTTACTGTTTTACAGAAATGGTACCTTGAGGTCCACTTGACCTATGAGCCCTCAGGCTCTCCAGCAATTTAATAATTTTTTCTCAGTCAATTAGGTTGACAGAAATTGCTACATGGAAACATTTCACGTTCTACACTTTTTTCCATGCAGTTCTCTAATCTTGTTTCTTTCACAATTTCACTTTCAAACTTAAGACTTTAAGACTTTTAGACTGTCCCTTGTGGCAAGATTAGGGGAAGGCCCCAAGAAAAGAAAGTGCTGAAATTTTCCCTGAATCCTAGGAAAAAAAAAAAAATTAAAATGAAAGTGTTATAAAGGCTGTGGCTCCCATGATCCACGTCTGTGATCTCCAGTGAGTGAACATGGCAATGCTGAGAGTGAGAGACTCAGGCTTAGAGCCCTTGTTCACAGACAAGGGTTTGATGATCACCTTTGACAAGGGGCATAAATGTTGTCGTTTCAAACCCCAAGCAATTGTTGGGACTACTCGAGGGTCACAAAGTTAGAGAAACCAGTGCAAAAAATTCTGCTACCATGAGCAGAAATAATTCATGAGTGTGATGTGACGTTCTATTTTCCAGTGGGTAACAAGGCATCAAAATTAATTTTTATTCAAAATATTAAAGACATAAAAAGAGATTTAAGATGTGACACCACAGAAAATATGTTTTTATTACTCTGATAATTAAATTAATACGGTTTCTGCATGAATGATAGATTTTCTGGTCATTATTTCTTTTGCATTTATCACAGAGAATCTATTGATAAAGAAGTATTTCAGAATTCTTCCTATTTTCAGTAAAATCACTAGGCCATAAGTCCAGCAAACAAACTCTTAACGGCTGACACTTTGATTTGGGACATCCCTATGTTAGATCTGTGATTTGTTGGCAAAGACAAATTGTTTGATTGAGGCATTTGTCAAAGACTATGTCTCGAGTTGTCTGGTTATCTAATGTTATAAGTTAAAAGTGATATATCTAAAAAAACATGTATATGTTAAAAGTTCCAGTCACCCAGAGCAAAATACTAGGAAGAGAAAGCAAACAGTAGGAGTGAAGGTTGATTATTCAATTCTTGCCTTTGTTCGACTCTGAAACTTGGAAAAACACATTGGATGGGGAAATGAATAAAAAGGGAAGGGAAAAAATAGCAGAGTGGAAATAAGCTAGCCATTTAAGCTCATAATTCAGAAATTTTCTACATTCCCATCACTGGAGACAAGTTCTGAAAATGGTATGTGCATTTTTTACCACGTCCAGTTTGTGTCTTTGAGAGTATCTATTGTAACCCACTTCCAATTCTATTAATGAGAAGAGAAGCAGTCACTGACATTCTGATATATCTTTATACCACCAAAGTTATTGGCAAACAAGCAAAGAGAATTTGCATTGTTTCAGAATAGCAAGAAACCTTAAGGAGGGAAAAGCTCACACACATATGCACACACAGATGGAGACAGTGATGTTCTGCAGTTAGAAATTGTATTAACAGAACATTTGCTTTCACAAGTAATTAACACACATCTTCATGGACATTATCTACTGTTTATCCAAAAAGGGAAGCCTTAAAGCTATGAAATGAGCATTTCCTTCAAGTCACTTTTCTTATAAAGTCACTTGGAAAGAATAAAAGATATTCACAAATATTTATAAGGGTTTTTTTACCTAATGAAAATTATTTTTGCTTATGAAATACTATGCATGAATCAAGTTGAAGTACATACAACGACCACAAGTCCAACTGAAGCAAAAATTAGAGTAGAGAGATTTTTGGGTCATCTATTTTTACACATGTACTTGCATGGGTGTGCATGTCTTTGTGCACAGAGAAAGAAAAAGAGAAAGGTTACATTGCAGCAGAAGGTTGTTCTGAGGAGACATGTGGGAAATCTTCACTTAAATTGCAACAGCCATGTAAGAACTGCTCTGGATCTACAAATTATGTCCACAGGTCTCACATAAATAGAAGCTAGTCTACTTTTCTCTGGATTATTAGGGTTTTCTTGAAAATACCAAGGAAATACACTGACATTTAGAAAGTTTACACAACAAAGCAATAAAACTTATAGCTTAATTTTCAAGAAACACAGGAGTTTTTTCATATCAAGTCCTTTTACTTTAGCTCTTAAAATCAAATGTCTAGTTGATCTGGCAAATACATGAGTACTACAGAAATAAGCTGAGGTATCTAACTTTATTTAATGAAGATATCTGGTTTTGGACTTTATAAACCAAATAATGTGTTTCTGAAATGATATTTAAGTCCACTGCAAAATGTTTTGTAAATTCCTTGATATCTTCATACCCAAGACCCTTTTTTACAAGCATTATGACTGACCAATAAACCCCTACAATGGAAGGAGGTGTAGAGGTGATAGGCAAGGAGATATTCCATGAAGCTCAGAGAAAAATGCAGGGTTTGACTGACCAAAACTGTTCTACAGAAGCTGACTCAGCCCCAAGGGGACCAGAGGCGGCCTTTGTTTCAGGAAAGCAGCTATCAACAGTTGAGTGGGTCAAYAGGCATGGTAAAAGGTTCTCCCTGAGCTCATTAGAAGAGTGGGAATGCCTCCCTGAGCTGGCCAACTTAGCACAGGTGAGACTAAATATCTACAGAAGAGAAGCTGTGGATTAGCCCAGCAAGGAGGATAAAACCCACAAAATTAACAAAGGATTTTGAAGAGCTCCATAGGCTTGAGTTGACTTAACCTACCCAAATGCCTTCCTGATGAGGGGGGATGCTCAGCATGGTGGTGGTGAGAGTGTTATAGATTTGTGACTGGACTGTAGATATTGCTGTGTTTCTCTAAGTGTAACTTAGATTTACATTGTGTTATATGGTATATTTTGTACTGTCCTGCTAGATCAGAAATCCCATGGAACATCAACTGTCTTCATACAAGTGAATTAGATATCCCTCCACATGTGGAATATCTAAAAGAATCTGGTTGGAGAGTACAGAACTCTTACAAACATGCAAAAAGAAGGTAATTCCCAAATGAGAAAGACAATTATTTACAAAACTTGCACCCCCAGTTTGTCATGCAGAACAGTTACAGCACATCCAGTGTTTTAGTTAAGTGTCATGGACAAGACAAACTCATTCCTTGAAAAACATATGTCAAGAAGAGCAAGCATTTCTATTCTGAATGACAGAAACTGATGTTAGTCAATGGGTAATGCTCACACATTATACAGCAAAGGTTTGTTCATGTTATCTTTGCAGAGATAAAAGTGGAGGGCATGAAACAATTCTACCATGCTGGAAAATCTGTAGTAAACATTGATGCTTACTATTAGCTTGAGAAACAAGGAAACAAAACCTAGTGTACTGTTCGAGTGCCTATATAGAAACTTTTTTTTTTTCTTTTCTCTGACCTCTAGTAATTGCTGCCTGGACAGAGTGGAAAACCAGGTCTTTGAGATCTTTCAAAATGAGGGTTGCATTCTATTTCCACTGAAATCAGATTAGAGCATTATACCTGTCATTAATATGAACAGCATCAATTCATCAGAGGAGTTTTGGGGTGTCTCAGAATAGTTGTGCATCACTATGGAGTTCCTCATTTCTATTTGAGATTCACTTCTAGTTATAATAGCTTAAATTAAACACAAAAAAAACAAATCACAAAGAAATTATAAGAATGTAAAGTAAATTATAAGAATGATGCTGATTGACTTCAAAAAGAAATAGCTCCTTTTTTATCTATCCTGTGTCCTCTGTATCTCCTTGGAATAAATGTTAAGTTACAGTAAAATATTACTAAAGATTTTTTTTAATGACTTTGTAAAGAATATTTTTCAGATAAATATTAATGCTTAAAATTAGCAAATTAGAAAAAAATCTTGCAAAAGTGGTAGTGTCCTATAATTCAAAATCTTACACAACATAGCAGAAAGGAAAATTAAATCTCTTAATACCCTATCATTTTTCTAACACAAACTTATTACTGATTTTTTAAACAAGAAAATTAGCAAGATGTTAATAACTTGAATTTTCACTGTATATGTATTTCATCTGATCATTTCTGATTACTGCTTCTTAGCCTTTTATGATTTTCAAGAATTCTGAAAGTATCAATTATGCTGGATTTTTCTAACAATTTAGGCACTACATTATTTGAAACACTACTGCTATTTCTTATTTTAGCTACTGAGAAATACTGCAAGTATGATTCTGCGGTAATTGATAGTAAATGCTGACATTTTAATAGCAGCTACAAAAACATGTGAAATTAATCCCAGAATGGATGCCCTACTGCTCCTGAAGCCCAAATATAAATGGTATTTCTAAGATTTATGAGTAAATTTAATAGCTTTCCTCTTTACTGTGCTTGACAGGTAAGGGGAAAGTGAAAATAGAAAAATAAAAGCAAAATTCACACCAAATAATGCTTTCAAAAAAAATCTAAAGCCAGAATATTCTAATATCCTTTTAAGAATACGAAGTGAGATGAGTGTGGTTAGTTTTTAACTGCAGGTTAGAATAATGATTGCTTTTCAACTTATTCATGACAGATAATTGGGTAAAATTTTCCTTTAATTTGTTTTTATCTAAAAATAAGACATAATGAATATATTCTATTAACTGTTTAGTACCTGGTCTGAAAACCTTTTGATTGTTCTTTCTTTAAATACAAAACATTCTTAGAAAATCTCTCAGGAAAACTGCTTTAAAATGAAGAAGTGATGCAGAGTCATACTTGCCTGCACACTCAGTTTCTGTCCCAATGCTTGTATAAATGCACACTCAACACATGACTGTGAATGCACAGAGATATTGGCTTTGCCTGCTTCCACTCTTTTTTTCTGTGACTGAAGTTTCTGGTTTGATAATGAAAGTAAAGAAAATTCACAGCATACCTAATTTTTCTTTTCAAAACAGTCATTGCACATACATGGTGCATATACCAGCTCAAAGGCAAATCAAAATTAAATCCATTGTCTTCACCACGCAGGCCCCAGTAGAGAGATGAACTAACTGGCAGTGAAGCAACATTTGGTCTCCAAACACAATAATTTCATTAGGTCTCCTGTCATTTGAAAAGTTGTGACCACTTTTTTCTCTGACAAGCAACAAGAACGTGACAAGAAAAACAAGAAAACAAAGGGCACACAGGTGTAATCTTCTCAAAGTACAGAAAATTAAGCAACATGGGTGAGAAGAGAAAGACATTTTTAACAGGGACAAAATACTGCCTCAGCTCTGATCAGTCTTTCACAGAGACATAACACAAGCCTTATCTGAAGTCCATGGCACAGACTCACAGAGACAATGAGGCAAATCCATGGATATTTTAGCCCTATCTCATGCCCAGAGCAGCATCCAGGCTGTGTCCAGGGCTGGGCTTTAAATATCTCCAGGGCTGGAGACTTCACACAGCCTCTCTGGGAAACCTGGCCCACTGTTTATCCTCACAGTATAAATCACCTCTTGTGTTCCCAAGGAATCTCAGGAGTTTTGTTCTGTGCCCACTGGCATCTTCCCTGGCAGAGGGCACCACTGAGAATTTTCCTCTGGATTCCTTCCCATCAAATATTTGCTGAACTGTCTTCTAGCCATCCCTGGTCTGCTCTGGTGGCTGGGGCTGTTCCACCCCCTGGGCAGGACTTGGCACTTCCTTTTTCTGCATATCATATCAGAAAATTCTGGGCACAGATGCTCAGCTGGATTTCAGTCCATCTCACTGTCCGCCCATTTAAGCCAAACTTCATCAGCCTGTCTATGATGATGCTGAGAGGCAGCCTCAATAGTCTTGCTAAAGTCAAGACAAATATTCCTCACTCTTCTACCCTCATCCACCAAACCTGTCATCTCATTGTTGAAAGCTGTCAGACTATGTAAATGGAAGGAAGAGTTTATTTCAGGTCCTTGGTTTCTAGGTGAAAGGAAATGAGTGGATGAGGTAAGGACAAGAAAAAGATTTAGACCAATTGCATATTTTGCGAATAGAATTTTGTATTGTTAGATTACTGATTACTATTTTGCACTCAAGGCAGTGAAGAAATTGGCATTATCTTAGCTCCATGTCTTCTTCCTCTTTTTTTCTCTTAAATAAATAACCAGAACACTGAAGTGCTGAATACATATAATTCCCAAAATCAGTACTGTTTCTGACACGCTCTGCTCAATTTCATGTGTTATGAACAGTGACAGAAAAATGTCTCCCTATAAATTAATATGATTTATTTATGTTTTAAGTGACATTTCATGTCTTAAGTTGTATAGGTAACTGTTTTGTCTTATTTCAACAAATTCAAATCATTTTGCTGGAAAAACAATAGCACCGTCTGTACTTTTTTAAAAAGAAGAAATAGTGATATATCACTTCCAAACATCTTTGAAACAGTAAAAGAAAATATAAAACTTCAATATTCAGAGGAAAAAAAAACCACCAAAAATCCCCCTAGAATTTCCAGAATCAGACTTGAAATATCTTATATTCTTTTTTATTTTTTTTTTTTTTAGTGCACATACAGGTGCACTAATATATATATTACATATATATTTACAGTATATTCCACTGATTTTTAACTTCCTGTACTTTCAACAGTGTAGGTAATCAAGGAAAAAAAATAACCATCTATATGTATTTTAAAGATAGATATATATATATAAAAGGTAGCTATTTTTCTTACTGGAATTAGAAATTATTAAAAATAGAAAAACTTAAAACATAAAAAAGATTTTTTACCTGAGCAGCATCCAAGACTCAATCTTTTTTATTTATTTAAAACATAAAATATTGAATTCCTATGTTTAAAATCAGTAAAGAAAAATAAATAAAAATCTCTTGGAGTGAAATCCTTTCACTACTAGCTTGCCTCAAGTTTCCCATGGTTGTCAATGGACTCAGGATGTATAAGTGAGGTATTAGCAGTTCCCTCTGTTGTACATGTATCTGCTTAGTTGTGCCTTTAGTTGTGCCTGCATAAAGAAGAAATTAATTTTTTCTCCATTGAACTATAACTATGAGTACTTATTAGAAACTAACCAACTATTTTTAAAAAACCCAGAGTACTGCTAAACTAACAGAGTCCTGAATATTCTTACTCCTTTGCCCATGCATGTTTTATTGACATGGTAATACATCATTTTTTCCCCTAGAAACCTGCTGCATTCAATCTTATAATGGGTGGTACTTGTTTAATGACAAATCACTCAATATCCTCTTTCCTCTTCATTGTCAGATGCTTCAAATCCTTTTCTGCAAACAAATTGCAATATCTCATCAGATTCTTTGACTCTACATAGCTATCAATAAATTAATTTCTGCACCATTATGAGATAAGAGTTCATTACTATCCCATTCTACAGAAGAGAAATAGAACCACAGAAAGAAAATTAGAAGTGTCTTCTAATTTCAGGTGTCTAAATTTACAACAAGCACTCGATTTTTTCAGTGATATGTTCCCACTGGTTAATAATCAGACTTCTGAAGTTAAAAATTAAAAAAAAACCCTCATTGATTATTACACAGAGAAATGGTGGTTCTGAGGTTCTGAGAAGCTATTCACACAGAAACTCTGGCAGAGAGACAGAATCTAGCTCTGCAGAGCAATATTTGATTTAACCACCTCTATTGTAATTTTTTTCTTGGGACTACTTTTTCAGTACCAATATAAACCCAAAAACCTGTAACTATTTCCTTTTTTTTTCTCCTTTTTTTTTTTCCTAGATGAAGAAGAACCTCTTATTTTAGGAATTGTTTACTGATATGCTCTTACTCCAACAATCATTACAGTCAAGTACTATATAAATGCCTCCTCCTAATATATTCATTCTTGCTCCTGTATGCAGGAGCTCAAATTAGACCAAACTGACCACTCAGATCTCTACAGATTTAGTGGTTTTATTAAATATTTATAGTAAGTATGCAAATACAGGAGAACCAAAGCTGTGAACTTCCTAATGACTTCTTGTATTTCTACAATATTAACTAAACCAACATTTAATCTGTTATTTTAGTACATGTCATACATTTAATTTCTATTATTTTAATAGCAAATAGTTGGACAAAATATATCAAATTAATCCTGACTAAAGATACAAATTATTATTGACAGATATATGAAACAGAGAAACTGACAAGTCTAGCAATTTACTGTCTCCAAACTATGTAATGAGACATTATTTGAAAAATATGCCTATTTTCTAACATCAGAGGAATGCTTAAATGTGGACTTGCCTTCAAATAGAAATAGTTTTTTCCTACCTATTCTGACTTTTCACTGCAGTGTCCACTCCTTGCCTCAGACTCAGGCATTTTGCTTTACACGCTTCATCCAAACTCCACCTTTCTAGATAAACTGTTCCATAGTTTTTCCCCTCTTCTTTTATAGTTATTGCCCTGGTTTTGTCTCAGATTCCTTGACCCATGTTTACTGGCCAAATGCCCCATTTCTGCATCTGATTTCCCAAAACCAGCTCTAATAGCTGCGCTGCCGCTCACATCTCCCCTTCCAGGCACTACTCCATGCCCATCCACTAACACCAGTCTCAGTCCTTTTGGTCCCATTATCTGCTTGGGTCTCCCCCTCAGACCCACCCTCCTGTTTGCCATCTCCACCTTTTTCATCCTTTTGCTCAAGTTTCTCTCTCAGCCTCCCAGTGGGATTTGAAGGATGCCTCCCATATCTACGTGCTCCAATTCACTTCCCATGAGAAGGGCCAAGGTTACTTCCTGAGCTTTTCACTCCCTTAAACATTGTTCATTCCCTCACACCACTCCTCCCCTCCCTGGGGCCTCTCCCCTGGGACTCAGAGACTCCCAGTCACATTTCAGAGGGATGTATTAGTGGATGCAAGAGATAGGAAAGAAGTCAGGATTCTCACATAACCCTATCCTCCTGTGGGAAAGGAGCTCCATGGTAACTCTACAGAGGCAGGCTGGGTTTTGCTTCAGATAACAGAGAGGCAATGCAGCAAAAATACAGAATTGCTGAAATCAGGCCTGGGAAAGTACAGCAAGAGAGCAAGATCACCGCAAGTAATAATATTTCATTATTAATAGTGTTGATATCTAATGCACCAGATTGTCATTAGTATTATGTACACGCAGGGTGAGGATACGAACACATTGGCTACATGATGCTACCCTTAACTTAGGGTAGGAGGCTCCTATTTACACCACAGAAGAGTCTCTTTCCTCCTTGCACTTGCTTTTGGTTCAGGGGCTTGAATCTAGACTTAGTCTGCCCCAAGGAAAGCTTCTTCCTGCCCCACAAGGTCACACTCCAGCAATCCAGGGCTCCCACTGCACCAGCACCTCTGTCATGCTTTCATCAGCTGGGCTGTGACACCCTGGGAAAGGCAAGAGAGACACCCTGAACAAAATCCCTGCCAAGGCTCAAGTGCCTGTAACACGTGCCAGACCTTTCCAACAAACAGCTGCTGGAATTACTACTTTTAAGAGGGGTAAATCTGCATCTTTTCCCTGTTATTTGTCTTGAAACCTGCTCACCAGTTGGGTCCCAAATGAGTGGAAACTGCCTTGAGGTGAATCAGCAGTTAAGCACTAATCCCTGTGCCAGAGACTGAGAAGTAAGAAGGTGAGGAGAGAACGTCCTGCTTAATTACAGAGCAAATTTAATTTTCCTTAGGTATTTACTCTGTACGTTACCCCTGCACACCTGTCAAAGCTGTGCACCCATCTGAACAGTCCTGGCTGCACACTGCATCAGTAACTGCTGATCTGAAGGGTCTCAAGAGGTTTGCTTCACATCAGCTTTACACAGAGACAAAATGTTAAGCTTCATTTCTTTGTTTTCACCTAAATCACTCAATTTCAGAATCAGGGGATACACAGACCTGAAATAAAGGGTTTTGCTTCTTTATTTATACATTTGGAGTGCTCAGCAGAGTAAGAGAAATTCCATGGTTTTATTTCCTTGGCTAAAGTAAAAATAATGAAACATGAAGCATATTCTCCTCAAGTCTAGAAGACTCTTCATCCTCACAGCATTAACATTAATCACCAAAACTGACCGAAATCCCATAACCACCCTGCTATAGGCATTTTGATTTGCCTAAATGCTCATGAAAAACTTAGAAATTTCCAGATATTTCCATTATTGTCAGTAAATTACAAGTTGCCATAGAAAAGTAATTAGGTTTCTCTCTACCCCTACCATTATTTTAATAGTCTATATTTTTTAATTTAATATTTGCAGGTTGAATAATTTCAAGTAGACACGTCCTATGACTCACTAATGGTTAACAATTCAAAAAGCAGTAATTAATATTCTGCAAATCCCACTGACAATTCCAATTATATAGCACTATATTCTCCTTGGAATACATTTCAGATTATGAAGTGGAAGGAAAATCTGAACTCCTTATTCTCACACTGTTTTGGGCTTAGGAGGAATGAAAAGGTGGCTACATATTTATACCATTGTGATGCCATAATTTATCAATCCCTGTCTGGAATGTAAATGATCAAATTTCTAATTTCAGACTTTCTATATTTTTGCTTATCTTGTCAGAATAAGAAAGGCACTTTGGGACCTTCATATAATTTGATACTGTTAGTCTATTTTCTCAGTTCACAGGTATTTCATGTTATTTTCACTAGCAGTGGAATCTGTTGAGATTAGTCAAAAAGTAATTGTGGCTTTAAAATGAAATTTAAAACACACTAACATGTAATAAAAACAGATATACTGACAATCAAATAACACTTTTTAAAAATATGTGTTTTCAGTATTTGTTTTCTGTGCATCAAATATTAAATTTTCACTATGAATCCAGATTTTTTTTTTAATTACTATCTTTGTAAGCTATTAKCACATACAGTGAGCAAAAAGCAGGTGCTCCACTGTGTGTGTGTGTGTGAGCTTACTGATGATGAAGTCTTGTGGACTTTGTGAATATTTCTTCTGCATTACACTAAGTTTACTTTGCTGCTTGTCTGGCTCAGGCTTTTGTTGTTCTGTTAAGATGAATACAGCAAAAGAGTTTTCTTTCAGTATTTGAACATAATTTCAGGGAAGTTGGTACAATTTAGGATCAGAGAACAAAACTGCAAAATTTTCTATTATGAAAAGTGCTTCACATTATTATCCAATACTTCAGAATAATTACAAGAAAAATGTACACAATTTTATATATATATATAGCTATAAATACTAAAAACCAAAATTGTCCTAAAGTGAAAAAAAATTCACTAAATTGAAAATTAGTATAATTTTAAAAACTCAATGGTCACTTTTGAATCTTGTTAATGTTAATAAACATTAAAATCACCAGTGAGGTCAGCAAAGTAGGCCCAACTTATATCAGTCAGTGCTTTGCCTATGAGAAGAACCATTTTCTTACATAAAACCTCGGAAATCCCATGGTAATTTGCCATAATTATAAATGAGTCTTATAGTTACTTTAATTATTAAAAAGAAAATTGTACATAATATTGCCTAAAGTTCAGGAAAATAGGCCAATGTTTTGTGGAAGTTTCTGGTACTTTTTTTATATCCAGTGACACCCTTGGCTGGTTCTTAAAATATTTTCATAAAGTTCTTATATTTCCATTAAATCATAAAGCACCACAAAAAGATACAAAAATCCCCAAATAATTTTTACGCTATATAATTTTTTGGCTGTAAGTATATTTCACTGAAACACTAACCAAACATATTCATGCAAGATAAATATTTAGCCAGCATTTACATACCCTGAAATACTGGTGCTCTTTTTTTATTCTGTTTCTACTGGCAAATGATTCAACATATCTACATTTAAATTAGCAGGGTAAAAAGTCAGAAGTGTATGAGTGTGTTCTGCTTATCTCACCACAGTAGTTTAAATGTAAATGCAGTGATAATGAACAAAATTTCTCCTCCAGAAGGTACCTCACTGGTTTCACCTCATAGCATAGATGCCAGCACTGTTCTATCCTTCTCATGTTAATTTTTACTTCAGATGTTGTCTCAGAGTAGCATAGGCTCTTGAAAAAACATTGCACTTTGCTTCTGAGGTCTTTCATTGAATTTTGATACACATTTGCTTAAAATTCAGAGGTTGGAAATGCCATGTACACACATCAATTTGTACTGAGGGTTGGTATTCCCAGTGAGGTTAAGTATCCCTAAGCTTGACTGTAGATATTTGTTGTTTGGAGCTTTTTGCCTGAACTTTATTAAGTGTAAGTTTTACTTTGTGATGCTTGGCTGCATAGCTTATAAAAACTACATAAGAGTTAGACAAAATGCAAAGAACAGCAACCAAAAATGATAAAGAGGATAAAAAAGATAAAATGTGCAAGGAAAACTGAGAGATAAAGAATCAGAGTAGTCTCTACAAAACCTGAAAACTCCAGGGAATGGATCATATCTTCAAGGAAAGAACAGAAATCAAATTGCTCTTTTTCTGAAACAGTGAAATGAAGAACAATCACCCATGGAAGAAAAAGTGTGGACTGGGACAAACTAAAAAATAAAATCATAAATGAGATGGCATCATGAGATGCGTGATGAGAAGCATCATACAGAAATATTTGCAAGCAACATGGATGTAGTTGCTTAACTGATAATGTTGGTGGTCCTGCAGTGGCCAGGACAAATGACATTATCTAATATGTTCCAGATTAATCCTCTGTAGGTACAACAACCTTCAAACTATGACAGTTCTCACTGGGAACAGCAGCATCTCTAAGGAACACGAGTCTACAGCTGAGTCACAAATACTTGCCTGTTACTTGAATCAGTTCAAACAGAAAAGATGAAATCTCAAAATGTAATGACAGTTCATAACCTTTCTCAGAAAATCAACGAAAAGCACTTTAATGTAATTGAACAAAATGCAGCATCTTTTGGAGACTAGAAAAAATTGGTTTCCATTTCATAGTTTAATAATTCCAAAAGAATAAGTCTTCTAAAGATGCATTAAAAACTGAACACTTAAATACACTCCTGAACCCCTCTCTTATTTTATTACTAGATGTTTATCACACTAATGTTTCAACAAATCTGATACAGAAAATGTGCCATTCTGGACTGTGTGCTCACTTATCATGATGTCAGTATTTCTATTATGAGGATTACAGGGAAGAAAGAAAAACCCCAAACAACTCAAATTTTGCATGCCTGTCTTTTCTGGAATTAAACTTCCTCAAAGTGATACATCAAAAGCAGCTCAGTTCTAAAAAACATGTGATTCTGAAAATCCCTGACAGTGTAGATTTATCTGCTTATATTTTCTCTTCAACTTCATACTGAATTTTACCTGTGGAAAAGATATTGAGCTTTTCAGGCATTTAAATAATATGGTAAGCAGAAAAGAACCGCAATACTACTTTCTACAAGAAAAAAAGTTTTAAATTAAATCATACCTCTCATGCATGCAATCTTATTCTATCCATTTCACCTGGACAATCTTTCACAACATCTGAAAGRAGTACTAATGACTAAGGCACAAAAAATCAGTTTGAAGGGAAAAACTTATGAATGTTAAAAAATATTCTCAGTTTAACTTAGAGCTGGTTGATAGTTACCTGTCAAGATGCAGAAATAACTTCCTTTCAGCCTCACCACACAGCTAAGCTGTGCAGGCAGGACACTGGAGAAGAAAGTGTGAAGTATCCTGAGAGTTCTGCCCTGCTTCCTTCAGCTCCCTCCACATCCACATCAGCACCACAATCTCTACTCATAAATAGAAGATATTTATTATTTAAAGTAGCTGCCCAGTTGCCATTCACTCTGTTGAATAATGAACTAAAGCCTTTCTAAAGTAATTTTAATTCTGCATGAGATAGACTGCATATGTTAAAATACGCTTAAATTTATGTATGTTTACTTCATCTCTTGAGCATTTAAAATAATTTTAATCAGATTTTACCTGTGAAGGTGATCCGTCTGATTTGTCTGAATCTTGGTCTTAGTAAGACCAAGCAGCAATGTGTGTTAACATTTATTCTCCTCACAAGAGAATAAGGACTAAAATAGTGAATCCTATAATCATCCTGTAAGTGATGACTTATACAGCAAATGTGGAGGACTGGATCTGAAGAAGTATCATGACACACTGTTTAAACCAGTGTCAATAGAAATATATTTATAGAAAGAGAAGAGCATAATTAAAAGGAATAGATCAAGCATGCATGCACTTTTATGCCCCAAAAATCTTGCTATTCAAAAAAGATATTTTCTTCCCAGTTTTTTGAATGAACTGCTAATTTTTACTTGTTCAAATTGCAATTACTATATTCACCAGCTTTATTGAGGAAAAGAGAAAATCTATTTGCTTCAGATTAAACTAATATAACTTTCTATCATTTTATACTTACTATTTATTTTGAAAATAACACAAAACATAAGAAATCTTCTCCCTGTGTCAACTGTTTAGGCTTAATAATTCCTCTGATAATATAAACTTCCACGTGGGTATTTTAAGATATGGCATAAAAACAGCTCAGTGTAGATGTTCTCACCATATTTTCTGTTGAAAGAATGAGATTGTCCCTGAAGTGAGTAACATCTCAAAAAAGCCCCAACATTTCACTGGCTAGTGGAATATCACTCAATTATATGAAAGCCATGAGGGCTTGAAATACATTAATATCCCAACCACAGTAGAGGGGGGTAAAAAAAGGAAGAGTGAACCATCTCCCCAGCCCATCTTGCAACCACCACAGTGAAGGATTATGGAATATTGTGAGTTACTCTAAATCAACTCCTCAGTCTTTTTTTACTCTTAGGTTACAAAATTCCATATTGGACCCAAGAAATGATCCTAGCATATGCAGAAAGACATTTCTGTAAAGCAAGTTGTTTGGTAAAAAGGAAGTTTGTAACTCCTGTCTGAATTCCTTGCTTAATTCTTAACTTCACTCTTTGGCTTCCAATCTCAAATAACATTATCAGAACCACTTAGTGAGGTTCAAATTAAATGCTAAAGAAATTGATGATTTTTCTCTTAAAAATTTTACAGTTAAATGATTTATATATGACTTCTGATTTGTATACGTTTCTCATACAACTATGGAGGGTTGCATGAGTTTTCACCTAACCCACAAAAAGTACAGGATGTGAGAAATGAAGATTAGGAACTCTGAATAATAAATGAATAACTTATCAGTGATTCTGTCCTTCTACTTCACAGAGTGAAATGCAGATCAATGGGTAGTCTATGGCTCTCCACAACTTTCAGTACCAAATTTCCAATTATTAATGTCTAAACATCTGAATGAAATAAGGGAGAGGTTGATCTTGGCAGTTTGTTAACTATACAGGTATTATGGATCATTCCCTTTTGAATTTTCTGTTTGTGTAGGAATCATAAAGGAGCTCTAAAGTCCTTGTGAGTAAATAGATGAAATGTCAAAATTCCTATATTGACGTTTGCAAGGCCCATTGAAATAAAGTATTTTTAAAGGATTTGCAGGCAAAATTGGACTCAAAGATAGGAATATTCTATTTATTTTGTAAGAAGCACAGCATGTTAGCAATAAATCTGGCACAAAAATTATGCCAACTGACCTTTTGTTTACCATAAATTTAAACATAAAATATGTTGTTGCATATTCTTTGCTGGCATTTTGATCCATTTATTAAATATAAATATTTTAATCTGTGAGGCATTTTTTATGTAGCAAAGTGTACATATTGYATCAAGGATAGATATTCTAATTCTGTTAACACCAACACTGCAGCTCATTTAGCTGTGCAAAACACGTCCTTTCCTATGTTGTTCCTTCCTTATAATTTACCCAGTAGCCCACCATCAGCAGCAAGAAAGAGAAATTCATTTTTCAATTAAACACTAGGTAACAAAACATTGTTAGGGATTTATTCTAAGGTTTGAATTCCTTGCAAATCTAGTCCTTGATCTTAGTCTTCAGATTAAGTCCATAATTACAGGAATTTGTGTACTCTGTCTACCATAATTCCAGTATTTCAAGTATTTGAGATTTTTGAATTTACAGGGAATTTCCTACTACTGTGAAATTATTTTCTGTGATTATAACCACAGTATTTGAATACTTTACCCAAAACGACGTAAAGCTTAATAAAAAACTTTTAAAACAGTATATATGATCATAATTTCATTATGGAAACTCACTCCCTGGGAAGAAAAAATGTATAATTTTCTATTTTCATGCTGACTTTTTTAAAACCAGGCTTTGAATTATGTTGGTTCAATTCCCAGACATATGTTAAAAGGTCTTTTAACCTATATAATGTTGTAAAAAAATACACTATGTCCCAGAGAAGACATATTCTAAAAGAATAAGTTTTGAGGGAATCTTTATTAGCTACTCTTAGTTGTGTCACCAATCCATTCTTTGGCTTTGGGCATGTAAAACTTGTCTACTTTGTAATTCCCCACACATAAACTAGATTGCAAGCAATCAGGGGTTTTGCAGGTTTTTTGTTGTGTTTTTTTTGTTTGGTTGGTTGGACGGTTTGTTTGGGGTTTTTTTGTTGTTGTTGTTGGTGGTGGTTTTTTTTGTTGTATTTTTGGTGGGGTTTTGTTTGGGTTTTTGGTTTTTGGGGGGGTTTCTTTAGGTTTTTCTGCTATTTTAGATATGGGAGATCAATTTCTGTACCTATTTTCTATAGCTCTTTAATTTTACAGTGCACATAATGCTCTCACACAATAACAGCTCTATTCTATCTTCAGTAAAGTCTTTCTGGACCCTTCAAAAATAGATTATCTGGGGTTTTGTTCTTCATTTTAATTAAAGACAGAGAAAGAAACTTACTACAATCTGTGTTTTCAGCACAGAAGGTTTACTACAAAAATATCGGTATTTAATATTTTTGTTTTTCAAGCTAGACCAATATGGAAACAAAGGAGCCACAGCCATTCACAAGTGATCCAGGAATATGTCTCTGGCCCCTCCGGACTGAAGGGACCTGCAGCCACCTACAAGATAATCACAGTAAAACTTGAAGAGAAAACAGACACAGGGCAGAATCAGTGTGAGGGGGAGACCCTAATGCTAGAATTTCTGGATTTGGCTTTGCTTTCTAAATTTTTTATCCTTGGAAAACAACGACAAAAAAATCAGAGAATTAAAAAGCATCAGACTGATTTAAAATTAATTTTCTGTCTTCACCATAAGAGTTCATATTCTGTTTTCAGTCTTCGGCTACAAATAGCTGCAGTCACTATATGTTCTACTACTGTAATTAATGGGTAGGTTGTTATTATATTTATGCATTTGAATGTTCCTTACTAGCACCAAGACATCTGCACACTATAAAGAAATCACTCATAAAATATGGCTCTGCAATATATGAGCAGAGGTTGCCAGAACCAAGTTCTGACAGTATACTTGACATATAAGAGTCTAAACATTGCTGATTCTTCTTTGCTTCACCAGGGCAATGAAGATCTGTGTAAAACCAGACGATAAATTACAGGCAAATCCTTAGAGGAAAGAAAAACATGCCCACTTGACAGTTCCACAGGGAATTACTTTCCTTAACTTAGTATTTCCAAACTGTCTTGATGGTTTTTGTTGGGATGAGTTGGTTTTGTTTGTTTGTTTTTTTCAAAATGTGAGAAGGTTCAAATATTGGGGATTTAGTTACTTGAGAATCTCAAATTAAGTTTAAGTATCAATTGGTTTTTCAGTTTAATGTGCATGCAATATCAAAGTACTCTTATACTTAACTTGAATTCCAAATTTCTTATTTAAGGTTGGTCATTGGAACAGAACAAGAACTGTTCGTTTGGCAGTAGATTTTTTGTTTGTTTATTTTGCTTTGGTTTTTGGTTTTTTGGGTTTTTTTTTTCTTTTTGTTTGGCTAGTTGGCTTTGTGGATTTTTTAAGAGGTTTGGATTTTTTTTAATGACTCATACTCCAGCTCACTTCTTAAAGTTAAATTTCCAGGAGTTCACAATTCATTAAAAACTTCACAACTATACAACATTAATTAAACATAATTTGAAGTTTAAACACACTATGCAAAGACTAGAGGTAGGAAAACTTAGTGCTTTTAAATGTCATTTTAACATTCACTGCATAAATTTTGAGCAATGAATATACTTACAAAGAAAGAGAAAAATAAGTGCTTAAAGGTAAAGTGCTTAAAGTGCTTAAAGAAAAATAAGTGCTTAAAGCGCTTTCTTTACAAAGTCCTTTTTTTAAAATACACTTCTATTGCATAATGATGAACAAATACACTAATAACCTAAGAAAAATACAACATATGTTTTTCTTTTAACTTCCCTCTCTTCCATTTAATTTCAACTTTCTTGGGTCAAGGTTGACTTCTTTTTATTGTTTTTGCCTATGTAATATATGGGAGCACCCAAGCATGCTTATATTTGTTTCCTCCAGAATGGTTCTGAAGTGCCCAGCTGTACATTTACTTTCTGTTTGACTTCATGCCTAGCTTGTTAATTCGCTTCCCTTCGAGGGATTTCTTCTGCTTTTGTTTCTAGTTTATCCTAAACTAATTGAAAAGTAAACTACATCAAGGATATGAAATCTGAAAAATCATTCTGCCTCAGAAATAATAAAACATTCATGTGCAATCAATAATCTGCATACACAGAGCAGAAAAATTTATGGTCAGAAGAGTATTCTTTCCTATCTGCCCATTTCTGTGTAAACAGTTCACTTTAAAGAGATCCTAGAAAGACCAATCCAGAAAAGGCAGGGGCATAAACATATTAATGAAATACATGTGATTCTCACAATAACTCTGTCGCAGACATCTTTTGTGAAAATCCTTTCTTAGGATTTTTCCTGCTGAAGCTGAGAAGTTTCAGCAACAAAATGGAAACAATGGTTATCTGCTGCTGTGGAATGCATCAGGTAGATCTGTGATTGGCCCATCTTGGATGTTTATAATTAATGGCCAATCAAGGACGAGCTATCTCAGACGGAGTCCGAGAGAGCTGCCTTTTGTTATCATTCTTGTCTATTCTATTCTTAGCTTAGCCTTCTGAGGAAACCTTTCCTTCTATTTCTTTTTAGTATAGTTATAATGTAATTTATATATCATAAAATAATAAATCAAGCCTTCTGAACATGGAGTCAACATTCTCGTCTCTTCCCTCGTCCAAGAACCCCTGTGAACACTGTCACATAACTCTCACTGAAAAACATGATACTGAAATTATACTGCAAAATTTAACAACTAAACTTTAATGCACATACAAATTAAGCAAGGGATTCTGAAACAGATATTTTACAAAAAAAACAAGCAGGACAAGGAATAGGCTTCAACACATACAAGTTAGAGAGAAAATTTCTCAGTTTTCAACTGAGAAAGTTGAAAGGTTTTGAAGAAGAATTAGCATCATCGCTGAATCTGGAAAAAAAATATATCAGAAAAAAGTAATGTATGACCTGTAGAGAATCCTTTAAAGTTTTATATGTAAATTTTCTGAGCAAAGTCACCACTCCTACAGCAAAGTTCATGGGATTTGTGTCTTGAGCTTTGACATCTTTGTAAACTTGTTAGGATTCAAAACTTAGAAAAGCCTTCTGCAATTGAAATACGTAAAGTCTTCAGCTGGATTCCACAAGAGCATAGCTTACGGATACAACCTGTGATGTGGCAAGCAGCATGAACAAATATTCTTGCATCTCAAAAAGCATTCTCAGGCTCCTCAGCATTAAACTGCTTTGCAAAAGTTTTCAAGCTTTAGCAAATTCTGTGTATTGATGGAGAATGTGGTAACTGTGTTTCTGGGTTAAAGATACCTCCACACAGAGAATAGACAAAGCTTTGGGAAAGGACACCAACTTTGTGGAAACCAACCACACCCATCCCAATATGGAAAAGGCCACAGGTACTGTACAGAGCAAGTCTCTATGTAGCTAATAATAAAGAGATATTAATACCAAGAAAAAAGAAACAAACAAAACAAAACCCCAGTGAAAGGTAACGTGGTTAAACACTATTGGTGTGTCAGTTAGGAAAAATACACTGGGACTTTGCAGTAACACATAGCAAGTACAGATTATTGGGATAACATTATGTCATAATTCTTTGTTTCACTAAAAGGATGGTTTCTTTTTGAAATATGTTACAAAATTCATGAGACAGGAGGAGATATTTCCAGATATCACTTGGAAAACCAGGAAATGTCACTATTATGCAGAAATGGAAAGGTCCACCTACCTGAAGTCTAGTATTGCTTTCCTTCTAATACTAATGCTGTCTGTTTCTATTGCTAAAGAGGTGTTATGTTTAAATGACTATGAACCACTTGGCACTCTTACTAGAAATCAGAGGAGCAAGCCTCCTCCCAGGCTGGAGACAAATATTTCTTTGGAACTACAGAATTTGAGAGCTAGGCTTCAGATACTTGCAACAAAAAGGAAACAATAAAATCTCTTTGCTTTGACTGTTATTGCCTGTAATACCAGTTATGATGGAACACTAAAGAAAATAAGTAGGGGTAGCAATAAAGAATGCCCCAGACATTGTGCTTGCAACCCTTTCATCAATTTAACAGACACACAACAAAATAAAAGACAGATTTTTACTTAAAGGCACTATGTTATTGTCTTAAAATGCTGTAAGGAAAAAAAAAAAGTTAAAAACCCATGGAATTCACTTGAATAGGGAGAAATAAAATAGTGAGATAACATTTCATACTGGACTCAGAAAAAGTAGTGTTTTGAAGAGAAGTACATGTTTAGTGCAAGCAAAATTCAAACTACCTTAATGCCACGTTCCTGGCATGCAGAAGTCGAGGTTATACAAGACTGCTCCTTCACAGCAACCTCTCCTGACTGACACAGGGCAAGTGCTGAATATTAGTGTCCTTTTGCCCTTCTGGTCTTAAGCTTTTATTATAAAGCTGCCACCCAGTTAATAGACAATCTGAAAACTTCATTGTACATACAATTATCAAAGATTAGTAGAGTTTTTAGTCTTCAAATCAGAGTTTCCTATTTTTTAAATACTGTTAAGGTTTCAAAAAAAACTAACAGTACTTAAGCGGAAATCTTCAATGAAAGTCAGCCATCAGCATTTCATGACTCAGAAACATCCCCCAGATAGAGTTTTGAATGGATCTGATTAGTTAAAATGCATGCTATAGCAGTATTTAATTTCCAACATCAGAAACTGCTTCCTAGAGAGTAACTCGCATAAGAATGCTAAAATGACAGTCTTTTTCCCAGATAGATTCCTCTCTCCTAATGAACACTGCAGGACTCCAAATGGGTAATGTGCAATAAACAAATATGYTTAACAGATAAGGCGTGGAGAAAAGGCAGAAGTCTGAGGCTACAGTTTGAATTGAGCAAAGATTTACTCCCTGCCAGGTTATAAGTGCATTGCAGGATCTAATGAAATTGACAACAAAACATCAAAACTTTATGCTTTCCACATAAATCAACATGAGGGTTTTGGTTTGTTTTTGGTTTTTTTTTTAGGACTGCTGTGTTAACTCATAACTTATATACAGTCCTAAAGTAATTTCTTATAAACTCAGGTAAATATTACATTTAATGACCAGGTTGGTGAAGACACTTGGCTACTAATGAACTTGAGGAGCTGTGACTCTCAGAATAATGATGAAGAAAACCCAGAGTAAATATTCATAAACTGTGAATATTGAAAAGACAACTCTGCTTCTCCACCTGACTCTAGAACGCTGCCTCTTTGAGAGACTGTTTTGGCTACACAGTGCAATTATTTTCCTACGAATTCCTCACTGTGATTTATAGCTCTACTAATCTCTGTTGAAACTTCCAGAACAGAGAAATGAGAATAAGGAAGAGATGTTTATTTTTTTGGAAAGTCTTGCTTTAGACAGAATTGAAGACTATTTTGCTGAAATGACAAGAATCAAGCAAGAACCTGAAACATTCCAATTTCAAACAGGAAGGTGTTTACTAGCAGCTATCAGTTACTAAAGTTTGGAAATTATATCCTCTTTACCACTATGTCAAGAGATAGGCCTCATCTGACAAGCAGCTGGGATGCTATGACATCTGCAGCCAAATCACCTATTGAATTAGTCTAAAGCATCTGGTTGTTAAACATATGGTCATCTTTTAATTTTTAGGATTTTCTCAAAATTATTTGGTGAAGAAGTGAAACCTGATGCCCAGCCATGTTGCTGGTTTAACTGTGCAGCTAAAAAGCAATGAATAACAGGCATCTCCGGAGGATGTAGAACATTGAACTGCAGAGAATATGGGTGATAATTCTGGATGTCCTGGAAACATCTTAACTGGATAATTCTGGATGTCCTGGAAACATTTTACTGAATGCCAAACAAATTTACACACATTGCTATGCAGAAAATGTGATATTGCCAAATCCTTCCACTTTTTGACTCAGCCAGCATTGCTTATGTCCTACCACACATACCATGGTGTATTCTTACACCTTTCATCTCATATGCTTCTTCAAACTGAAAATCAAACCCTTCATACCAAAACCTCTGAGTGCTCCTCGGGCTTGGAAAAATCCAGCACCATGCCTCACATCCTACCCCTATCTCCCATGAGGAACTAGAAGTTCAGGCCCCAGAAAGACATATGAAAGGGCAAAAGTACATCTATGCAAATGAAATGCAAAATGAAAGGACCAAAGTTGTGCAATTTGCCATCTTATGCTGATTTTCCCTACAGATATAATTATGAATGTCACTCTCTTTTCCCCTGGCTAAACTTTACTAGGAACTAAATATTTCTAATTTTCATTTTTGAAAATGTGAATAAAAAAAGCTACATAAAATCAGTCTTCTTCATTTATATAATTTGCAATCGATTATGGTGTCTGTATTCTCCTCCATTTTAATTTTTGAAAGGCAAAATATGTATTCCAGACCAGAGAAATTCTTCCTTTAATAGATTTTCTCAATCATTTTAGAGTACATAAGCTAGTTTTACCCTAATCAATGCACACAATTGCACCCTTCAATTGCCTTGAGGAGAAAAAGGTCTGACCTCGCGTTGCAAATCCATGATGAAAGCGAATGATTATCATCACACTCTGAACCGAGTGATTGCTGATTACAGCCATGTTTTGAGGACAGGATGTTCCCTGACCTCACAGAAGGAAGATTCTCAGCTGTCAGAAATCAAGAGTCCCAACAGCCAGGCACAGGATCAGTAGGGAGCTGGTGGAGTGTCCCACTGCAGGAACAACCCTACCCCAGCACACCCCCAGTCAGCMCCTCCAGCCACTGGTGGCTCAAGGACTCCCCAGGACAGGGATTATAAACTCTGGTTTCAAATATCCTTTAATRGACCCTTAATTAGCACTCTTTCATGTGCTAATCATCTGGCACCCATTTTAGCAATGATCTCTAATGAATTGCTACCTGTACCTTTGTTCTGTGATAAAAAATTTCTAATGATCTTAGAGAAATCAAAGAATATAACATTTTGTAATYGATAATCCAAACATAACATTTATAAAAGCATAACATTTAAATTTGTTACATTAGGAATGCAGTATGAAATTAACAGAAACCCAAAGAACATTCAGACATCCAATTCAATTATGAAGTTGTGAAATTTTAAGAGTACATTTTCAGTTTTATATAGCTKCACTTTCTATGATGTGGGAGTTACAGAGAAAATATTTATAATGAGGGAAACTATTACATGAATTGAAAAATATTTTTCTTTCAATGCATTAATGGAGAAACTCCATGCTTTATTCTGAGACAAAAATTTTAAAAGCAACTTGATTATTCYTTTCTGAATAAATGTAGTCAGTATTTAGAAGCAATCTTAAGAATTTTCAATAGAAAATAATTTTGAATTATTTAAAATATGACAGGGATTATTAGCTATCATTTATAGAAATGAAAATCACTGCTCTCCTTCTTTAAGACTAATGTTGATGATTTTGATTATGAAGACTTTCTAAGCAAGGTTTGACATGAGTGATATGATATAACAATACACATTTTAAAAACTGTCTAACATGTCTGGATCAATGAATTAATTTTACTTCTCTAAATCTTTATTAAGTAAGTAATGCAATATATAACTTTATGACATACTAGAACATGTGCAAAGGAAAGATTCAATTTCTGTTTCAGCCTCCAAAGACAGATAAATCAATGAACAAAAGAAGGTAAAGATGAGGTTAAAAATGAAATACCAGTACAAAGTCTGCCCTGAATAGCAATATATTTACTAAAGGGCTCTTCTGTCTTTTGATGGGACAGCTTCAAGGACAGGTGCATTTATTAAAAGCAAACAAGAATCTCAGTTTTAACTTGGTATTTCACAGCATCTAATCAGAGCTGACTGACAGAACGTGCTTATCTCATGTTGAAATTCTGAGAGTGCACAAGATATTCATACAAGGTGGTAYCAAAGCAATTAGAGAGTCACAGAATGTCTGAAATCAGAAGCTGTCTCAGGAGATCAAGCAGGGACATACAGAGCTGATTGCCCAGGACCCTGTCCAGAGAGCTTTAAAATATCTGAGTTATAGAGATGACAAAATTCAATAAACTAAGAGGGCGCAAGTTAAAAAACACATTTCAACAGTATTTTTCCATCAATATTTTTTTTTTAATTTCAAAAGGAAATAGTAATAAAGTGTGGGCATTTGGTTTCTTGGGGTTTGTTTTCTTTGATGACTGGAAAATCCAAAAGTATGACAGGACTTCAGCAGACTTGCAGGGTAGTTTAGCTCATAGTGTCATCAAAGTTGAAATCCTACGGTAGCACTAATGCAATGAACTAAATAGAAGGGTTTTTTCTCACTGATTTTGAGCAGAAATTGTACCCAGAGAATCTGAGAAAATTCATCCCAGAAACCACAAAATTCTCTCTTACAAAATTTTTATTTTAATAAAATAAATTCTCTGGTGAAAATTCTTGATGTAAAGAACAAACCAAGAAAACTGAAGCCAACTCCTCCAGCATATTCYATGCAATAGTTTAATGGAGTAACCCCCAACAGATGCTATTTCCTCACCTGCCACAAATTATTAAAACACAAACGTAAAGAAATATAAGATGGTTAAGATAGTTTAAATAGAAAGCACCAAATAAAAGCATAAATAATAGTAGAGAGGGCTTTGGGCAAGTCAAATTTAATATTGTGTACTTTATCAGAGCTTCAATTGTCTTCTCTCATGGATAGTGAAATATGGCAGATATGACATCTTCTAATTACTTCTTGGGCTTAGATAGGTTATTTTATTATGCAAAGGGTTATATTGTTAAGGTGTGTTTCATACAAATTTACGGATCATTAGCTAATTATATCTAATATGAAACATGRTGATTAAATTCTCATTAATGACATTTAACTGGATGTTATTAAAAAGTGATAATTTTATTCTACTTAATTTTAATGCAGAAATGAAGTGTACTATAGCTTAATTACAGCTCTGCAAATAATTTAAATAAACTAAGCTAGAAGTATTCTAATAATAGCATTTTTTCTCCTTTTAAAGGTACATTCATTTACTTTGGTCTTAGTCTGAAATTCAATAATTTGCATTATGCTTCCTTAATCAGTGAATACTGCAAGAAATCACAGAGCAAGTAGTACTGAAAGCATTGGAGATGAAGCATTCTGGTATAATGCATCGCTTTAAGCATTTCCATATGGTAGGGAACAGAACAGATACATCAGCTCTATAACCTGTAACTTGGAAAAGATTATTCCAAGCARTACTCACTTCTAAACTGAACAAATATATCATAGTAATAAATATGGAAAACAATGTASATCTCACTTAAGAATTCTACATCATCATTGTAATTGATTATTCCAGGAAACTTGTCAATGTGCCCTAAAAATTTGTGTTTATTTGTTTAGGATWTGATTCTGTACTCTTCTGAGGAGCAATGCTGTGCTCCTCTACTTATCTTCCTACTTTCCAATTTAAAATTCTCTCTTAATCTGAATGTGCATATCAACTTTACCTAAATAAAACAACCCAAACTCTTAAATTTTATTTTTTACAGGAAAATACACTTTAATCTATAAGGATACAATGTTTCCCTTTTCAGAAAAGGATTTTTCCCAATCTGCATACCAATACAAACACTTCAGTGCTCATAATTAAGTAAAATATTTTATCTTGCAATTTTTTTCCATGTCTTTAAATTACCAATGGAGATTTTCAGATAATTCAATAGCCAGGTCTAGGTAAGACTGCTCATCCCAAACCAGAATGCTCACGCTGGGGGCTAGCAGAGGGGGGTAGTTTTCTCCCTGAACCAGTAAGGGAAATTMTTTTCAGAGTTCAGGACCTGTGGGCTGTGCTTTTTCTTTCATAATGCAACTCAAACATCTCATTATTTTCTACAGAACAACTGGAAGCCACGARGAATAGAGTAGAACTGCAAACTTAACAACAAATCAAGTGTGAAGAGTTCCTCCAGTTAAAGAAGTTGGTGATAGTGACACCTGAAATTGGAGAATAAACTTTATACTGTTGCAACAGTATTATGTTGAAAAATTTTAGAAAGCAGAACCACATGCAATTTCTTGAAACTTTATTGGCAAAGAAGTTTCAGTTTAGTTAATTTTGCAACTCTGCTGAGAGGTCTCTACTATGAAGGGAAACACATCGTCAAACACAAAAGGAATCCCGCTTGTTAGGTAGAAATGTGAATGTTGGGTATACAGTGCACTTTGGACCTAATTCACAGAAGGAAAAAAAAAAGCATATTGTGGCAAAAAAGAAGAAAATAAATGCACCTTTACTTTCAATTTTTACCTATTTCTTTCCCCATATAATTTGAATCAAAGGCAGCTTGACCAGATCMTCATTCATTTCAAAAATCAACTACAAAAATCTGTGCTACAGACAGATCCTCCTTCCTTACTATGACCTAGCATGAAAAACAAAGACACAAATGGTGCCTTGTCTTACACATTCCATCCAGTGAGACACCCCTGTGCAGTGCTGGGAAAGCTTAAATTGCAGGCACTGCAAGGATGCAGTAGGAAAAKAACTGTTCCAAATTCATGGGGCTTGACAGGGCTGAGTTACATGATCTGTACTTTAAATATTGCAGAAATATGGAGATAACTCCTTGGAGAAAAATAAAAGCTACCTACAGAAGGATTTTTTATTTCCTGGACTGAATTGTTTCTACTTTGTGACTACTGGCAGAAAAGGGAGGAGGAAAAAAAGGTCACCAATAAATGGATGTGTTCTCATTCCTTTTTTTTTTGACTGKAACAAAAAAAAGTCCATAATAGATTTTTGCATGCAAATCTTGGCAGCACAGTTTAGKAGTGTGATTATGGAGTGCACCCAGACTCCAAAATATAAGAATATGCAATAGGCTTTTAAAACGCTCTGTTCATCTTGTTATGATATTTACTTTTATAGTTACTACTTCAGAGAAATATATTTTAAGTASTTAAGACTAAATTAATGCTTTTATCATGCCATTGTAATTTTTTGTGCAGTATTGTTGTTAATTTAGCAAGTTAAAGGAGAACTTCATTACTTTATCATAATATGAAAACTAAATTTGTCAAAGTGTAATATTTTCTAAAGTTAGTTGTGTACTCATRAAATATACTCATGAAGATCATCTAACAAGAGCCTAGGGGTATTTTCAAAGTTTTGGAAACTTCACCTTACATGCCATAATATTTTTATCCTTAAACTAACAGAGGGATCATACACCCCTCCAATAAATATATGCACCTTTATATGATTTTTGAACACATTACAGATACTTTTTGTTTTGAGTAATTTCACTACGGCTATTTCTTTCATTAGATAAATTCTGGAATAACAAGACCAAGACCATTAAAGACATCTAGGTATTTCATGATGCAGCTCAGCCCTTGCTGGGTTTTTGAGGATGTGCAAGTCAGACTCCTACATATAGACCTTATAGCACAGCATTCCAAACAGCTGCACTGTATTCAGAGAAATGCAGGGCCAAGGGCAGACTCTGACACATGGCACTTCTCTGTCATTTCTGGTTTTTCATTTTAAGTAAAGAAAAATTTAATATCTTGTTGTAATGGCGTCATAAGCTTCAGCCAGGTATTACCTGAATGCGAAGGTCTAACCCAAACACGAACTTTTTTACAAGAAAGTTGGAGTAGTTGACAGAAATGAAAAGAAACGCTGATAGAAAGCAAGAAAAACTGCCCATAGCTACATGTAAGTAGAAAAAGTTTCTCTGAGATGTAAATAGATTTTTGCACTGAAATTGACTATCTTAAAACTCTATTGTCATAACTAAAGAACAAATGAAACACAAAATATGGTGAAAAACATCTCAGGTGGCAAGGTTTTGGTTTGAATGGGGTGTACTCGAGTCTACTGATATTCACTGGTTCCTTGAAATTCACAACTGCTCACTAAGATTTGGCCAAAGGAAGATCTGTCATGATGCATGTATTTTCTACTTCCTACAGTCTTAAAATTAAGAATATAAATGAAGTATTTTGGAAATATTTAGTGTATTAATTTTATACYGATATTCTTCAAATGATTTCTTAAGCAGAGATTGAAGGGCAAAAATTCACTAATAATCATAAAGCATAGTAAGTTAGGGTAGGATAGAAGAGACAATAATGAAAAGAGGAACTTGGTAAGAATCAAATTTTGCTAATGACCAGCTCATTTTTAATTTTTTTTTAACTTCTTTATGTGTCCATTTGATTAGCTGACCAAGACAAATCCCTAAAAAAAAAATCCACCTATCTCTACTGACACCGGTTGCACTTTCCAGAAATCATAATCAGAACCTCATAAATCTTATAGCAATTTCAAGCCGCTGCTTTTATAAGTGTAAATTGAAAGAAATAAAGATTATTCACATTTTTTACTGTCCTATTTATGAGAAAGAGAAGACTGGGTATGTAAGAACTTGTCAGTTTTCAACACTCCAAACTGATGGAAATAGATGCCCTGTATCAGCTGTGAAAACACAGATATGCAAACACACAAAGCAGGGCTTTTATCTAACAGACTGACCACTAATCATAAATCAACTTACCTAAAAGGTTTTACAGATCAGCAGAATGAAAGTTTATCAACCCCAGGTAAATGGGTTTGCTTAACAGAAACAAATACTGAAGATTCAGATGAAGTCAAGATATTTTCAGTAAGAATCCCAAACCAAGGTAATTTATTCAGAAATACTGTAATTTGCTTATTCAGCAGTCAGTGATAGAATCATTGGGGCAAAATGAAGAATCAATGTATATGATACAAATATTATATAAAAGACTACTCTGAAATGTTACATTATATAGAAAACATACACTGGGCATTATGATTACATGAGTATATTTTTTGTTTTGTTATAAAAAATCTGTATAATGCATTTTATTCTGTTTTCCTGCTAAAGTGTTCATTTTATTTCTCAAACTATAGTCTGGAATGTATATATGGTAAGTAGTTTTCACATGGCTTCTCATGTATTTTCTTCATTTACTTAATTAAATTTCAAATGTAGATGAATTTAAAAGAAACATAACAGAAGTTGAGGAGATACAGAGAGTAAATTGGAAGAACTATACTTCATTTCTGGAGGATTTTTCTAGAATTGTTTCAGACTTTTATCAAGTTATCTACGGTTAATTTCCCTTGTATATATTTGTCATTAGAACAGAACATTTTAGAAGATATGTTTATTCTTTAAAGGAATTATTCCTCAGAGAAAAAATTGCTGGAACTTGTAGCACTATCCTTGGCATGATTCCTAAGTGTTCTGATGGTTTAGCATATTCCAGGATTTGATGTGTGTGGAAAGAGCCCAGGTGTTCCTTAGGTACTGGTTTGTTTGGGTTTGATTCAGAATTAATTGTGACTTATGAAAATTAMGAACAGGAGAATATCTTCTTTTAAGCTAAATATTTTCAAAAGGCTTCACCAAACATAAAAGATTTCTTATTCAATTAATGGGAATTCCTGTATATTTGTTCATGTATCAGTAATTCTATTTTCACTTACATAATTTCATTCTGATCAGGTAAAACCTTGGCTATATGGGAAAAATGTAATGATGTTAATTTTTCAGGAAACTTCTTTTGCATTTATGCAGCTCTCAGAAGTAAATTGCATTTATCCTGAGTTTTTTCATCTTTTTGCAGGTTAGTGCTGGTCTRTGTTACTGACAGAACTTCCACATTTTACTCATAGGATGAAATTTTATTCTTTGCAATAGCCTTTTCAAAGACCAAAAATGGAAGAGATATTCAGAGAATTAAAAAAAGTTATTGTTTGAAAAATTAATAAATCATACATCAGCAATGTTACATGCACTGATAGTCCTTGTCCCTGATAGCAGAAATTAATTAATTCATCTAATTTATTGATCAATTTGGATGTAAAAACAYTTCAGAGCTAAAATTAATCTTTCAGTCATCCTGAGTTATGAAATATAATTTATTATATAACTTCCATAAGAGGAAAATTAAAAAAGAAACACCTATCAGTCACCTAAAAGGCGCTACATGCTGTTAAATTTGTTTCTAAAAGCTGTACCAGTCTGGAATTTATAGTGGTTTTATTTCATGTCAATTTGTAACTGAAAGAAATCTGTAAGATTAATTACTTTCTATACCTTCTCAAATGTATGGATAACAGGGATCTGAAGTTTTGTTCATGTTTTCCAGTTAGGAAAGGAGGTTAAACTCATAGGATTATAAAAGAAAAATCCCTGAGTTATCTGAAGTTTTAAATCATATAGTGACAAAAGTGGTTTATTTCAGGTACCTCCTTTTATACTCAGAAATTCTCAAGAGAAACAATGAAACTGATAGTGGAGCCCTGGAAAAAGTTAAAGATAGAATCTAAAATGTTAAGCTTTGTGTTTTCCCAGATACACTGCACCCGCATAAGCAGTATGATAAATGATATAATTGTTAGATGTGATGATTGTTTACTAATTAAATATAATTATTATATAACCATAAGAAGAATCATGAGAAACTMTGTTGGAAATTCAAAGGGGGCTATGTTTAGCTGAAATCTATGTATACAATAGAACAATATAAGTTTAATAATTAACATGAAAGTTATGTAAYGATGGASTTTATAAAACACGTTCATCTCGAATGTATGGTCGGAATTAGATTTGGGTGAGAACCACCCCAATTCCCAGAGCTCTTAATAAAAAGCACTGTATATAATCATTATATGATTATGTGTTTCTGAACACTAACAAAACCACATGTTCCAAGACACCCTGACACCTTAATAGAACAGAGGTTGTAGTTTAAGAGAATTTGAGTCACAGCAATTTCAKGTACAAATAAGTCAAATAAATTACTATATCATGGTTCATTACCATATATAAGATATTTTCAAAAGATGTCTTTTATCCTGATTCAGCTCCAAAGTCTATTTCACCCACAAAAAGASCGCTTGAAGTATCATAAGTGATCTTGACATAAATGAAGATGTGATATACTTACCACACAGAGAGGTTTGTATATTAGCTTAACACAAAAATAGATCCACTAGCAGAAACCCAAGTCTGAATTGAAATTTGTCACTTTTTTATCTTTGTGTGCTAAAATAGCAAGAGGATTGATGTTATTTCCTTCTCTCACRGATACCTTCTAAAAGATACATAAATACTTATTAGGCAGGGTTTTACTGGGTGTCAATAGAYGACTCTAGCACCAGTAAGGACTCAGTCCTTTAAAACACAGCTCATTTTTCATATGTAGAAAGAAAACAACTTTTAAAGCACTGTGATATTTCAGTGAGATTAGTATAGAAATGCAGATCTCTAGATGCATTCTTCTTCATTTGGTGCAAAAGATTAAAAGATTGTTAAGATTTCTTCTACACTAACAGACTATTCAACTGGAAGAAAATGGTTGGAATTCTAGCACAGTATAGAAAAAAAAATCTCTCTCCTTTAATTACTTAATTATTTTTTTCAAGGTCTATGAACAGAAATGAAATTGAAATTTTGCAGGTTTGAAAATGTGATGACAATGAATGCYGTAAACAGAAAGTGAAAGACTGGTAGGATGGTACTTGGTAAAAAATAAAGAATATCCAAATCAGAAATATGTCTGCTAAAACCAGGAAACTGAGGATAAAAGTATGAATGCATAAAAACAAAACTTTGCTTTGGATCTTCAAAGAACCAATCAGTAAGAACAGTCTACATATTCAAGCTTTGATAATGTTATTACATGAAAAAATGCAGAATTATAATGAGACTAACAGAACTATAACAGGAAACCAAATACATACGTACCTACCTACCTACCTACATACATACATACATACATGTGTTTAAAAAAAGACTGGATGCGGCAATTGGTGCCATGATCTAGTTGAGGTGTCGGAACATGGGTTGGACGTGATGATCTTATAGGTCACTTCCAACCTAGAAATTCTGTGATTCTGTGACTCTGTGATACATATATATATATATATATATGTATATATAAGTACTGTATACTTATAAGTATACATACATATTTTCCTTTAAGACAGCTGGAGGAAGGAGAATGCTGCTCCCTTTATAGAATAACAGAAACCAAATATAATTTTGCATGCATAGTRAGGACTTTTTTTTTGAAAACCAAAATTTATAGCAAGTTTAATTGTATATGAAAGATAGATTTTCCTGATTTATAGTCACCTGCATTTGGAGATTATGAAAGTGGGAGAAGCATGGGCGAGTAATCATTTAAATAACATACCTTTTACTTGACTGAACATAAAGTAGAGCCCTGAATCTTAAGTTTTTCCATCTGCCCCTGTTTTCTTCAGGGACCATCTGAAATGACCAGCTGGATTTATATAATACTTAAAATCAGAAAGAAAATAATTTTATTTTCTTTTTCTTAATAACTATGCCCTGACACACAATTTCAGTTCAAGCAAGATAAGTAATCTCTTTGATTCACTAGTTAGCACTCCACACAGAGAGAGGCCTTTAGCGCTTGCAGGTTATTAAAGGATTTCCTCTGGTCCAGGAGAGTTGCAGTTAAATGACAGAAAGTAAATGCCAGAGGTAGTTTTCAAAGGCACCCCWAAAAGAATTAGAGGACTTTGTACTTCTAGTTATATAACAGATTTACTTAACAGCCTTGGGCATGTACGATTGGAAAAATTCTACTTTCTTTGAGGTATTTTCTTTCACAGAATTGCTTCCACAGGAGCTAGGAAGAAACTGTGGGATGCATTTTTTTGAAAGGAAGCCTATAAGGTAAAAAGGTAAATTCAATAGAAAAAGTAGGCAGGAAAATGGAAGGAGTTTTATCTTCTGAAGGCATGTCTTGCTCAGAGCACAGCCAGAGGAGTGCCTGCCTGGCTCTGCACAGCCAGGTCCCAGCTGCGCCAGCTGTGGGCTCCAGGCTGCCCCGATTTGTACCAACTGTGGATTAACTGTGGCATAACACTGGACTTAAGGTCTTTTAAACTTCAGTTTGTGCGTGTCCTACTACATACTAATAACATAAACACTCAGGTCAGCAAAACACTGAGCCTGTGGGGAAAAGAAACCTCAGAGCAGGATGTTGGAGACTGAGTTTCAGGTGTGTATAAAGCAAGATCAAGGTGGATTTCCATCTGAAACCCTGCCATTGCAGGTGAAACTTACAATCACTTATCTTTTTAATGGACTGTGTCTTTATTTTCTTTTAGACTATGCTTTTCTTTCTTTAGCCTTCAGCTTCCAACCACTGTTAAGTATTTGTTCAAAATGTGTGCATTCCGACATGAAGTATTGGGAAAAGCAAAACTTGCCTACAGAAGTTGGTCAATAAAACATTCTAAATCAGTTACTGAAACTAAATAATAATAAGAGATATCAGGCACAGCTGCACTCCACCATAAAACTTATTTTATCTGGTAAAGTTTTTTKGATAGCCTTTGAAGTCAGAGCAGACCAATATACCTGTGTCCTTGTAYACTATATGTGAAGATTAACATAGCCCATTAAAAGGGGATTCTGCAGTAAAAGATAGAAGAAAAAAAAAGATCACTCTTACCATATTTTATAAGCAATAAATAGTAGTCTAATAAATGTGATTTAGAGTTAAAATACTTCATATTAAATAATACGTGGCTTTCAGAATGCAATTACTCAAGTCTCTGACTACTTTTGCTCTTTTCTTGACATAATTTATACACTCAAACAGTAACTTTAAAAATTCTTGACTGTGGAGCAGCATCATGATATTAAACAGAGCTACACCCCACTTTAAGGAAAATACAGTCAAGGGAATCATGAAGACAAGCAAATGAATTCCTTCATGATGGCAGACAACCACAGCAGCCTACACATCAGGATTAAGACAGTTGATGTCCATGGAGAAGCTGGGCTGACAGCATTGAGAACAGTGCAGAAAGTGATAAACCTTATGCAGCTTACAGAAAAATATAATGGGAAAAAAAATGATTTGGTCAAGAAACCTGATCTTTTCCTTTTTCACTTTTTAATGTTGCACTTACCAATGGGTTCCTCTTTCATAGGACATTACATGAGATATTTACATAAATGTAAAATCACAAACACATATATAACACATATGAATTTACACAAAAATGTATGTCATGTATTGTATGTACCACATATMTATATATATTTTATTATTGCTTTACTCTCCCATGATAGCTTTTGARTTCCAAAGTTGCTTATGACAAGGTGCAAATCTTTATCTGAAAAAAGAAGACAAAATTTTACAATTTTAAAGTTTTCCAGGGAAGTTCTGGATGCTCCATCCCCTGAAGTGCTCAAGGCCAGKTTGGATGGGGCTTTGAGAGACCTGGCYTAGGGAAGGTGACCCTGCCCATGGCAGGGGGYGGAACCAAGATGATCTTTAAGGTATCTTCAAATGCAAAATAGTCTATGATTYTATATACAGTGTAATAGGTATTCCCTGAATATAATTAATTGTACKATCAGATTTAATGACAATTCCTTCTTCAGAATACAATACCTTTAGTTACATGGACTCTTGTGTTTTACCATGGTTTTAGAGACCTACTTACCTTAAGAAGGATTTACAATTAAATTTCAAACTAATAGTCCAGAAAATTTATTATTATATAAAATAAACTCCTAAACATTATAAGGTAAATCTAATAGCCAAACTCTTTCTTATAAATTTGTATCTATTTTTCTTCRGAACAGATAGAAAATGCATTAGTAATTTCTGTATTGGACAATGGACATTGAGTATGCTGAAAACACAGGCCAAAGAGTAACTAGTATTTCTATTAAGAAGAATTTTTTCACAGTAAAGTGATTATTTGAGGAAGGATGGGACCATAATAGAGAAATGAGATAGCAGAAATGCTATATTTAGTGAAAATATGGAATAACAACACATAAACAAAAAGCCTGATAGTCTGATTTTCACAGATTCAGAAAGAATATGTACCTACAGAAAGAATATGTGCTACATATGATTGAAATGGAAAAGGTATGGAGAAATGAGAGAAAGCATATCACATTCCTTTTTAAAAGAACATTTATCTTATTTAAAAACAAAATGTGCTTTATTTTATTTTATTTTTTTTTAATCTTTCCAGTGAGGAAAACTTCCCCTTCCCAACTTCCAACAGGGTCTTTTTTTGGTGTTCTTATTTTTTTTTGTTTGTTTTTTGTTTTTCTTTAAACTATTATAGAATAACATTATTACATGAATTTGACATATGAGCACACCAAAGTTCTGAATTTATCTGCCCTTTTTATCTTGAACATGAATTGGAATGACTAACTTATATAAAAAATTAAGTGTTAGCAATGATCTGAAAGCGTATTTCATCTTCACAAATGTTCAAGGAGATATTTTTTGTTGTCCTAAACTATTTGGAATAAAACRTGCCTACCATAAGTAAAAAAGCTGCTTTGAAGCATCCTCTGCAGAGGCAGCCCACCAAACATTTTGCTGAACTGTTGCTGCCATTGCAGGAAACTGCCATAGAACATCCTCACTAACATTCCTGGAAAGGCTTCTGTTGACTGCCCATGAAAAAAAATTAATAGAAGCAAAATGACAAGTGAAAACTAAGGTTTATTGATCACTGAAAAGTGAGATTTTGTTTGTGTGCTCCCCTAGCTGATAACAGACAGACACCTTAGAAGAGGAGAAGAACATCTATCAATATCTTGGAGGAATAGAAAATTAATTCTAAACATGTTCTTAAGCTATTTATTTCTTCCTAACATTGTGAACTMATAAACCACAATGTCAGACATATCTTCTAACCTGCACCAAACAGCAAAGGTGGCTGCGATGAAAGATTCTCTTGCCATGATTCAGTACAGGGTAAGAAATTATAGGTGATTGGTAGGCCTGCTCCCTAAAATAGAGCTCACATCAGATGTTCTTTTGCCAGTGTACCTCAACCCATAACTGCCCAAATAGAAATCACTTCAGGTGGGATATCAACAGCAGGRATGGATCCCTGGAGCTCTGACTCTTGTATCACAAGTCAAGCCACCAGTTCTTCTGCACAGGTATAGGTGACTACAGGAATCATTTCCCCYCATCAAGGGACTACTGAACATCCCATTCTCTTCATAATGTAGTCCTGTCAATACCTTTTTTCCCCAACATAAACCTGAAATAGAATAATAGAATCTTTTCTTGCAGACAATTTCTACTAGCATAGTTGTACATAAGATTATTTCTTTATATCTATATATATATAGATAGATATATATACCTTAACACAATAAAGTTCGTACACTTGAGAGTGCTACAATAATGTCATTTCCCCAATTTATATAATCCCATCAGAAAACTGTAATATCAAAGCAAATTTGTATAATCTATTAACAATTTAGGCATTTTATTTGTTCCTACGAATGCCTTTCCTTTCATGTCTGTTTGAGTATCACATGTTTTTCTCYCTCGTTATTTCCTCTAATTCAAAATCTATTTAGAATAATATTTAATTACTGTAGGGAAATACTAATAATATTGTCCTCTGCTATGCTTCTAGGGTTCTTAACAGCAACTGTAGATGCTTGGATACAGGTACAAGAATGGTTCCATTATGTAGCTTTGTAGTCCAAAATACACAAAAAACAAATGAATTTCTTGTTGCATTGTTGACATTAAATGTCAAAATAAAACTTATAAAGCAGCTGAATCTGTCTCATTGTTTTCCTCAGCTACACCATAAGGTGAATCCTGGGATTTCATTAAAAAAAAATAAAAATCACAGGTTGAATACAGGAATGTTATGAAACCAAAGTAACCCAAATCATGATAATTAAACCAATATTCTGGATCATCAGAAAAACACAATCTTGTCACAGAGGATCTTGCATGAACAATAATGACCTTCGTCTTCATGCTGGGGTGCTTTGCAACACAGCAGAATGCAGCACTCTGGTATTCTAGTTTTGG
The DNA here is from genome assembly GCA_014549065.1 of Cardinalis cardinalis. Lineage (NCBI taxonomy): Eukaryota > Metazoa > Chordata > Aves > Passeriformes > Cardinalidae > Cardinalis > Cardinalis cardinalis. The sequence goes on along the minus strand of JACDOX010000011.1, from coordinate 9,757,851 downwards.
AAATTTCATATTTCATTTTCCAGATTAAGGTCATTCATTTGGCCTGTTGGTGATGTACCAGGGTAGGAGTTCTGCACTCAGTGAATCTCAGCAGCTATTCAGCCCTGTCCTATGTCTCTGGAATTTTCTTTTTGGTATTTTCCCTTCTACAAAATGAGTAAGAGTTTAATTTCAGGAAAGGATAATAGCCAGAGAAATAAAAAATGTCTGTCATTAGAGAAGAGATAAAGCCAAAAGGCCTATTGGCAAAGAAGAAAGGAAAGGCTGAATAAAAAGAAATAAAAGTGCAGGACCTAAGGACATTTTCAGATCACTCAGGAAAAACATGGAAGAGAAGGTTCTAGATTTTTGCTTTTAAGTGAATTATAATGTTATGGAGGAAAAAAGGAAAAGGTATGCCTTACCCCAAATTYTTTGCAGAATACATAGAATTAAACATGTCAATTAGCAAAAAAAGCCTAGACATCACATGAAATTTTGAATTATCTGTTTAGAGGACTAGCAATTGTTCTGCAAAAAGGCTTTCAAAAGCAAACAAAAAAGAGTTTGTAAAAAACATAGAATCTCTTGACACCAAGAGAATACGAGGATGAACAGAGCATTTTTTGTTCATTAGCTTGTTTTTTGTTTAGGACATCTGTGTCTGGTATAATAAGCTGCATTGAAGAGACTCCTTACTGTAACAGAAATTTTAGAGATATTAATGAAATCCCAGGCTTGCGTGTTATGTATATACTTACACAAGGTACTAATCTGCTAGCAGCCCACACACATACATCACACACAAGCTTGTCAGCAAGATGGTGATTAATTGAGTGCTTCTTATTAGCATTGGACTGCTAACTTTTTCTGACTCATGTTGGCAGGTGCGCCTCTGTTGCTGGAGGCAACTGCGATAAAGACAGGGAGATCTGGAAGAAATTATTGAAACAGCCAGGTTTGGGAATTAAATAAGAGATTTGAAATCTGTTATTATGATTTCAGTCATGAGGAAAATAAATCCAACCATGTGAGTTTGAACTTTTGCACCATTCACAGCTCTTATCAGTATGAGAAAGCAACCCCCTCAGAGTTTGGTATTTTCACACACAGGCATTGTGAAGCTTTATTGTTGTGTTTGATAGCACAGTGATTGTGAGACTCCATGTGGCTCTGCCCCAGAGGCAGCTCTCAAAAGCCCTACTGTCTCAGCTCTGAGTCACTCAGACTGCCTCTGGCACTCAAAAATCAGCAGTGCTGATGATGCCACGACTCTTTGCCATCCAGATGAGATCAGTCCTCCAGACTGATGCAAAATGGAAAGAATGAAAAGTGTTTTCACGAGAATCCTTCTTATGTCTCACTGCACACACTATGCTCCTAGGCAGGAAAAGCCAGAAAATGTCCTGGACAAGTAAATGAAAAAGAGGAGTGCTTTTAACATGAAGAATTAAATCACAGTAAGCAACATATCATCTACATAATGTAACATAATGTATCAGCTATTCGTGCTATYCTACTCTTACAATTACATAGGAAGGGGACTTCTGATGCACAGAGAGAGAGAATATTTCTGAATAATTCAAGAAGGACTTTTTAAATGCCAAGTTGACACACAGTTGCCCTAGCTGGGCACAGGAACCACTCATTTTGTTACCAAGAACACAATGGCTTGAGCAACAGCTGGAATTAACATGGGGTGTTAATCCTACAAATAGTAACAGATACCACCAGTCTGGTGGTTTTTCCTGAGAGATGCAGCAGGCTGCTGGCACATCAGACAAAGACAATCACACTTCTCTCCCATGCTCAAGCTGTGCTTCATAAGCCATATTGCCACTTCACAATAAAAAATAAACTGAGGTTATATTCAGTGCTGTGTACCAAAGATATCACTTATTGTTTTTTCTCCATTTAAATTTTAGGTTTTATGTGGGAACAGAAAGTGATAAAGGCATATATTTTCTTAGATATTTGAGGAAGTGCCACCACATCCTTAGGAATGATAATCCAATCAATAAACTCAAAATGTCAGAGGACTAAAAGAAAATTGTGAATCTTTAGTATAACAGTGCCCATACAGAAAAATAATAGACTGTCAAGTACATGATAAAAGGTGATTGAGATTGAAAGACTCCCAATTAACATACACTGCTGGTATACTGTTATAATCTTATATTAAAAGGGATTTTTAACTGTTCAGACAACTGCAGGATTCAATGTGCCAAATATATCCAACAGAAAGTTTATACACTCATACAAAGATCKTAGAGGTATATTTTAACTGTATGCCCATGTAATTGTAACTCATGAAAAATTTGAATATACTTCAATTTTTAAATTAATTCATGTTTCCTATCATAAAGGAATTATAAGAGTGAATTATTTTTCTTTGTCCTTGCCCAAAGACAAAGAAATAATCAGGAACACTGAATGGATAGACTTCTATTTACARTCACCAAATAAAAACCACAAACAGATGCCTGCAGGCATGAAAGACACCTTTGGGATTAGCACCTTGTAAAATTCTTTTGGCTTAATAGACACATGGCTGTTTATATATGATATAGATAAGGTCCTATTCCTCAGACACTTAAATTATCTACTCAGAGAAAAGGTACACAATTTGTGATTACATATCCATTGGCACAATCACCAAGCAAATGATCATAAATAAGAATGGGAGAGAAAGGCTGTGTTTCAAGCTTGCAGATGTTACCCAAATTTAGGGCTTGATTTGAGCCAGTTACAGTTTTTTTCCCTCAAAATATCTATTTGTTTTTACAGAAATTGATTGCATGTCCTATATTTAGCCCTGAAACTTCTTTGCCAATGTTCTTTGCAAAACTATAGCAAAGCTAAAATACCCAAAACACCAAAAACTTGAACCATTTACCAGACCCTGAATTCCTGAAGTCAAATGCTTTGAAAAGAAAAGGAAAGGAAAAARAGAAGACAGACCTTTAATCTGTCTGAGATAGGAAGAAAGAAGGGTGTGACAGGAAAGAGGATAAATTCTCAGCCCAAGTCTAACAATGCATTTAGTCTCTTGCATTTGGAAATACAGAGGAATGTAGGCATTAAGATGAAAAAAGGAGACAAAGATCAAATGAATCCAGATAAAAAATCCAATAGAATAAATAGSAAAAGGCAGATTTATTTTAAGCCTAATATTTCTAAGCAAAACTTTAATTTCCAAAGGTCCATAAGATAATCACAGAGCTTTGAAAAAGTACTGAGACTATCAGGGTAGCATTTACTATGTATCTTAAATATAAGTATACTTTTTAAAAAGATTAAAAGACTGAATTGAGAAATAAGGAATGTTCTTTGACAATTAAAAATATTCACACTGAAAATTCACAAATAGAATAACTGTTTTGTCAGATCAGCTGAAACTCTTCTCTGCTTCTCAGGCAGAGTAGACAAAACAATGTCATATTCATTTTATCTTTAAAAAACTAACATAATGTTAAAAATATTCAATKGGAAGATATGCATAAATGTAGTTTTGTAATACTGTGCAGTACTTTCTTCAGCTTTAAGAAGAACTGAAATCTGTCAGTGTACTTTTGTGCTGTGTTTATCAAYAGTTCAAAAATCCCAAAACAAAAAAGGTCCATTAATATCACAACACATACCTAAAAGTAGTTAGAAGACAGTTTTCAAATTATTTTTATTCAAACTGGAAAATATTTTCAGGAGGAAAAATCTCCTTGTGGTGGGTTGACCTTGGCTGCCTGAAACCCACACAGCAATCTTTGTTATAGAAGAGAACCCACCACAATCATTCTTCCAAAGGTGAAACAATCACTCTATAAAAATATTTGCCTGACAGCAAATCCAGTTTTCTAGCTCCCACTTCCAGCCATGTTGGAACTTCCAGTATTCATGATTTTTCCTCCTACATCATGGATATTTGCATTAATGTCAGTGGGTATTAGAAAGAATGATGACTTTAAGCATTCATTTGCATAATTTCATTTGCTATCCGCTGCAATAATAGTAGTTGAAATAAATTTGTTTTGTAGTACTGTGGATGCCATACCTATTTCCAAAAAAACTTTCTTCTAATCTACAGTGGTTTACTATTAAAATTAGGTGCCACCACACAATTTATTAAAGATTTGTATTGTAGACAAGTAGACAAGCTTAGCAAATAACTGGCTGATTATTCATTAAAAAATGACTCCATAGAGGCTATGTAGATCATCCCAAAACTCACCATCACCAGGAAGATTTAACTGATTAAATTCTGGAATAATATCCTGTAATAAATAAATAAACTGCAGTACTTAAAAATCCATCCCTGACTGTTCAGCTTCTGCCTAACAAATCTCTAACTATATATAGARTTATCAGTTGGTCAGTTTTGAAATACTAAAATGCAGGACACCCTTTCCTCTGAGAATGTAATGAACACCAAGAATCCCTTCTCACAACAATCATATCCACTATAATGGAAAAAGTACTTTTTTGCCTCAAAAAACCCTTTTTGTTTATGTTGTTAAAAGCACAAAAAAACAAGCAGATAGAAAACTAAAAATAAAATCTGTTTAAGAAAAAAAGTTATTGAAAATGAAGGAGTAAGGATAACTATACCTCTTGTTTTATAGGATTTTTTTAAATATCATAGAAAAGTGCTGACAGATCTCTGACATGAATTTTTGGAGACTTTCCAGTCTTGAAATTTCTTCCAGTATTTCAACATACCTTTTAAACTTTGTCATTTAAAAAAAAAAAGTGAAGAATGATTAAATGCCAGCAGAATAGAAGGTTTTGTTTGTTGGCTCRTTTTTGGGGTTTTTTCAATACATAATTATCAGTTCTTCAGAATTATTTAAATGTCATGTCATACTTGTTTTAGCTAACTCTTTCACCATCATGCAGTAAGTGAAGGAGGAATCAGTTTGCAAAATAAATGAGGATAAAACTGCCCTCTAACAGCTGTTTTGGTGATTCACTGATTAAAGGTTTTAAAAACAGAGTAAACCAGAATTTCATGCCAGATTGCTCAGGTTAATTAGTCTGTCTGAAGAGTCTAACAGTATAACCTGAGTGACAGCATTTAGAAGGAGAAGTTGTCTCTTTACCATGCTAAATCATTAGGACACAAAAATATATAAACATTATGCATGAATTAAGACTGACAGGAAGTGGCACTAATTTCACAAAAGGACAGATCAGTTCTGCATGTCCATGCAAGAACCAGCCCAGCAGACAAACCCTAATGTACCTCAGAGACCCAAACACTCACTGAGCTCAGCTTTTGGGRGTAGGGGAAGGAATAGAGCAAAAACCAAAAAATTCTCACATTCAGAATGTGAGTAGAAGTGAATTTTTACAATGGTGACATTGGGGATCTGCTTTCCTGGGAGGTCTCCAAAGATGAGGATGCCTCCACTGAGCAGGAAATCTACTACAATAAGATGGAAGCAGAGCCTTATCCAACAGCCTCCAGGAACACTTCTTTTACTCCAATTTTCTGTGAACATTTTTGATTGACTGAATATCTGCATCTTTGAGGATTTTTCTTCCCCTTGGAATTCATGGAAATACTCAGGGTTAACCAAAATTTTGCTAACCAAGCAACTTGACTGGGTCTCAGGAGGATCTATTSGTACTTAGGAACACCATGTGTAATTACAGAATTCAGATTTAATACTGCTTGTGTGCCAGGAGTTTTTAATTGCCAATGAACTTATACGTCTAAAATTTGAGTTTCATAATTTTAACATTAAATGTCCACTATTCTAATGTCTTAGCTGTGCATTGCCAGTCAATAGTTTTGTAAGAAATCCTGTAGCTGCTGAAAGGATGAAATCAAGGCCGGAGTGACCAGACTAAACAGTTTTTGTTGTCTTAGACATGCTKATGATTTAGGCTTTCTGTTAGTGGCAAAAGCATCAGAATTCCCACACCCAGCACTGCCAAGGCATGACAAATGATAAAATACTGAATACTGATATACTCCATGTCCCAGAGATCACAGAACAGTACTGTCACCGCTCAGGAACATCTCTTTAAAAGCCATGGTATGCTTAGTGCAAGAGCTCAAGACTTTGAGTCTCAACCTGGAGTTGATGACCTATTTTTAGAGATGAATTTTATTAAAATGGTTTGTGGGTTGTTTTGTTTGAAAAACTTCACTAATATGAATTGTAGAAAAGTCAGAGGGAGAGAAAAAAAAGAAAATTATTCACAAAATTTTATTACGGATGCCAACAATAGGAAAGTAGAAGTGGAGTTTTTTATGTSGTCTTATAGAGTCACAAGTTGTGATTTTCCAGATAGTAAAATTAGCATCTATATTGCTAGGACAAAGCTCCAGATTATCTCTGTTAAGAAGACAAAGGGAAAGGTAAATAGGAACTTTGAATATGGATATGCTTATTTCCTTCCACACTTGAGTCATCAAAAGAAAAGTAAATTTAATTTCATTTGGGAGGTTAGACCAATTACTGTATGACAGAAGAGAGTGGKTTTTTTKGGTTTTTGTTTGTTTCTTTGTTGTTGGGTTTTGTTTGTTTGTTTGTTTTATTTTGSTTTGGTTTTGTTTGTTTGTGGCTTTTATTTTCCATAAGCTGTCACCTGGACATAGAGAAACTTTCTYCTTCATGGTACATAAAATCTAATGCTAAACTGCTAAGATGTGCAAGGAAAAAGGACTTGGACAGGCCAGATGCCAGAGTTTCCGTAAAATGAAAAATAATAGCAAATTAAAATACCACTGGCTTAGGACAAAATATTGAAACCAGACTACATTAATAGCAGTAGTAGTCAAGACATTAGGCAATAAAAATTTGCAAATAAATTTATGGTACTCCTGTTTTAGATTTATTAGGACTCTGTATGTCATTATGAAAAGTACATACAGAATACAAAATATATTACCTTTGATGAAGATAAATGCTGTTRGGTTAAAACATAATTTTATGGGAAGACAATCTAATTGATATGTACAGGCATTTCAGATTTTCAGTAGAACTCTAAGTAGCATAATTTCTGTTGTTTCACAACAAACAAGGAACAAAGAAGCCAGTATACATTGTATAAACTATTTGCATCACTATCTCTTGTCATTTCTGCAAAGAAACCTATAAAATTCCATACACAATTATTCCTCAAGGAAAATTAAGTCAAAACCCCCTAAATGTAGATATCCATCTCTTTTTTTTTGAAAGGAATTCCAGTGTTAAAGAAAAATGAAGGTATTGAATAAAAAGATGTTTGCCTAGTTTTCTTTAGGAATGAAGGAGTTACTAATGAACTTATTACAGAAGAGAGAACTTATAACAGATTAAGTTACAAATTATTTGAATACAGGATAGTTTCAACAAATCTATCTWGATTTTATTTTTCTTTATCCTTGTATTTTGGTTCTCATCTGATAAGAATTAATTTCCATGACACATTCAATTTTTATAAGCCAAGGTATCTTTCACAGTCAACAAAAGCTTCACTTAAACTCACATACACACCGTTTCAGCATGAAAGCCTTATGCTTAAAAATCCAAAAACAGTGATGTTTTCAGTTTGCCTGAATAAGYGCAGAAATTTCATCACACACAAATGAAACCTGACCAGAAGTGTAAAGCCTTGATGCATTTGTCAGAGAGAGTGAGTGAGTGCATGATTTGGCATCATAACTGAGACCTTATAGTGATCCGCAAAAAAATTGAAGGAAAAGTTAAAAAATTGGAATCTGAGCACATTTGCTCTTTGTTCTCTGCTTTTCTTCCAATGGAAGTTAACATTTGATAGAGAGCTATCACCTTCTATTCATAAATGAACCACAGAAATGCTGTCTCTAGTGAGGTGAGATGTCTCAAAATGGACTTTTACTATTTTTTCTTCTATAATTTTTACTGCTGCTGACAGTGTTCTATCTCTTTTCACCACCTCAGTGATGTTAAAAAAAAAAAAAGGAATTAAAAAAAACTAACCTAAACAAGCTAAGAGTATGTTGGAGGGAGAAAGCTTTACTTCTATTTAGGATTTCCTCCTTAACTTTGAAGAACTGCAGTAAAAGAGGGAGGCATGAGCTAACTATCAGGTTGGTTGGCACTATCAAATAACTGGTGAAGCTGTGGGATTTTGACAGGTTAAGCAAGAAAACATAAGAGAAATTTGGGGCACAGGAAAAGAACCTAGGCTGTCTTAAGGATATTTATTTTGAAGAATGAGAAGAATGGATGTYAGAAACAGATGTGGATACAGTTTGGGTTTATCACACTAGGGTTATTTTAAAATATGCATAGTTGGTGTAATCAAACACAACCTACCAAACAGATATAGCAAAGGTTTAATTACATTAAAATGTGAATGGACTTTAAGAGTGTGAACTGAAGCAAAAATCCACAGGGAAAATATGTGATTATGAGCAGTCTGGTGACATCTCAATAACTAGTCCTCCTGCTTGTCACAATTGATTCCTTCCATGGTGTTTAGCATGAGTTATACTGAAAAATACTCATTAAGTTAGCAATGATGCTGAAAAGTTGACAGGAACCTTCTGAAAAGGTTCCCATAATTGTTTTTAATTTACTCTCAAGAGATACACTGCTATCACACTTACAGAATCTGTTCGGTACTTAAAACGTTTCAGTATATTTCAGAGGAAAAGAAAAAAAAATTGTCTATGATTTGTTCAAATTTTCAGGATAAATACTTCACTGTAAACTGTAATTGCATAGATAAACTCTATGCAGTTATTGCTTGGAACTAGGTTATCCAAAAATCAGACTAATACGCTTTGCTTCCAGTTCAGGTGTTCCTGGGAAGAAAGCTTTAGAGAGGATGCTGGTGGGGTTTTTTGGTTTTTTTAATACTTTAATGTATGAAAAACAACAGTGTTCAATGCCCCATTGCCATGGGAGGAGGCGAGTTGGTTGGAGGGTTAGAAGGGATCTCTGCTCCACTACTGATTGTACTAAAGTAATCAGTTTTGTGGCATGATCCAGTAAATATATCCAGAGAGTTTGTCAGCTCTCTTATRACAGGATTTGGAAGACAACTTTCTCAGAAAGCAATGAGAGTTAGAGGCTAAATATTTCAGTGTACTGAAGACTTCTCTCTTCCTCAACTCTTTAACTCAAAATRAAGAGAAGGGATTGTGGCACGAATATGCCTTATGGTTTTTGGAGGGGTTCAATTACCTATTACTTTCTGAGARTACCTAGACAGCCAATCTACAGCATCAAGTCTGACAACAAACACTATTCAGGAAGGAAAAATGGGTCCCAAGTAAGAGGAGTTAATAATATTCTCATCTAGATAAACTACAGGCTGTGGATCCTAACTTCCTTCCCAACTTTGYAGTCCAAGAAAGAGTCCCTTTCCCAAAGAACCTACACTCCAATCAGTGTTTTTTATAGCAATGTTTTATACTGCCCTGCAATGGCATTCACTCCAAGCTGATAATAGTTCTGTTCAAAGACTAAGGTTTTCAGTAGGACAATTCTTACATTTATATAGATACCTTTGGAAGTTCCATCTTCACAGCTGCAATTCGATGCATGGGTAATGGTATCAATACTCACAAGAGAAAATCACTGATACAAAAATCAGCACTCTACACATGCACACATTCTTTTGCAMACTTTCTTCTAGGGAAGCAAGTAAATACCAGGGGAAAAAAAAGCAAAAAAAAAAAAAGCTAAAGATGCAKATTTCCATTTGACTGGAGTTCTACAGAAAGTCAAAATAAGAAATGAGGGTTATGTAACTGCTTAGCAAAAGCAATTTTTTGGCCCATTGGCTCTGTATATTTTATTTTAGAGTTCACAACTAAAGAACATAAATTTTTCCCCTTTTTCAGGCTGCCTTAATTTAGTTTTTTTTGTCTTGGTTTTTATGTCTAAGTAAAATGGGTAGGTAATTATTAGTAATGGAAGAAATAATTACATGTTCACAATTACTTCAGTGAATAAACTGTAATCATTGAGCTTTCTATGAGAACACATTGGACATTAAGTTCYTCAAGTGTAAGTTACACCATGTACTCTTAAACTCATGATTATATTTCTTTCTGAACAAGTAAAGGGAAATGTTGATTGTATTTACAGTCTATCTCTTTTATTATTACAGTGTATTTCCTATATTTACAGCTGAAGGAAAGCTCACTGTTCAGACATTTAGTGATATAAATTGCAAACGTTTATTGCAGTCAATAAGGACAGTGAATTTATACTAACTAAAGATGCATTCTACCTTTTTTAAAGGGTGACTTACAATGTGTAAAGGAATGAAGGTAAGCTAGYTGTAAATTTTGTTTAATGTTTTAAAAATATACTAGGCTTTTCTCTAGGAAAAGAGTAGTGAAAATTAATAGAAAACCCAAATACAACTAGTGATGCACTTCATCAGCTGAACCATAATACACTAAAACCCAGGTACCATTTTGGGAATAGAAGTTTTTAGTAAATAGTTTGCTTTAAAACAGATGGATGCAAAGGAACATATTTTTTACCAGTTACATTTGTTTCCTATGCTCTCCTTACTTCAAAAATATGTTGTAGATGAGCTAATATCTTAGATACTGTCTGCAAGCCTGTTCTTCTCTAGTCTGTAAAATGAAGAGAAACAATCAACTTGAATGCATTCATTTCACAAAGACATCCTCTACTACCAYGTGGGAAATGGTACTTTTTGAGTAAATTTCTGTAAAGCTTGCGCTCTGATAAATTTCTTTAGAAAAGAGAAAATATTATGCAAATGAAAAGTGGATACTTTAGCACCTTGGTTTAATAAAAATAACCTCATTTAAATGTTTCAATTGTGGCAAACCTAATATAAATGTTTAAATTATGGCAAACATGTCAGCASCAAATATGGTTGCATTAAGAAGAAGGTTTTAACACTAGGTTGTAATGGCATTACAACAGTACATTGTATGCATTATTATTATTTAAATAAARCATGTTTTCTTTGATCCTTACCAGAGAGAAGCCTTAAAACCCAAACACCCTGATCATGTTTGTATTTAACCTAGCCATTAAACTTGCAAGGTCTTTCTCCTTCTCTGACTTAGCTTTCAAACAGAAAAAAAWTGCAGGAAACAGAAATTTTGATCTCTAGAAATAATTTGCTTCACCACATAGAAAGCTTTTGTGACACACAAGAGGRCAGAAAGGGGAGAATGCATAACCTCGGCTGGGGGTTTTCTCTAAAGGGTATTTCTTCATTGTACATGTATGGGGTGCACTTGGCAAGTTTTTGGTAGTGGGAGAGCCACAAGGCTGGATTCTGTGAGAAGATGCCAGAAGCTTCCCCCATGTCCAACAGAGCCATTCCACACAGCTCCAGGACTGATCCATCACTGGCCAAGGCTGAGCTTATGGGCTACACTGAGAATGCCCASGGGATAACATATTTAAGAAGGGGAAACAATGATACACAAATGTAGCTGGAAAAGAGRTGTGAAAATATGTGAGAGAAGTAGCCCTGCAGACACCAGTGAAGAAGGAGGGGCAGGAGGTGCTACAGGCACCCAGGAGCAGAGATTCCCTGCAGTCCAAGGTGAGGATGGGTGTTCTCCTGCAGCGCACAGAAGTACTCAGTGGAGTTATCCACATGCAGCCTACAGAGGATCCCACAACAGGGCAGGCAGATGGGCCCTGCAGGAAGCTGTGGCCCTGTGGAGAGCCCACACTGGAGCAGTTTTCCTGGGATACCTTTGGCCCTGTAGAGAGGAGCCCGCACTGGAACAGGCTTCCTGACACAGCTTGTGATGCCATGGGGGATGCAGGCTAAAGCAGCTAAAGCAGCATTCCAGAAGGAATTCACCCTGTGGAAAGTATTCCTGTTGGGGCATTTTGTGAAGGACTGTGCCTCATGGGAAGGGCACTACACTGGAGTGAGTAGTGTGAGGAGGAAAGAGTGACAATGTGTGATGAACTGACTACGACCCCCCTGCCTGTGCACCTGCACTGCCTGGGCAGAGGAGGTGGAGGAATCAAGAGGGAAGTTGAGTCTGGTAAGAAGGGAAGGAGGGAGGAAGGTGCTTTTTAGATTGATTTGTATTATCCTGTTCTCTTACTATCTTATCAATATTATCCTATTCTCTTACTATCTAATCAATAAATTCCATTAATTTTCTAACTTTGAATCTGTTTTAACCATGACAATTACTGATAAGTGATCTCTTTCAGTTCATTATCCTGATTCATGAGCTTTTTGCCATATTTTCTCACCCTATCCACTTGAGAAGTGGTAGAGCAGCTTGGTGGCATCCAGTCAAGGTTAATCCACCACAACATCATATTAATTTTTGGATTGTTCCAGTTCTATTTTATCTGTTATTATAAGATGCTTTTCACATTGAACACACATTCCTTTACCACAACTTTTCACCATGCAAGCTATCATCTCTGAGAAAGCGTTGAAAAGTCTGATTCTGTGTCGGGTGCCCTGAGTTTGAAACTTCTTTTTTTGCTTGAAACAAAGAGGAGTTTTCCACAAACCTCAAAGTGGATACTTTAAACACAGGACACACATCTAACCCTGGAAAAGAAATTCCTCAAGCCCCACAGCTGAAAGATGGGGAGGGAGCCAATTACTTTGGAGTATAAATACTAAACACCAGWCAAGAAGAAATGAAAAATGGACATAAAACCAGTCATGTTTACAATGAATTACCAATTATTCTATTTCAGCTCACGCTGCACTGGGCCTTAGTTRATAAGTAGTGCCACCAAGATGAATTCACTAAACACTTAGAAAGACTATTAATAAGACTGAATTTTCTTAGCAGTAGAAAAAAACTTGGCTTACATTCCTCTGCTTTTCCAGAACGAAATGAAATGGAAAGTAATGCTTTTCTCACCACCAATCTCTCAATGTATTTTATAAGCCATTTGCACATATTGAGTAAGATAGGAAAAGCACAAGAATCACCCTTTCCTTCCCTAGGTAATATTTATGATGAAATCCTAGGATGCCTTCTTAGCTTCAGAACTGCAGTGCCTGAGAAATGTTCACAGCATTTCTGCATAAAATAGTGAGAATAAAATATATAGAGAAGTCATCTTGCCTCTCTGATCAGCAGGGAAGGAATGGTGGATAGAAAAGCCACAATAATACTTCTTCAGTCCATCAAATTATACAAAAGTCAAACCCACAGCAGGCATTGGTGATTTTGATTTTTAAAAAAGTCAACAAAGTTACAAAGATCAAACTCTAAAACACAAAATGCAAAATTTCCACATTACAGACGAATCGCCCACCATTTTGCACTAGTGAAACACCCTTGAGTGGACATTTATCTCACTGCCAGGTCATTGAGCTGAAACATGGATCTTTATTTGTTTGTTTAACATGCATTGTATAAGTGCTTATTTGGCATTACTTTTAGGTGTGAGACAGGATACCCAGAAAGGTCATCTGCTTTATTCTGACTGCTGCACTGTGGGTCAAATGGGGATGCTTCTGGATAAAAGGGCATAGTTCTCATCTTGAGAGTAATGGTGTGGGCTCAGAAATAATCTCTGAGCACAAATGCACAGCTCAGAACAAGACAATCAAAGGATCAATAGAGCTGTGCATCAGACAGTAAAGGCCAGCAATCCCAGAAGTTTCAAAAGTATATCAAGAATGTAAAATTTTCTTAGAGATACAGAGAAGACTACAAAATTTTTGCAAACCAAGGAGCCACAGAAAACTACTGGAATGAGGACCTATCCTGACAGAATACACAGCAGAATGGGAAGACCTATTTTAGAACATTTTGTATTAATCTGCCAGATCCAGAATATCTAGGATTTGTTGATGGACAAAATTGCCTTCAGAAGTTGAATTCCACCACAGATGTACCTCTGGCCATTAGCTCCTTTYATAGTGCTATTGGATGGGACTCTTCCCCCTCACTGGTGGTTCATTATTCCATCTACATTAGTATTAGTAGGACAAGAATCTTCTTAACGAACTGGAAAATTTGGTAACAGTTAACAGGTGCTCATGCTGGTAAAAGAAGCCTGTCCAGAAAATGACTGTGAGAAATTAAGTGGAAGAATCTGTACGTCTGAAAACAGAACTTTTCCCTGTATTATCCTCATTTTTTATATCCTTAGTTAAACAAAATTAAATGTGAGGGATTCCTTTCCATGAAAAATAACATCAGTTTATGTCTTTACACTTTACACAAGAAGATCCCTACTYTGTAATGAAGGAGTTGCAGAGAGCTTTGATATCAAGCTGAGGACAATAAGGTAAATGTGTCAAAATTACAGGATGCCACATCAAAGGATAATCAGTTTGAAAGCTGGGAACTCACAGAAGGAAAGTAGAAAATTGATTGAGAAGGAAAAGTTAGGGAAAGCAATAACCTCTATGAATACTGCCATTGGTAAAGGCTCTCTCTTATTTTTTGCTTCATCGTAGTACTTACATAGGCCTTTCTACCAAACATTCTGTAACTTTATTAAATGAAGTCTTATTCTATATCCAAATGAAAATAACCTGAAACGCTACTCAATAAGAGACCTTCTGCATATGTAAGTATGGAATGCTGACTTTTTCCTAATCTAAAGCCAAAAGTAATTCTTTCAATAGGAGTTCCACCATTTCAAAATTAGACGGAGAACAAGCCAACKGTTCTCATGAGGAACATACACTTTTATTTCATTACATTTGTTTGTCCACAGCAGTCATGAGATAGCCAGACACTCTGTCATCCAACAGGGAGGAACAGCAAGTCGGTGCCTTTTTGTACTACCACATAAATCTACCACATTGGCCTTCTGTGCCAATAAAGTAATAGATTAATACATAGAACAGATATCTTCCAATGGGTTTAAAATTTCTCACAAAATGATATTCTGCATCAAATCTTTCATACAAGTGTTTCACATTATAAAAATGTTCACATCCATGAAGCATCAACGTGCTGCAATATGTATCAGCTGAAGCCAAACATGGGCAAGATCCTGAAACTTTGTAAGCCTAAGACCTTAGATACCGATGTTGTAGCTGATACATAATATATTCACAAACACTATGATCTGTACTGGAAGACCATGAAATTAACAACGTGAGCAGAGAAACCATTTACAGGAATAATCACCACTGGTTGTATTCTTCAACCTGGCATCCAACCTGAAAAGCCTCAGGCTGAAGATTCCTTGCAGTTTATTATATGGGCATCATAGTTCACATGCAAGCCTGACATAGAGTGTTCTACTGTTGTGTTAACAGGATTTGACTGTTCCCACTTTTGTTGGGAGTCCTGTTTTCCTAGTCTGTATTTTCCATGTATTCATATGTACCTAATATGACCTGCAAGAAGCATAATGAAAAAGGCTCTAACGAAAGACTCACTTCATCCTGAGAGTATCCACCTCTGGATAGAATTCTCTCTCCCCAGACTTCAAACAGGAAGTTGGAAGGACTAGAATAAACCAAAATCAGGAGAGATCAATACAGAATCACAGAATCACAGATCACTAAGGTTGGAAAAGACCTCCAAGATCACTGAGTACAGCCATTAACTCAGCACCATTTGCATTCACCACTAAACCATGTCTCCAAGCCCATTATCACATTTTGAACACTTCCTGGGATGGCCACAACCCTGATTATCACCACTCAGAAACACCTGTTTACATGAACAGAACAAGTCAGTCATGAGACTAAGGTATGGTTTCAAATAAATATACACAGTTTCAAATACACACTTTAGACATGATGCCTCTGTAGCTGGAATATTTCCTTTACATGTTTATCTTAATTTCAGGCCATTCTGGGATGTCTGCAAAAGAACCYTCCTGAGCAAACTCTCAGTTCACTAAACTTAAACTAAAAAAGAAAAAATAATTAAAAAAAAATGCTTCTCTGCCTTACTGATAARCCTTAGGGTTCATTTCTATCAGCTGTATCTGAAGGGGATGGGTGCATCAGTGCACTGAGTAGAAGATTCCTGGCACCTTTTAAAGGCTATTTTTAGAGTCCCTGCTTGCTGGGAAGTGGGCTCTCATCTGTACATGACAGTAAACAACAGCCACTTCTGAGTCATCAATAACCCAGCAATGTAGGAAGTTCAACTTTTCTGTGAAAGATGTAATATATGATTATGATATTTAGGTTAATCAACAATATTTTAAATATTTTTTTAGGCAACCTGAAAGGGAAAGCAAAACATTTTAGAGCATTGTACCATGCTTTTCATCAACACAGGCAAACCTATTAGAAAGTAAATATTCRTGGCTAACTCCCACATATTCTTCATGGCTAGACAGTGAGAAAAAATACGTGTAAAGGTCTTAGGTTGCAAGATGYGGCTGGGGGTGTATATTYYATTGCCGCCTGCTAGAGGGGGGCAGTTTTTCTTCTGTTAATTGAGCCACCTGTTAAAACCAGGTGGGGCAACGTTCTTTAACTCTTCCACAACCAATCCCCCCTCCAGGAGATACCTGCTGTAAATGGGCCACTGAGTGCCACACAGCATGACTGATAAAATTACATCAKCCCACTGTAAAATGCTCCACCCAGGGGGAGGAGCCAAGCATTCCTACCTGGATATAATCTGAGATTTGGAACATCACAGCCAGCCTTGCCCACTGGATTCCCAGAGGAAGACCAGGCCCATCTGCACCACTGCTAGACCTTCAGAGGAAAACTACACCCTTGTACAGGATCACTGYTCCAACAGAACCACACCTGTCGCTGCAGGAGGAYGGCAGTCACCATTTCAATTGGACTRCTACCAACACCCTGACCCACAGGTTGTATTCTGACTCTGTCAGTGCTGTTTTGTATTCCTGCATTTTTAKTTTTCCTAATAAAGAACTGTTGTTCCTATTCCCATGTCTTTGCCTGAGAGCCCCTCAATTTCTAAATGATAATAATTCAGAGGGAGGGGATTTACATTTTCCATTTCAAGAGAAGCTTCTGCCTTCCGTAGCAGAACCTGTCTTGTCAAACCAAGACAGTACATTACTGCTACGGAAGGATTGTTTGAGAATTGAGTAATGGATGAATGAAGAAGAAAATATAAGATATCAAAAAAATGCTGAGAATTAAGATAACACTTCAAGCACTATTATCTCATTACCTTTTCAATAGATGTAAAATGTCCTTGCACCTTTCCTAGAACAAAATGAATAAAAATTCCCTTAAACACTTAGATCTCACAAATAAGCAACCTAAGCAGTGTGCATTACTGAAAAACTAAATAGTTGCTTTATTTTCTTTCTTCAGCCACACAGATATTTGATCTCTGCAAGTTGTACATTTACATCATGTCCAGCATGTAAAAAATAAATACAATAGATATCATTTTCACGTATCTTCTTGGCATTTACTTGTGACAAAAAGYTGCACAAGCCACACTTAAAGCTGTTATTGATATTAAATGAATAGTCTGTTGGAGATAAAAATAATTAAATTGCAGTTTGTAATTCAAGCTGACAAGATGTTTATTCACTATTGTGAAYAAACACAAAGAGTTCTCATTGGTAAATAGAAGTATTGTTATTTTTCTTCCTCCAACATTTTCACACACCTCATTGCCCATCTACACAATCTTCTTGAGATGGCAAAATGTTCTAAAGTACAAGACACATTTCCTCTTAAAAATCATTTTGGCATGAGAAACCATACTTGCCAATTTCAGGCTGCAAAGCYGCATTGTGTCTTAATAAAAGGAGATAAAAATGTTGTATTTACCCATCAATATAACAAAGTAAGAAGCTGCTTACCRGGGATACCTGTATGTATGGAAAAGGATACCACCTGATGGTGAAATTCCATGACATATTGAATTCTTTTGTTAAATGTTGTGTTTTCATCAATGTTGGTAAAGACACCAGAGTAAACATTTTGACAGGCATGAATAAATACAGCCCTCAGAATTATTACAAAATCTTGGAGGCTCTTTAAAGTCTAGAAATCTTCCAAGAGGCCTCTATTATATTTTGGATCCATAGCTAAATGCTTTTTGGAAAAGTGACTGCCAGCTGCCAATATCCAGATGGTGAAAACCAAGAAAACKAAGAAAAAAACCAACAATTTAAGTACTTGGGTTTTTAAAAATATCAAAAATGTACAATCAAACAAAAGAAAAAACACCCAAGCAAATCAATAGGAAAAAAAATCTCTACTTGTTTAATGAATACACTCCACAGGACTTCACTTAGCTGGTAATCCTAAACCCTGAATTACCATTAAGTAGTTATGTTAGACATACTGATTTTGTACAAGTCTATGTCAGTATTAGTTTCAATTACAGTGCATATCGACATCAAAGCAGGATGCAGAAAGCAACTTACAAAGGAAAAGAAGTGACACAAAGCCGGGATATTTTGACTGTTGGCAGATCCATCAGTGCCTGGTATTTCTTCCTTTTTTTCCTTATTGATCTTTAATGACTACTTCTTTCATGGGTTAGATGGTGCTATTTTCAATGACTGAAATCAATAAAAAATGTTAATTCTTTCACAAATATCTWTAAAGATGAATAAAGATAGAAAATTTATTTTCATTGAGATCTCTTCACCAGTAAAATTACTGCTTATATTTACCACATTTGACTTYGAAGGCTCTGAACAAGCACCCACTGACATATACCACATTGATGCTCCACTTGACTTTTGCCTTTAGAAAATTGTCAACTTTTACTCAGAAAAATGARTGCGTGGTTGAAATTACATTAGAGGCTGCTGCACTTCTCAGCATGCAGGTTCACACTACCATTATTGTGTTGCTCAAAAGCAATCAGGAGAGAGTGGCCCTGTGATGTCAGTGGCCAATGTGGAGCAGGCAGCAGGTGACAAATGTTCAGCCTCCTGGAATATGCCTTAACTCTGAGAAGAAAACAAGGCAGTAGAGGAGTAGCTATCCTAATTTAGGAGACAAATTATAGGAATAGTCCTTGAAACCAGAAGGAATGTCATGACATGGGCACAGATATAATTGTAAAATTATATAAAAGTATCTTGACAGAATTCTTTCCAAAATCAGGATCTTCATTATTACTTCAAAAAATTGAGTTCATCTATGTAATCCAGTTCCATAGGTAGCTCAGTAAAGTCCAGGAGCATCTTTTTACTGACTCCAGAGAATATTGAAAGAAATGTTTACAATTCATGGATTTTAATATTTGTCTTAAATAATTCAAGGTATGCAAATATCAGAAAATTCTTTAATCATCATGCAGCGTATTCAATTTGAAAAAATCTAAATTAGACAACTGGAAAATCTTAATGATTAGGCTTGAACAAGAAATATATTAAAYTGCAATATTTCAGTGAAAATACGTCTATTAAATTATTAAATTCTATTTCTTGTAAAATATTCCATTATAACAATATTCTACTATGTGTTAAAACATAATAGTACTATGAATGTGATATTAGATATTTCATTATCTACATTATATGCTCTTATATAAAACTCATTTAGAATTTTCTTTCCCCTAATAATTTCTTCAGCAGTTATTTCATTGGACAATGGAATTTATAGCAGCCTCCTTAATGATCGATGTAAAAGAAATCCCTAAATTCCTGGCTTCATGGGAATTTCTGCTGAGACCACATTCCCTCTAGGGACTGCCAGACAGTCTGGCAACTCTGYTCTCTTAGGAACAACTTCTTGTGATCACTCTATCATGACTGATCTATAAAGCATGCATGAACATAGAGTACAAGCAAGTAAAAAAAATTAACAAAAAACTAAAAATTGTAATTAAAATAAATTCACAAACATTAAATAATCTTCTGAAAAACAAAAATAAGATCACAATTGAAGAGTAGTCAAAAATTGAGCAGCAATCATCAACTAATTACAATGAATGATAGGGATTTTGGGATTATACTTCTTAATATCTAATTAAGTCATCTTAGTTTTTCTCAGTAGTCTTCAAAAACTTTCCTCCCAAATTCTTTTATTAGCTAAATATAATTAAGATTTTTTTTCCTCCAACTTTCATATAAATGATATCCTTGCTTTCATCAGTCTCTTAACTTTTGTAAAATGTTCTCAGAGGTGGAAAATGGCATCACAGAGAAGAAACATGATTTGACTAATTTGTTGTAATTTGCATCATAGATCTTACATAACAACCGCTAACAATTACCACTTATCATCCTTAAAAATGCATTGCTTTAGTTGCTTCTAACAGGTRGCATCCTAAAAGGGTTGAGTATTCAGTCATCTTTAAAGGACACTGCCACAGCAAAATGCACCMCTAGAATTCAGGTACTTGTTTCAGCACATAAATCTTGCATTTACTTGCTGATGTTTTCTTGTTGAGTTGGTTTTTATTTTCTTCTCCCATATATAAATATTGCTACTATAATTTRCAGTAAGGCTAAGTATGACAGGCCTCAGAAAGAAAATGTCACCAGTCACCAAATGTTACCACTCTGGCATGTCTACCTTCTTATATTGACTTATTTAGATTCAGGTGCCAGAACTTCAGGTCAAAGGGGAGACCTTGAGGCTTCTAAACCTCAGKGTGTTATTTATGGGCTGACCACAGGGCCATGCACTGCTGTCCCCTTTCTCAAGAAAGGAAGAAAAGGGAGGTAGGGAAGCAGTAGTACACTAGATGTAACCTTGTTTTGTGGGTGAAAACTATTCTGAATTTGTGTGGTATAGTGAGAGAAATAACATATGGGAGTGATCATAAGAGAGTGATCCATCTATATTAATTAATTAATCTACATCAATCAGATAACATTTTAATCATTACATGATTCTACTTAAGACAGAAATTACTTATGCTTAGGCATAAATGTAAACCAGCAAAAGGAATACTTTCCACTAGCTCAAAAGAAAACGTTTTTACAGTGATCTATATTAACGTAAGACAACTATCAACAGCTGTGAACAATTCTATTGCTCTTTTAAATGCAATTCTTTGCATTTAAGTCATCTGGACMAAAAAGAATGCTCCTACAGTTCTACTGTTGTTCATTAAAGCAGAGATTACTAGATTACATGTRTTCACTCATTCACTCAAATGTGTCAGAATCTTAGAGATAACTTTCTATAGTTTTAATAGAATTTTTATTGAAGTAATTTATCCTCGSTGCACCAAGTTTGAAGAGCTCTACCTACATAATAGTTATCTAGAAAAACAGAATATAACAGATTCAGTCTAGTGTCATAAGTGATTTTTTAACTGCTTTGATTAGGATCTTAAGACAGTATCACAAGAAGTTTGCCTCTGCCCCACATTCCCCAGTTCTTCCCTAGTTACTCAACAAAACCATTACCTGACAACTGAATTACCAAGTGTGCATTCCACATGTAATGTGTTGCTTCCTCACAGGAAATATATTATTGATATCAGAACTGTATTTTATTCCTTGATTCTCAGCCATTTCCGGATAATGTGACATGTTCATTTAATTTCTGCTGAGAATACACAGTGAAATTACAATGCAGGAGCTTTTAATATTAATGTTTCCATCAAGGGCCACATTTACATGGAGTTACACATAATAGAGGTACTCACAAATATTTTGTAGTATTRTAAGAAAGGAAGGAGAATGTTTTCTAATGGATTCATACTAAGCATAGTCTACCAAAGAAAAGAGAAGCAGGATAAATCAGTGGCAAAAATCAAGGCAATGAGAAGGAAAATTAGGGCAAGAAGTAGAAAGGGAGGAAAAAATCTTGATATTTAAATAAAGTAGAAGAAACAGTACGAAATGAGTGAGAGACATCAATAAGTAAATTTTTAAAGCACACAGTGTGTACAAAATCAGATGCTTATTTTAGTAAGGTTTTCATCAGAGCTYGCCTATTTGATATATGGACCAGAACAGAAATTGAAGTAGTGTCAAAAMAGTTTACTAAAAAGAATATGAAGGAATGGAAATTTTCCAGAATGCTTTTTACTTCAACATGTTAGAAATTTGAGAATTTTGCTATGATGCAAAACTGCAAAATTATCCAACAGAATATGTAGCTATTTCACACCATTTTTCCCCCCAGATATTTCAGTTGCTTCAATAGTCCAAATATCATAATGCTGCATTTTTATCTAACTGAAAGACCTCATTTTTTTGCTGGTTGGATTCTGCTTATTCTTGTGATGACAGAAAAACCACACATTCCCAGCCCCTCCTCAATAATATTATAAAGTSTCAGTTTTTATCAAGAGGAAGAAAAAAATAAACAAAAATATTTAGGAAATTATGTAATTACATTTTATTTAAAGACAAATTTGGCATTAAATTGTTAGGAACAACACCTACAACAACAGCAGACAGATCAACAAAGCTAGTGAGAAGTTCAAAGGATCCTTGCCTCATAAAGAATTTAAAGGAAAGTCATTCAAATAAGTTTAATTTGGTATAAGTTTCAGTTTAACAGTTTAAAAGTTTAACAGGACATGAAAGAACTATCAACACTTGCAATGTTTTGCCTTTATCAGGTGTGCTAAGATAACATTATTATGTTCAGTGTGTTTTCCTAATCTTTAGTTTGGTATTTCATTAGAGGTTAGTGTTAGGATAGCTGAGTTTCTTGTCTTTTTAAATATAATTAGACATTCACCTAGATTTAACAACCTGCCACACTTGCAGAATAAAAAAAAAATAATTTTCACACCTTTTATTCATCAAACTTGGCAAACATTATCAGGTATTCTGGTTAAACTTTTGATTTTAGCAGAAAACCTCTGCTTTTGGATGAGTTCATCAACAACCTCAAACTTATCCAGATTTATTTGTTTTGTGAACAATCTGCGATTTCAATTCCATCAACTTTTTCAGGACTGGAGATACTGACTCACTTACCAGCTCTGTTGAAGTAATTAGATTATCCTCCTAATCTTCTTTTTTTGAGAACTTCACATATTACAGAGTTCTTCAAGGATATTATCCTGAGCACTTACAGAATGCTCTGGAAATCCTGTCTTTAACACAAAAACCAATCCATTGCCAAGTTATTGAGTGTCCTATTATCCACGTAGATTTTTTTAAAATATACAAATGCTATTCATTTGACCCAAATATGTAGACTTGTTTTCAATTAATGATATGTAAATTCTAAAATATCTATTTAAATAGCTTAGGTCTCAGTAAACTAYAAGTTAAATGGGTTTTTAAGCACTTCCCTGAGTTAAAACTCTTAATATTTATCTCTAAGAATGATTCTACCCTTCTGGTGCAGGTGAAAGGAAGACCAAAAAATTTAATAATTTTACTGAAATGAGAATATATGCCAGCCACAGTAACAATTTTCATTCCAATCATTTTATGCAATCTTCCTAAAATGAAAGGACAATCTGAAGACATGCTTCATTAAGATTTTGGTGTGGAGTTTTTTCTATCTACAAGGCTGTTACACAAGTCATAAGTTTGACAATGTTCTCATTTTTTTTTAATGCAGAACAACTTATATTTTCTTCTCTCTTCAAAAATCATGAAAACGGCCTTGCTTTCCTTGYTCCCAACATGATCACAGCAAAGGTAAAATGAGTAATCAAGAATGATGTGAAGATAATTGTAAAACTGAAAGTAAAACTACAGCTGCTTTGTGGAAACAAAAGACACCATATGCTCATTAATTTATCCTCTATTCTCATGGGACATTGGTTTTGCTACCTTTTTTGTTATAAGAAAAGACTTCAACTGGAAAAGTTACAAAAAAATCACATCCGAATTGTAGCTTATGTAACTTACATTATAGTCAAAAGAAAAGTTTTACTCCTGTTCAACTGAATATTAAAAATATTTATAATGACTTCAGGTAATCAGTAGAAGAGTTTAATTGAAGTGGAAGTTATTTTTGTACACTAGTTTTAGGATCTTAACCTCTTGGGTCAATGACTACTGAAGTRTCCCAGATAATAATGATGAAAATTATAATAATTATAACAACAATAATAATGTTTATCATCATCATCATGATCATMATCATYATCATCTTTTCAAAGCATAGAATTGTCAGCATGATATTTCACTACTTGCCACTTACATGGATGTAAAACAATGTTCAAGTTAATTCAGATACTGTGTCAGAAAGTAGGTTTTGCATTCTTGTTCTGAAGGGCTCTTTTCCATTTTGTGATTGGGATTGCCAGCCATATCTATCAGGTAAACAGATCTACTAGTGTAGCTGAACAGTAAGAAAATGTGTGCACACATTTCAGATTCCCAGTTGGAACTTAGCAATGAATGCAGGAAAGTATTTAGCAGTTAACATTTATTTCCTTTCAGGAAAGGTAGTCCAGTAGAAATTAAACATGTGTCCCCTTAAACCAATTCTTTTGAAAAGACAGCCTAATAATAAAGGCTTTGCGAACATTCTAGAGACCTGTGACCTAAAGGAATGGAAAAAGATGTTCAAGGAAAAACCTAATTAGGAAAACCCTAATTTTTAAATTACGCCCTCCACCACTCTTGAAAGAATCATGGAGTTTTTATGGGCACAGATAGTATTCCACTGAAAAGAAATAAAAACAACATATTCTCAAAGTGTGAATATCTTCAACATCCTTCCTTTTCCAGTTTTTTCTTTTTAAGTTTTAATCTAGCAAGACCTTTTACAAAGATAAAACAAAAGGGATTTCTAATTCACAGACACCACCAAAGATTGCATACTCATATCACACAGCTAAATTATTAGAATTTCTCTGATAATCATTGGCTCCTTATTCCATTGCTTTGTCTGAAACTACACAGCATTTCCTGTCTTTTTGGAATAAAAGTCAAACAAAAAAAATCATTAACTCCTACTTAGTTCCTACAGCAACAGGAAAACCACTTGGAAACACTCAGGGTGCAGTAATTCCTGTCATGCCCTTATTTACTACAGTTTTGAAAATCTTCTCTATTTGAATAGTATGCCTATGATTTAAATGTTTAATGTAAATTAGACACAAATTAGCCAATCCCAAGATCTCTCTTATCACACATTTCAGAACACAACTGATTTWTTTTTTTTTACTATTCCCTTCAACTCCTTCTTTCCCCTAATTCAAGAATGGGTAATGGGAAAAAAGAAAATACAAACCACTGAGGCTACAATTTGGCATAAATGTAGTTTTTCACTGTCCTTGGAGGGCCTTGTGAATAAAACCAGTGAAAAATGTGAGAACCAAAGTGGTTAATATTTGCTGGAACTATCTATACCAATAAGAGTTACCAAGATTGAGGAGAGAAGTTTAAATATTTTCTTGTAAAAAAATTAATTCTAATTTCCACAGCCCTAAGAGTAAGAACATGTTGTCTGTCTCAAATACCATMCATTTTCATAGAACACCACTTATAAAATTTAGAAACTCAGTCTTTTACCCAAAATTTCAAACAGGTCTCCTACTAATGTCACAGAATCTTCACTTTGTTTCAATATTAATAAATTGATTGAAATAAATTACTTTGTTACAAGAATTCTGTAATATAGGAAGCTTTCTTTTAATGTTTGTTTCTAAAATTGCTAAAAAAATTGTAAAATCAGAAATACACATAAACATCAACTGTCACTTAGCATGATCTTATTCACTTGGTAATCAACATATGACTGTCCACTGTTTCATTTATATTCATTTCTGCTGACCTACACCAGCACATAGACACCACAGGGAATAGTCCAATGGTAGATGGATATTTTCTTTAAAAACCCAGTTTGCTTTTAGGCATTAATTGGGTTAAGATAAGGCACACAGAGGTTGCAATATTGATGTCATACAAAATACCCAGAGATAATGAATGTCATCATATTTTCAATGTATATTATTAATATATTAAATATCTATATTAKATTCAAAATTAAGTATAGTTAAATCATCAAAAGGCAACAAATAAGTGAAAATATGACAGAAGTTGAAAGCATAAGYCATTTTTATATATTTTTCTTTTTTAAAGGTTGCAAGTCCAAAAAAAGTAATAGTATTCAGCATCAGGAATAGTGAATTACCATGCAAAAGAGATTCAAACTGTTCCCGATGAAGACTTTCGAGACTTCCTAATTTCATTCCTTGCATTATTCACTGGCTCTGCAGCTTATCTATAGGTACAGCAGCAATAATTTACCTGAACTTAGAATTTCAATCATTCTACATTATTTTAGTTTGTGGATTTAAAAAGGAATTAATAATACTAAAATAATATTCAGTCAACATTAGGGATGTCTGAGTAAGAATAAATCACTGTCTCCATATGGAGTCAGCAGTTCTATTACCCTGAAAAAAGCTGCAAGTAWATTTTGTATAATACAGCCATGAGTAATCTATGGATCTGATGTGTCTTTTCAAAGGGCATAATATTTTTTTCTAATTTTAGTGCCTGCACAGTACCTGTTGGTGTAATCTCTAGGTTCTGACAGTAAAATTACTGATTGCAGATTGGTATTCTCTGGAGTGATTCATGCTCACATTAAATTTTTCATTATTTCCTCAAGCTCCCATTAAACGTTGTTACAAGCCAACTGTGACTTTTTCAGTTTGCCTTCTAAGAAAGCTAACTGGRTTTTACAGAGGCTTCTCTGTAAATATTTATATATGGAATACCTGTACATTTTTAGATCTTACTGTAAAGAACTGACATAAAAACCAATAATTTTTGGCAAAAGAAATAGCAGATAGATCCCCATAGGATAGTGCTCGACTAAGGGAAGCATTACATGCTACACACTGCAGGGYCACACAGAGAAGTGGAAATCGATTTTAACTACACAAATCCTTCAGAAGTAAGACAAAGCATGGATGAATGGTTCACTGCAACTCATAACCATCCTAACTGATGCAGAAGGAAAGCTGTTGTTTTACTTCATTTACTCCATCCTTGTTTATTCTTCTCTTAAACTCCCAGTCTGGTGCCTCCTTTCCCCATTACCCAGTGGTCTGGGCAGCTCCAATCTTCCTCTGAGGTTGGTAAAAGCAAGGTCAGAATCTGCTTCTGAAATGAGGAACTGCAGCAAGGTAGAAAATGCTTAGTGCTTAAATCCTATAGTAGAGCATGGGAGCATAAAGCTTCCTCAGCCATCTACTTCAATGCCCAAGGGTGACTTGAATAACTGTAAATGTGTTGGCTCTGTAGCAAACACATTCACATCTACTGGAATATTAAGCATTACATACAATAGATGCTGAAAAAAGGAGATTTGGGAGTTAAAAAAAAAGGAAAAAAAATAAGGTCCTTCTACTCAGAAGCTTGAGGCATGAAAAATATTAAAATCATCRCATTTCAGACAACACTCCAAACACTATTTTTCATATTATTGAAAAGTTGTCCTTTCCCTAAATATTTCTAATAATTTTCTCACATGCCACAAGCCACATAAGAAACAAAATGGAAAAAGAAAATTATTTGGTACAACAGTATGACAGCACATGCAACATGAAAACATGTCTGAAATACACAAGCTTCTGACACAAAGTGCATAAATAACATGCAATAAAAAAAGGGAATTAATCACATTTGTTTGCACATATAGGCAGTTTTCATCTAACTCATCAATATTCCTTTTTATAATGGCAGCATTATTGCTGGATAAGTGGTGGCTATGAATAAATCATGTACAAAAAGTTCTTTATTGTAGGAAAATTAATTTCATCTTTGTAATTGGAATGAAGAACAACAAATTCTACTTATGCCTTCCATTTTTAAATGCTTTTGTGTCAATTTCTAATAGAACTGAAATTTTATCCATTTGTTACAGAGTAGTTTCCTTTCATAGTGAAAKAATATGATGCAGTTATTTTAGGCAATGTGTGTCCTATCCAGCCAGAATCCTTCGTCTCCTTCTTCRACCCTGGGAAGTAAAAAATTCTCTGAATGGGAGCTTCTAAACAGATATGATTACAAATAAAAAAAATTGGCTAATCCCTTCCCCACTAGTTTTCTAATTATTTCCTTCAATGGGAAAAGTATTTATTTATGGTAGAAATATCCAAGATATTTTGTTTCCTAAATATTTCTGGTTTAATACTTTGCTGTAGAGTTTCAGCCATAAATTTGCTGTTCCACTCTTATGTTCTGTTTTATACAGTAAGCTTCCCAGGTATTCTACATTTTATCCCTCCATGAATTCTGGAGATGCACAGTTTGACATTTTGAAAAAAAAAGAAGATGATTGGATTCAGAGTAAAATGAAGGGACTGTGTGTATGATTAATATAGAAGCACAGATCCTATAAACTGGCAAACATCAACAAGGAAATCTTTTTATGCTTTGACTGTCATATTCTAGGAGAGGAACATTTGAAACCAAATATGCCTATATATGCAGAGGTACAGACACAAGGTTCAGCAGAAACTTAGATCTTACAAGCRTCATTAGGAATATGCAAATTTAAAAAAAATAGAATCAATATTCYGTCACACAAACATCAAAGCTTCAGAACTTGTTATAAATTGTTAGTAAGAGAAAACCAGATTTTGATTTGAATTCATCCTTCTGTTGAATGACTACTGCCTACTACCTCAACCCTGTACATCAAACATAAGAGACTCAGCYAAAAAAAAARGGRAAAAAAAACAGATAAAGAGATAAAGTATTCCTGAMTTCTATGATTCTGTTCAATGACCTTAATCTGAAATCATAAAATATATTAATATRCATCATATTTATGGTGATGCAGGTTTCACAGTAATTAAATACTTGAATTTTTTCTTCTGACTGCCTCTTTCTGATACAAAGAATGCCCAGTGGGGATTGTTTTTGKAACTGAACAGTACAGTGTTAATTTTAAGTGGTTTTCTTTTTTCTTTTTTTAATTTTTCAATAATTATGTTTTCTGAGAAAGTTATTTCTCATATTCATGTTCAATTACATGTAATTTGATTATCTATTTACCAATTTTTAAACTGGGATACCCAAGATTTGGTAACTGCTGTGTCTTAAATTCATAGTTAGTGTATATAAAACCAATTATTGCTTTTTGCAATGGAATTTGCAAGTAGAGACCAGAGGATACAGAAATTCGTGTACCTAATATAATTTCTTTCCCCAGTAAGTTACATGGATCTAGGCTTGTGCAGATATTTATTTAAATATTTCTCATCTGTTTATGAAGATTTAAATCCAAGTATTGACAAACTGGATTAAATKATAGTAGAAGTAGAGGGCAATGGATTATTCTTTGATGTCTACTTGTTCTCCCTCACAATAGTACTCTTTTGCAGCACTTCATATTTTCAGACCTTTACATCTGCTATCCCYCCTACAGCATTACTTTTAAGACTGTGTATTGCGCATTTCTGTTTTAAATTCAAGGTGTTGAATTTGAACTTTAAATCCATGCATAAAAGTAATAAAGAAATACTTTTCTGAATAATTTCTTTCAAAGACCATAACTCTTAGGTGAAAATATTGTCCTCCTTTCTGTGCTTCATATATAACAAAAGTTAACTAAGGGAATCAAACATACACACAAATTTAGAATAATGTAGCTGGATAATGTCTTGATGATGTGAGTATATCTATGGATGAAAAGGCTAAAAGTGACTATTAGAGTAAATGACAGCACTGTAGACTTTTAGTGAAAATTATTCAAGAGAAATACACTTATATTATCATTAAGTAAATTAATTGGGAAATATGTTCTGATTTAAGAGTATTGTACAACCACAAGAGCCACTAAATGGTTCAGTCATGGGCTCTGCAGAGACTGCTGTAGTGGGTTAGCACGGTAATGTTTGGTAGTGGGGTGCTGCAGTGGTGGCTTTTCTGAGAAGCTGCCAGAAGCTGTCCAAGAGAGAAACTGGCCCCAAGACGGACCGGCTGCAGGCCAAGCAAAGCCCAGCAGCAGTGGTGGTAGTGACTCTGGGATAACCTGTCAAGGAAAGGGGAAAAAGCCAAGCTATAACAGCAGCTGAAGAGAGGAGTGTGGGAACGTGGGAGCAGCAGCCCTGCAGACACCCATGTCAGCAGAAGGAGGGCCAGGAGGTGTTCCAGGAATCAGAGCAGAGACTCCCCTGCAGCCCATGGTGAAGACCAGGGTGAGACAGCTGCGGCCCACAGATTCCCACAGCAAAGCAGAGATGGAACTGCAGCCCCTGGATGACCCCACACTGRAGCAAGCAGTTGTGCCTGAAGGAGGCTGTGGCTCATGGGAAGTCCACAGAGGTTCCAGGCAGGACCCCTGTCCCTGTGGAGTRGGGAGCTCACAATGGACCAGGTTTCTTGGTAGGACTTGTGACCCAAGGGAGAGCCACACTGGAGCAGTTYGTGAAGAGCTGCAGCCTGTGGGAAGAACACTGCAGGAGAAATGGAACTGACTCCTGTGGGAAAGACCCTGCACTTGAGCAGGTCGAGAGTGGGAGGAGTTCTCCCCCACAGAGGCAGGAGTGGTACAAATGTGGGATGCACTGACTGCACGCCYCGAGTCTGTCCTGCCTGTGATGGCAACTGGTGAGTGATCTCAGTGCCTTTAAGTTCACTCACAAGCCTTTTGCTACATTTTCTCTCCCCCATTCAACTGAGGCCTGGAGGGACAGMGCAGCTTTGGTGTCTGCCACCCAGCCAGGGTCAACCACCACAGTTCCTTACACTGAATCATAGATTCACAGCATTATAGAACAGTTTGGGTTGGAAGGGATCTTAAAGACCATATAAATACAATGACCCTGCCATGGACAGGGGCACCTTTTATTAGATCAGGTTGCTCAAAGTTCCATCTAACCCAGCCTTGAATATCTCCAGAGACACAGCATCCACAAATTCTCTGGCAACTGTGACAGTGTCCACAGRGGTTCTTGGATGAGGCAAGAGACAAGAATGCTGACTCCATGTTCAGAAGGCTTGATTTATTATTTTATGATAGATATATATTACATTATAACTATACTRAAGTAAATAGAAGGAAAGGTTTCTTCAGAAGGCTAGCTAAGAATAGAAAAGAAAAGAATGATAACAAAGGCAGCTGGCTCCGACAGAGAGCGAGAGCCAGCTCTGCYGTGAGTGGTCACCAAATCCAAACATCCACAGGAGACCAGTACTGGATCCACCTGTATTCCACAGCARCAGATAACTATTGTTTACATTCTGTTTCTGAGGCCTCAGCTTCTCAGAAGGAAAAATCCTAAGAAAGGATTTTTCATAAAAAGACGTCTGCGACAGGCAACCTCTTCCAGYGCCTCAAAGCCCTCGCAGTAAAGAATTTCTTCCTAATATTTAATCTAAATCTRCCTTCTTTCATATCAAGCCATTATCCCCTGTCTTGTGACTACTTGCCCTTGTAAAAAGTCTCACTCCATCTTTCTTGAAGGCTCCTTTCAGGTACTAGAAGGTGCTCTGAAGTCATCCCAAAGCCTTCTCCTGTCTGAACAAATCTAACCATTCTCAGCCTTTCCTCACAGGAGAGATGCTCCATTTTTCTAGTCATCTTGGTAGCCCTCCTCTGGATTTTCTCATGAGTAGTGTGTAAGATGAAAAGACAAATATTTTTCCTTTTTTTATTACTTGCATCAGGATTTTTTAAAAAATGGAAAATATCAAGATTGTTACATCTTCCAAGTATTCATTTTTGCGCTACAAAATGACAAAAAAGTCTTACTGGAAACACAGTCTGAGTTTCAAACATTCTATCTGTATTTAGATTAATTTCTGGTTTCACTTATAAAACATAGAATGAATTAGAACAAAGTACATACTCTTCATTCTGATTTGTAGAAGCACATTTTTGAGGTGTGCCTTGCTCTAGCCTTGTCTCCCATCATTTAACCAAAGATGCAAGCTTTCAGACAACAGAAAAGTACAGCGATATTAGTCTGTGATGTTACAGGTAAAAATGCTGTTTTTCTAAAGTATAGCTGGAACTAAGAAGATAATTTTTGTTTCTGTGTATTCTGAGACAAACTTTTACAAATGGCTGGATATTATCTACCTGCAATCTTTCTTCTCCTTAKTCCTAGCCCTCGTCCATTTATTCCCGCCTTTAGCTCATTTTGGACATTTCCCTTCTGTCAGATTTGTCACCCTATGTGACTCTCTGCATGGACATCTAATTGCCAGGGCTGATACCAGAGTTGTCAGGTAGGGCAGAATCTCCTTTGTCACCAGCAGCTTTACATCACCAAAGCCACTCCAGCTTTAGCTGTGGCATCAGGGACAAAAGCATAAGGGAGAAGAAACATTGAATTCTCTAGGGCATTTGTAAAATCCCCCTCAGGGTAGTATGACTGATGGCCATTATAATGTGTTTGCTATACAATAAAATAATGAATCAATCTAYAACTTATATTTTCTGCATTAAAAAGAGGGATATTTCAGAAAAAAATTACAAACTACTCTCTTACAAGCAAATCATTGCATAATCCTAAACTCTGAAAAGTTAATACACACACACAAATATAAAATTAAAGTTACACACACACACACACATGTGCCAGCTCCTCATATAAATACAATGGTAACTTTTCTACCAGATGTATTTGATACTTGGAGACTAGTTAAAATTTTAATACAATATAACACAGAAAATATCAGACTTATCCTCACTTCCAACATTTTTTTCTTTAGTACATCATGCCAGATGTCAGGCAGAAGCTCACACATTTAGAGACTCAAAATTTCCCACTTGCACGTGGTTGACAGATGTGATGCTGGAGTAAAGGAAGGGTCTGCATGGGCAGCTAGAGGCCAAGCTGGATTCCTCACAGCCTCTTAAACAGTGCTACACACTCATATTTAGGCACCTGAGTACAGCCCTGAAAAACTGTTCCACCACTAACAAAASAAAATAAGTTCTTAACTTATAAATAATAAAGGTCTCACCTTTTGTTTCACCAGTTTAAACACTGAAACTTAATTTTCTTCTTGGAGCACCATTATCCCTAATATCACAACACCCACGGGAAAAATGGAAATGAACAACACATTCTCCTAAAAGATATTTTACCACCACTAATTACAACTAGCTTCAGGTGTTTAAACAGCTTTGAAAAATGGCATTTAGATTGCCAGATATGCCATAATTCACACAAGCAGCCTAGCAAAAGGAGGAGGCAATCAGCTCCAAGTCTCCTTATATCCCAGGCTGGTTCTCAGATACTGATTTCCTCATTCCATTCCAACAATTATTGCAATAAATTGTCACTCTAAGCTCTGCAGTGCTGGTTCACAGAATCATAGAATCTTAGGAGTGGTTGGGTTGGAAGGAGCCCTTGAGATCATCCAGTTCCAAAGCCCTGCTGTGGACAGGGGTACCTCTCACTAGACAAGGCTGCTCAGAGTTACACCCAACCTGGCTTTGAACACTTCCAGGGATAAGACATCCACAACTTCTCTGGGTAACTTGTGTCAGTGCCYCAAAACATCCACAGTGAAGAGTTTCTCCCCAACAGCTCATCTAAACCTATTCTGTTTCAGTCTGAAGCCACTTCCCCCTTGTCCCGTCACTACACATTCTTGTTAAAAAGTCTGTCTCCATGTTTCTGGTAGTCTCCCTTCAGGTACTGGAAGGACACAATTATGTCCCCTTGAAGCCTTATCCAAGCCGAATAATTCCAATTCTCTCAGCCTTTCCTCACAGGAAAGGTTATCCATCACTAATTATCTTGGCCCTCCTCTAGCAGTGACCAAAATGTGACAGCAAAAATGTCAGAAAATGGACACCTATCCCTAACAACTTCTCTTTTGGTAAGTGGCTGACAATGAAGTTGTTTGTTTTGTTTAAGAAGAGAATTTCCTCAGGAGAGCATTCTTGTCACTTTTAATATCAGGAGGCATAAAAATAGTATGTGCAGAACTCTGAGTCACTTCTATGCCACACCAGATAAATTTCAGTTTATCTTTCTCCCTACCTTAGTATTTCTCCAGTTACACATACAGCTTCAGAAGTTTGCCAATTTTTTTTCCATATTGTATCTTTTAAATTATTCATTTGCCTGCTAATAAATTCAGATACGCATTTGTATACAGTGTTTACAGCAGTGAATTATTCCACTTATGTACTTAAATGGCAACAACTACTAATAATTACAAATGTACACACRTATTAATAGAAATACTGAATAATAGGGAACATCCACAAGTGATACAGCATCTCCACTACAAGAGAAGGAGCTAAAACTAGGAAATTAGAAGAAAGTTTTTGGCATACTTTCTGGCAGCCTCTAGTAATGACTATACTCATTCTGAATTGCCTTCACCACACTCATGTGAGGGTTACATTGAGATTCCTGGATTCTCTTTAATCCATCTGAAATAATGTATGTGCTTGTATTTGTTAGCTTTACAGTAGCATTTCTAGAAGAAAGATATTTTTTTCAGGGTTTTCTTAAAAGACTTCCTTATCTGAAAGTTCTGCTGCTGAGAGCATTGTCCCAATTTTTATCCTGTTACATCATCATATAATGTTCAAAATTRGGTTGTGAAAGGTCAAGAGAATATCTGACATGTTTAACTAAAGAGTTATTAAACTGGATGACATGAAACTCATATTTTACCTAGGAGCTTTTCACAGTCAGTGCACCATTTGTCATTGTTCTCCTGAACTGGCTCCAATCCCATGGGATTCCTCTATGACACAAAAGAACTCAATAGATGATTGCAGCAAAGARCTATTAAGGAATAATACAGTGAAAAGCAGAAAAATCTAAATAAGACAGAATCTGCATAAGCAACCTTTTCTATTAAATTACCCAACAGTTCTATTTGATATGATTATTGATAGGAGATGAAAACATTTCTAAAACACGCCCTTTAGTGATCTGAGTGTTTTTTGCTGTAAAACTGCAATGCAAACACTAAATTATAAATATTTTTTTAAAAAGTGGTTGCTGGGTGAAGCCAATGTTTATGATAAAATATCTGTCCATAATGTGTTTATTTTTTTCTAGATAGGCCATATGGAGCATATTCATGCCTTTTCTCACAACTTATGATTGTTCTTACTCCCTATTATTACTCAAAATAATATTTAAATTTATATGCTGTCTACATAAAAACCCCCTAAGCCTGGAATTCTTTCAAGGCATTTAATATGCATGGCGGCTCTTTTTATTTCTCTAGAAAACTCTTGTACAACATACCTTGATGTTAGAATTTTCAATATGTCAACATACAGCAAGTTTCCCCT
The DNA here is from genome assembly GCA_014549065.1 of Cardinalis cardinalis. NCBI lineage: Eukaryota > Metazoa > Chordata > Aves > Passeriformes > Cardinalidae > Cardinalis > Cardinalis cardinalis. The sequence continues at coordinate 9,722,901 of JACDOX010000011.1, read as the reverse complement.
ACATGAATAAAGGTCAAATAGTTAAATATAAAGGAGAARAAGTTATATATAAAATCAGGTGGTAGTATGTACAGGTAATCGCCAGAATGATTGATTTGCTTCAGCCTGMAAAGTTTTGATTACTTCCTTTTATTTTATTTGCCAGTGACTTCTATTTGGTTTTTGTTTGTGTGTTTCAGAAGAAGCTTTTATTTGTGCCCTCTCTGAGATGACAGGGTCCCTGCTCTGTWTGGGCCTCCAGCTCCAGGGCCAACACCTCTGGCTCCTGTCTGGGGCTCTCTGTCATCCCAGTGCCCCCTGCTCTGGCTCTGCCATTTAACTGTGTGAATGAGGGAGCAAAGAAGGGACTGGGGCAGCATGGAAAATCAAGGGCATGGAAATCAGGCAGCACAGGCCTTTGSCAAAGCATTCCTTCATCAGCTCAGCACAAGGAGAGGGTTGAAAGAAATACAGTTGTGTGTCCATCTCTGCTATGGCTTTGTRCATTAAAATGTTTTCTTGCTTTGCCTTTGCCAGTTACACTTCATAAGGGGGGGGGGGTTAGTTAATTTCTTTTATTAAATAGTGCTTTGTGGAAGCACAGGTATTTTCATGTGGGACCAGGAATTACACTTGTACACAACAAAATTTTACTTAGGAAAATCTTTCCATATTGAGGCTCCTTCAGCATGAAGAAAAAATAAATTACACCTCAGTTTAAATTAAATAGCAGCACTTCAAGTATAGACACTTCATTTAACACAAGAAAAGGAAAGGGACACAAGTTGGTAAGTGAACTAAGCTCTGAGTTTGTAATAGGACCTACGAGAGAGTAAGAAATTTTTAYGAGGCCATTTGATTATCAAATTATACTATCTTCATAAATGTGTAATCCTATTAACTGAGATCTACCATAAACAAAAAATGAAACAATATATCTTGGATTTCTATTTTAAGAAATACATAAAACATCCTTCCTTAGCAAAAAATAATATTGAGGCTTTAGAAAAGAAACGTTTATATGGTAAAAACCTCTTTCTTGCCGTGGTAAATCTGTTGAAGGCACAGATTAATTCARCTCTATGGTTTGACAAGACTATTTAAAATATCCTCAAAATTATTGTTAATATTGTTAATCCTTCCAGTCATTGAGTTGCATTCCCAGAGGGCTACTTCTCATTGACCTAACCCACCAAATCCTCATGTCAGAAAAAGTAAGAAATCAAATTTAGTTTTGAGGATCCTAAGCAAAAATTAAAAAAAAAAATTAAGAAAAAAACTTATACAATATATTCACAAATAATGTCGATATGTGTGCATTTGGTACTGAGTTAGTTAGGCTTTTAAATTCCCAGACCTTCTTGAAACATTCAGAGTTTATTCCTCCTCATGGCACTGGCAACCTTTCAGATGAAAACTTTCACAAAACATGCTGCAAAACACCCACAAGAACCAAAAAGTTTTTGAGTAACAATACCATCATTTGGCCCAGGCAATCCTCAAATACTTTATGAGTACAATAAATGTACAGTTTATTAAGCAGTTTAATCTCAGGCATAGTAGGCATRAAATTAATCCAACTATCTTTCATATAATTTCTTCACAGAAAAGCTTTCACCTTGTGCAACTTTTGAGTAAAACCGCTTCTGCTGAACATAGGGCTTTTAATTTTGTCATCTTCCATTAAAACAACAACAACAACAACAAACTAAAAAAACCCCAAAACACAAAAACCAAACACAAAACCAGAGCATAATTAGCCAGCATATTTTATGCTTTCTGGGTTGATTCAAACACTGTTTGAATAAGAGTAAGAATTATTTGTAGAAATGAGTTCTAAACAAAACTCAGTCTGAATTCTTTCACAAAAACTACTGTTTATTTACTTTGTCCTCTTATGGTACCTCAGTTACACTCACAGCTTATTACTTCAAGAAGCTATAACAAAAATAATTCATTGCAACCTTTGTGAGTGAAGTAATGCATGTTTCATGAAAAGGAGTACATAAATTAAACAAGCTCAGTTACATTATCTAATTTTACTCAACTCAAAATATCATCACATGGCAGGTTTTAAGTTTTGTGAGCCTCAGAAGGGGAGCATGGAGGATGYCCCACAGTTTCCAAGCACTACCAGAAGTATAACCACATGTGGGGAAAGACCCAGGTAAAGGACACTCCATCTATTCTCAGCAGGTGTCTCAAAACACAAGTCATGGACGAAAGCACAATCTGGATTAAACATGAAACATACTAATACAATATTGTCTAATTGGAGTAGAGATAAGTCATTCAGTCTTGCTRAAGAGAATGAGAACTGAGGCAAAGGTGACTGCTGCAGAAAGCTCAGTAGTTTTGGGGGAATGTTTCAAGTTACTTGTTTTCTGTGACAACTCCTTCTTCTTTGATGGTACAAGTATATATGTATGTGATTTGGCTCCAGAAGTCATATCTTGGCACACACAGGTGCCCTCTGACAGTGCATCCAAATCAGCTGTATTATAATGTTTACAGAACTGCCTTGAATAATTACAGAGAAGTTAAACAATTCTCTTTTTCTCATGTGGTAAGGGTTTGTGAACCACCAGTGAATTTGGGGGATTTAAAACCAGTAAATTTCAGCTCCTTAGCTAAATTAAATTTGTTAAACTCTATTGATAGAATTATTTCAGTGTATAACAGCATCATACACTGCTCTCTAAAGCTGTGCTCACACCAACAGAAAACACRAAGGAAGGCAGAATTTACCTTTAAGTAATTAAACTTGCACCACTAAAGCAGTGTCTTGGTCCTAGCTACATGCTTTGGAGGTTTTATAGGCTAAAATAATTAGACTAAAAGGCAATCCTACATGTGTGTTTAGAACATATTTTGACCCTTTCTAAGTCTGAAAAAAGTAACAGCTACTGCTAAAAAAAATTGAATTTGAGAAGCTGCTGAGTATATTGCTTTACTTGATTTCATAATTAAAGGAAATGGTTTGGAGTTGTGGATGTAGCACTGGTTATAATGTAATAGTGAAGAACAAAGAGTGGGGGTGGTTATTTAGGTTACTTAAGTAACAAGTATGAAAACCCTATTGAACTTACAGGAAGGTTGTTGTTTTTTTTTTTTTTTTTTTTAAAGAAAAATAGGGCAAAAAGATAGAAGTGCCTAAATAGACCTATTAACAGTTCTACAATAAATCAAATCCTCATATATTGACCTATGTAAAAACATATTTCAATTTAAAATACAAGGGTTTTGTTTTTCAAATGTGAAAAAACAGCAGCTTATTGGTTGATAAGCTTACTAAGTATTCACAAAGAAGCAACATAATGTATTTTAACTTTCTGCTGCTATTTATACAAGACTACACCAAGAACTGCAGATGTGTCCCCTCAAGAAACTAAACCAAACTGAAACCCCTTTTTGTTTGCATGTGCTGTGACTTTTTAAATTATTTTACTCCTTTTTAACTTGTTAGTGGAGCATTAGAAGATAAAAGCCATACTTTCTTTGTCCCTTGATTCATCAGTTCATTCTTTCTTCTTTTCCTCAAAGCTCAGCAATTTTAAGGCATAAAGTCTTTTTTCTTTCCTTAAAATAAAAGAAACCACAAAAGAAAGCAAACAAAACAACCTGAACGTCTACTCCTGTCTAAGCTTAGACATTGAAATCTGAAACTTCAGAACCAGAAAATGAAAAAAACAGTAGTTATAATTCTGGAAAACATATTCTCTTTATGCAAGTATGCAACTGAGTGCCAAAAGTGACTACATGGAATTTTACAGTTTGCACCATAAAAGATCAGATAATGCAATATTCCCTCTCAGGCTTTAATTTATTAGATYTTATTAAAATAAATCTTTTACTACAAAATTTTGTGTAGTCTCATAGTAATTATTGGGATTTAACACTGTTATCTAGAGCAGGCTATTCTTAAATTATTCCATTTAGAAATTTATTATTAAAATAAAAGTAGCAGTTGAGGACTTCTAGGTTGGACTGAATCTGTTGCCTCTGCTCTACAAGATGAAAAAAAAAAATCAGTAAATGCATTTTGATTGTCATGAAAGATGACAGGACTCTAATTAGAATGAAAAGACAGGAAAAGGTGACACCACAAGAATATTTTTTTTTACATTTAAAAAAGAAACCACCCCATGGTCATTACTGGATTTATTAGTACTTAATGAAATGTTAATTACTGCATCTGACAAACAGTGATTAAGCAAGTTACTTTTACTTAAACTAGGGAAAAAAAGAGAGAAAATATGCTAAAATGCTAACTTGATTCAATAATCATAGAAGGAGATGATAGAGTCTGCATTGTACTCACTTTTCTAACTTTATCCTAGCTGCACTTATTGATAAGTAAGTCTTTTCAATTCTGCTGACAGGTAGATTTCATTAAATGCATGTATAACTAGGGCATAATATAAAATGTTTTCAAAGACCTTGCCAGTAAATGGAAAGTGATGGGACTTTTTTAATTCCAGATTTCAGGGAAACTATGAAAAAAGATGAAGACATCTTCATGTCCTTTGATTTTAACAAATGTTTGAATAATTTAATTAGGTCACACAAGCTCTAGGCATGCCATATTGAGTCTGCTCTTACTACACATTAAATTCTGAAACAGAGCTCTTAAAATATAAGTAAACACTCTTTATTAATTGCATGTGGGTAGTCAATTTTATATTGTTGCAGCAAGGTCTTAAAGGACAGGAAAGGCTCATTTACTGCTGCACAGATCTCACAGAATCCAAGCTACTTGGAGACTGCCAAACTATCAATGAGCAGTTTAAAAACTGATTTTGATGCTGATCCTGACAAAAAGTCAAAAGTAAGTGTTAAAAATTGCATTATGTTATCATGTATAAGATTCAGTTTGCACTAGAGTAACTTCTGTTATGAAAAGATGCTGTGATATAGTCCTGAAGTATTTCTGGACAAACTTTTTTATCTCCTGAATGAACTGACTGTTTTTAAAAATCTGGATTTCAACAAGTATTGGCTGTAACTTTATTCATAAACTAGCTCAGGGTATCAGGCTGTATATAGGAATTTTCAGTCCATGAAAAATGTATTCATAGAATGAGAGGTACAGTCTTAGACAATACTTGACCTTCTTAAAGCAAATCTTGCTGAGCTATCAATTTTCCAACTGAGCTAAAATGCATTGTCTGTTTCCTGGCAGAACAAAGAGCCTTTTACATTAGCGAGGGTTTGCAGTGCAAAACTCCTAAGATATATTCTTTAAACCTCAGGAGAGGTTATGAGAATCACGTAGCAACACCAAATTGGCTACATATCATTTGAGATGSTGCTAAAGAGGTGTGAATTTCAATTTTTCCAAGAAATATTTTGTTTCCCCTACCTTCAAGTTACCCAACATTTTAAATTACTCTGGCAGTATTCATTAAGCATAAAAGAATAAAATATTTTAAAACATGATTAAACATCAACTTTTTATTATTTCCATTTAATATAAATAGAAATATATTAAATATTTCCACTCTCAGGAAAGTGTATACCAAGTAATTTACACAACAACATTAAAGATAACATCCATATAGTCAACACTGTAATTTAAAAGAATCTTTTTTTCTTGAGAATCAGCTAAAGAATATCATATTACCCATCTGAAAATCTTCTGTATCATTATTTTCATTAGAACCCCCAGTGACCTGGGGTTCTAATGAAAAGAATCTTCTTACCTGCCCCCAGAAATCTACAAAACAAACAGTAGTGCCACAAGCTGTTTGTATTGTACTTCTTCCTCTCTTATGTGAAGTGCTGAGATCCACAAAGACTCCCTGGTAACCTGACCTCACACGATTGTTCTACTTGCTCAAAAGTTAAAAAAAAAGCCCAAGTCTCTCTTTTTTACAGGAAATTATTTTCTGATTACTGATGCTCATAAATCTCGGAAAACTAGGGTCTAATAAGGACAYAGAGCATAAACATTTTTATTGTGGCACCTCCAGCAGTTCCTGAGGAGTTGCAGGATACTTTGCAAAATATCTGTTATTGCCATAATTGCATTTTCACTGTGCTTTACTGTGACCTGATGAAAATTGGTACAGCACATGGAAAAACAAAAATAAAAAACTATCTTCCAGTTATTTTCCACAGTTTTATCTTACCAACCTCTTGGAAATTGCAAGTACACTATTATGATATAACCAGGAGAGTTGAGATTGTGACCACACTGTGCCCCTGATCAAAGCAATGGAACAGTAGAGGAGGGATTTTGTGAGTTATAAAAAATACATTCTGCATCTATTTCCAAATTTTGTAAGGAAAACTCCTATAAATTTTGTAATATGCAAAGATTACCATGTTTTTAATTATAACARCTGGAATAGAATTTGGAAATCAGAACAATCCAAATTCCAGTTATTCTTTCTGATAGTTAATTTTACCCTAAACCCGAGAGCACCACCATCTACCAAAAATTAATCTCAAAAACATAATAAATCAGTTAAATGAAGAAAATAATTAATTATGCATTCATAGCACAAATAATCTAATTTTGTTTTACAGTAGTGATAAATACTCATATATATACATTCTAGAGAAGATGGATAAATATTATGTTTTCATTTAGTGACTGTTTTATAATGACTTTGATGCAAGACATACAATCTATTGTGAGGTTTTTATCCTCAGTATTCATGTACGTGTGTATTATTTTTCTGGCCTACTAAATCTTCTCTTCCTTCATAGAAATCCTTCAGCTTCTAACACAAATTCCCTTCCCTTCCCTTCCCTTCCCTTCCCTTCCCTTCCCTTCCCTTCCCTTCCCTTCCCTTCCCTTCCCTCATGGACTTCTCTGTTTTCTTCCTTTGGAGGA
>JACDOX010000011.1:9698404-9715962 GCA_014549065.1 Cardinalis cardinalis | reverse complement strand
ATTAAACTGTATTCACTCTAATATTCAGTTTCCTTCCTTTTCTAGAATGCTTTCATTTTCACAGAGACAWAAAGACAAATTTGGCTTTGAAATATGAACACTCTGCTGACAAAACCAAAGACATGTTTCCATTCAAACATATTCAGCCAAGTTCTGAGTTTCCCTACTACTATTGCAAAGTTTTACATTTGTAGGCAAGAAAATAAGAAATTCTAATTCTAAAAAAACAGAAATTATTATTTTGACACAAAATTATTAATATGCTTTTTTACAAATACAGCATTGTTTTATTTGTTTCTAGGAATTGCTTTACTTTCCTGTTCCCCTTAACTTTTTTTTTTTAAATTTAATCCTTGAGAGGAAGCATTCCTGTGAAACAATACTTCATTTAGACAAATAGAACAGTGACAAGTTCAACTTTATTGATCTCCAAAAGCATAAAAAAAACCTGCTCCAGAGATAGAGTCTTGATTTGTCCTCAGATTCTTTAAATTCTGCAAACTTTTCTGCTTCTCTCAGGTGACTTCAGGACACTTCATGTTAACAGGTATATGAAGATTCAGTTGTGAAGACAAAAATCAGAATTAATTATCACAGAGAATAATTAAATCTGATGCACACTTAGTGGACAGCTTACATAGTACCAGTTGTGTGACTAACTGCATTTCTAGAAGAGGAACTTTGAAATAAGATGAATAATCTTAACACATAACAACCTCAGAAAAACGAACAAAATTAAAAAAAAATTTGAGCAAAATGTCATTTATTCTTCCTGTAAATTTAAATTAGTCTTTGCCTTAATGAACAACATGCAGAAATGCTACAGTATTCCATTTTACGATTTCTATTAGCTTTGAAGGATGTTTTAAAAAGAAGTCATTCTATTGTTAAAAAAAAGTTATTTGTGTTTCCTGTAGCATCTCTTATTTCACTACAACATGAACAGCTAAAGAGCTAAGAATTGTTTTGCTTCTAGAGTTACACAGAGATCTTACATWACTTAAATCTGTTGGAAACAACAAACATCACAATGTAAGACTTCTTTGCTTGAAGATTAAGGAAGTATTTATATTAAAGTATCCTTTACACAATTTCCTTGCTTTTTCTAACTACTCTAACAGATACACAGATTACTTTTATCTTTAATGTGYGGGCAAAATGACACTGGAATGTAGCTTTTGTAAATGTTTATGAACACCTCAATGCTCATTTCAAAAATGCTTTAAAGGAAAAAGTAGCTTACTGAATTTGGTGTAAATTGTCAAATTAAAAGAAAAAAACTCACATTCCATTTCACAATTCYGTTTTGTATAATTTGTTACTCTGAATCTCAGATAAACCCCTGAAATGCCCTATGGAATGCTGAAATTTCAGCTGCTTGAACACCATTGGATTGCACATCATTCTAATTCATTAAAAACTCTATGGATTCTGGTGAGACTATTTTTTTCACTGAATCACTGTATCACAGTGATTTCCATTGACTTGTCTCTAGCACTTATTAAAATACATAATATAACAATTTAGTTTCTGATTAGCATTGCCATGTCAGACCTTTGTCTGAGGGTCTGACTCACAAGTAATCAGGAGATAATAACTCTTTGAGAGTCAGAAAGACCTTGTTAAATTGGTTCAAATGAGAAGAATCAATCTACACTAGACTGGTCATTTAAAACAAGCTTGATTTATTTTTCTTTTCAATTCTCTGAAGCTCCAAGGAGAGCAGAAATCAGAAGGCTAAGTCTGGTTTTCATTACAGCATAATAAACATGAAAAATCTCCATGTATTGAATGAAAAGAAAACATTGGAAATCAAAAATTGCCAGAAATAAGAGCTGAAATTATTGAAACTTATTTGAGTATATTTAGAAATATAAGTAATCTGTGTAGCTGAAAAAGTGTTCCATTATTTTAAAGGAACGTACCTATGTGAAAGGCTGTGCTAATACTGACTCATTCCAGAATATGGAATCAAATGCCATAGCTTGTAGAATCAGACATCATATAAAGTAAAACTCAATTTCCATAATGTCAGCATAGTCAAGGGAAAAAAAATCTAAAGAAATCATAATTCTGTGATTTTTTGTATACTTATTTTGACATCAGTGAGAAAAAATGTTTATTATATCCTCTTCAGCATTTATTTTAGAACTTAGGTGTTTTTCCAAGAAGACTGAAAGGATATTTCCTTTGAATTGAATTTTTCAGTGTCTACAAATTTTTCAGTGTCTACAAAATTAAACAGGAAGAACAGGGTTAATCTATTGATTAACAGTTAAGCCAAGAAACATCCTGCTTTCTATGGGCTAGTAGCTAATGAATGCCTAATTAACTGTAAAATATCATCCCCACAGGACTGATTCAGATGAACATTGCTCTTGTGATGAAGTTAAATTGGCTAAAGAGAATTTTAAAGAATTAAATAAGATTCAYAATAAATTAATGGAAACTAGAGTGGTGATGTTCTTCATTCAACAACTGAATAGGTTTCTATAGAGCATGTGACAGAATGTGTCAAAATTGAATTAATCGTAATTTTTTTTTTTTTACTTCTGACTAAAATAATGTGTCAAGTGGTTGTCTGATGAATCCCTATGGACCTTCAAGTATTTGTATATCTTATTTACATCAGTGCTCAGATGTTGATTTTTGTCTTTGGTTTAACTTCCACCAAATTCTTTGGGCAAGATACAAAATGCCTCTGAACATTCAAGTGTATGCTCCATTCTTGCAGGTAAAACATGCATCATCCTATTGAAAATAACCTTGTTGCTTTCATTCAAATATATGGGTAMATATACAACCACAGACAGATATATTCTTCTGCAAACTTCAAGGTAAATGCCTACATTACTATGGTTAAAAAAAATGAAAACATTTTTTTTTCCAGAATTTGCTTCCCTTGAGGTGCCATTAAGACTTGTGTTGGGAACATAAACACATGCTTCCCTTTCTAAAGGACAGGACTAAACTGAAGGCATCCTTGTTCTTCACAAAGAAGTGAGAAAAGACTGGGAAGTTACTCCTAGAATACACCAAAATATACATGATCAGGCAATATAATACTAAAGATGCAAATGGGAYGGAAATATGGATGGACTGTAAACCTATTGGAATTTTACATTAAGCACCTTAAGAAGCTACTTACAGTGTTTGGAAGTAGAGAAAGAAATATAAGCACCAATTTTTCAGAAAAAGAGAATACACTTTTTGTAGGTGTTTTGTTTTCTATTTCATATGTGGAATTTAAAACCTGACATTTTTAAATAGAAAGATGTACTGAGAGACTCCCTGGGCTGATTCAACCTCCTGATCATTACCCACTGCTGATAACCMAGGCTGGCAGTGGTGAGATTGAAAAGAGGAGCGTCAGGGCAATTAATAGGGACTTTAGGACACTTGGTCAAGCGGTTRATAGGGCAGGAGCACAGGTAGTGCTCTACTTAGTCCCTTTAGTGGCAAAGAAAAATTATGAAAGGAATAGGAGAGCCCATGTTATCAACAAATGGCTCAAGGATTGGTGTCATGGGCAGAATTTTGGGTTCTTTGATCATGGGGCAACTTTTCTGGCACCTGGGCTGCTGGAACTGGATGGGCCCCATCTCTCTGTTAAGAGCAGAGGGGATTTAGCTCATGAACTGGCAGAACTCATTTAGAGGATTTTAAAACTAGGTTTGAAGGAGGAAGAGGATGCAGCTGGGCTCTCTGGAAGCAGGTCCGAGGGTGGTGAAGTGCATGTATACTAACGCACACAGCATGGGTAACAAACAAAAGCTGGAGGCCATGGTGCAGCAGCAGAGCTGTGATGTAGTTGCCATCACAGAAACATGGTGGGATGACTCACATGGCTGGAGCACTGCACTGGATGGCTACAAGCTCTTCAGGAGAGAGAGGAAGGGGAGAAGAGGTGGAGGGRTGGCCCTTTATATTAGGGAGGCTTTTGATGCCATGGGTATTGAAACTATTGATGATGAAGTAGAATGCTATGGGTAGGAATTAAGGGGAAAGCCGACAAGGCTGACATCCTACTGGGCGTCTGTTATAGACCACCCAATCAGGAAGAAGAGGTGGACAACTTGTTGCATAAGCACCTGGAGAATGTTTCAAGACTACCAGCCCTTGTTCTTGTAGGTGACTTCAACCTACCAGACATGTGCTGGGAACTTAWTACAGTGGAAAAGAGGCAGTCCAGGAAGTTCTTAGAGTATGTGGAGGACAACGTTTTGTCACAGCTGGTGGGTGAGCCCACCATGGGAGGGACTATGTTAGACCTATTGTTTGAAAACATAGGTGGGCTGGTGGAAGATGTGGTGGTTGGAGGCCGCTTGGGGCACAGTGATCATGAARTTAGAGTTCTCAGTGTTTGGTGAAATGAGGAGGAACATCAATAAGACTCTTACACTGGACTTCCAGAGGGCAGACTGTGGCCTATTCAGGAGACTTAATCAGAGAGTTCCTTGGGAAATAGCCCTTAAAAACAAAGGAGTCCAGGAAAGRTGGATGTGCTTCAAAACAGAGATCCTGAGGGCACAGGAACAGACTGTCCCCGTGTGCAGAAAGACGAGCTCACGAGGCAAACAGCCAGCCTGGMTGGGCAACAAGGGTCCGAAGGAACTTAGGAATAAAAAGAGGATACATCATCTTTGGAAGGAGGTTCAGGTCTCTCAGGAAGTATTTAAGGGGGTTGCTAGGGCATGTAGRAAAAAAATTAGGGAGGCCAAAGCTCAGCTCAAACTTAATTTGGCAACTTTTGTACAGAATAATAAAAAAATGTTTTTACAAATATATTAATGGCAAAAGGAAGGGTAAGACCAAACATTGTTCTCTACTGGATGTGGGAGAGRACTTAGTACCTGTGGATGAGGAGAAGGTGGAAGTGCTTAACGCCCTCTTTGCCTCAGTGTTTAGTGGGAAGATGGCTTGGCCTCAGGACAACTGTCCTCCTGGGTTGGCAGAGGGTGTCAGGGAGCAGAATGGTCCCTTTTATCCAGAAGGAGGCAGTCAGAGAAGTGCTGAGTACACAAATCTATGGGACCAGATGGGATTCTTCATCTGAGAGTGATGAAGGAACTGGCAGATGAGCTTGGGAAGCCACTCTTCATCATTTATCAGCAGTCCTGGCTCACTGGTGAGGTTCCAGAGGACTGGAAGCTGGCCAATGTGACACCCATTCACAAAAAAGGGTGGGAAGGAGGATCCTGGTAATTATAGGCCAGTAAGCCTGACCTCAGTATGTGGCAAGGCAATGAATATTTTATTGTGAGTGTTATCACACAGCCCTTACAGGCTGACTGGGGTATCAGACTCAGCCAGCAGGGGTTTAGGAGGGAAAGGCCGTGTTGGACCAACCKAATCTCCTTTTATGATCAAATGACCTGCCTGGTGGAYGCAGGAAAGGCTGCGGATGTTGTGTACCTGTACTTCAGCAAGGCCTTTGGCACTGTCTCCCACAGCACACTCCTGGAAAAGCTGCAGCCCACGGCTTGGGCAGGAGCACTCTGTGCTGGGTTCAGAACTGGCTGCATGGCCGGGCCCAGAGGGTGRTGGTGAGCAGTGCTGYATCCAGCTGGGRMCAGTCACCAGTGGTGTCCCTCAGGGCTCTGTGCTGGGGCCAGCTCTGCTCAATATTTTTATCAATGACATGGATGAGGGTATTGAGTCTTTCATTAGTAAATTTGCAGATGACACTGAGCTCAGAGTGTGTGTCCATCTGTTCGTGGGTAGGAGGGCTCTGCAGGGAGACCTGGAACAGTTGGATGGATGGGCAGAGTCCAATAGGATGAAGTTTAATAAGTCCAAGTGCTGAGTCCTGCATTTTGGTCACAATAACCCCTGCAGCTCTACAGGTTGGGGATGGTGTGGCTGGACAGTGCCCAGGAGGAAAGGGACCTGGGGGTGCTGGTGACACCAGCTGAACATGAGCCAGCATTGTGCCCTGGTGGCCAAGAAGGCCAATGGCATCCTGGCCTGTGTCAGGAACAGTGTGGCCAGCAGGAGCAGGGAGGTCATTCTGCCCCTGTACTCGGCACTGGTGAGGCCACAACTTGAGGCCCCTCAGTTTGGGAAGGACATTGAGACACTTGAGTGTATCCAGAGGAGGCAACGAGGCTGGTGAGGGGCTTGGAACACAAACCCTGTGAGGAACGACTGAGGGAGCYGGGGKTGTTTAGCCTGGAGAAAAGGAGACTCAGGGGTGACCTTATCACTCTCTACAGCTCCCTGAAAGGTGATTGTAGTCAGGTGGGGTTGGTCTCTTGCTCCAGGCAGCAACTGGCAGAATGAGAGGACACAGCCTTAAGCTGCACCAAGGGAAATATAGATTGGATATTAGGGAAAAGTTTTATACAGAAAGAACAACAAAGTACTGGAATGGTCTGCCTGTGGAGGGGATGGAGTCACCATCCCTGGATGTGGTTAAAAAAAGATTGGATGTGGCACTCGGTGCCACGGTTTAGTTGAGGTGTTAGGGCATGCATTGGACTCGATGATCTTGAAGGTCTCTTCCAACCTTGTGATTCTGTGATTCTGTGATGTAGCTTTTAGACAATTTTGTAGGTCTGCTTACTTCAAAGATAGATTAATTCAGTAATCAAAGAAATTAAAATATTGACTTAATTTCTCAACTTTTTGAAGAAGTTTTAATTTGAAGTTAATTATATGAATTTCATACATTTAAATTCAACTTCTGAGTATTTGAAAAACTGATAGGAAAAACAAGATATTTTCAGTGATTTTGATCTTCCCTTCACTATGTATACTTCATTTAAGCAAGTAGGAATGGATGCATTATTAGAGTTATATATTATTATATAATTAGAGTCAAGGAAAATATTTTAAAATAATATAGTAAGCACACTCTGATAACTGTAGCTGGACAAAGGTACATAAATATATTTAATGGTCAGTTTCTGCCTGGGGAAAAGAAATGTGAAGCAATGTGYAATGCAGTCAGGGCTCAGAGGAGAACAAAATTATTCTTTTCCTTGGAACACTGAGATTAAATACTACGTCATATTACTCAGCAGAATGTTGCCTTCATTAGACCACTCTTGGTTCTTAARTGCAATGAGAAAGATGTTAGATGCTTTAGAAAATTCCAGTAGGGATACAGTCYCTGAAAAGATGAAAAGCAAGCTTGAATAAAGACCATTGTTTCTTGCTCTACACATCCATCAAGGAAGAAATGTGTCTCCTTCACAGACTACCAGACAGCTCTATCTACTGGCTAGATACTGGAGGAAAGGAAGGGAGGGAAGTGCTTCAAACCATTCATGGAAGTGTATGGTACTGGCATCAGTGAGGCTTAGATTTCCTAGGGRACGTTGAGAAGCCTCTAAGGCTAAAGATCCATAGAGGTGTTCTCTCATGTTCCCTTGCAAAGAGGGCTCCTCTTCAACAGCTTCTCTTCTGTTTTGTGGAACTGAATGTCAGTGTATAAACTGGTCCTATGCTCTTGATGCTAAAAAYAAAGAGCTTCCACAAAACCACCATTGCTGAGATCTCAGTCATGTTTCTCTGCAATTTTTTACTTTTTCTGTCAAAATAAAGTCAAAATTTTGAAACRTGTGCAAACATTTTCACATAAATGGTAGCCACATATATTAAAAAATATTTARCCACACTCAGACCTAAAAACAGGATCACTGCCTTTATGCCAAGTAATTTTTAAATCTATTCTCAAAATGTAAAGTGTTTAGGTAAATAGGAAGACTTCTTTACTTAACTATAGCTTAATACAACTTCATAAAGTAAAATCTGCTTCTACACTATCTGCTTAACTTTTTAAAATTAGAAATTGTGAAATTTATCTCCAGAATAAAAATAGTCCACATCCCAAAATCCTGGAAATAACCCACAGAGAAGTAAGAGAATTCTGAATTATGTTAAAAATGGAGTTGAACAAGATTTTTTCCTCAATGCATTAATTAACTCAATACTATAACAACATCTGTTTGGTTTAGGATAGTTTTTACCATTTCAGTTAAAATCCATGTTTCAAACTTTATTTTTCTGCTCTGTTGAATGCAAAATCTGAATTGACTGCCACATCTATTTTTAAAAATTACTATAAGTCAACTTTTTAGCTGGTAATTGACAGCATCTCTACCATATGAGCTCCCATGGCAGAAAAGGTTCAAAAGTAGTTGAGATACATGCTCTGTCTGAGATAATTAAATCAAGAAGTGCCTGAGTCCAAAATGCTATGTGACATGTAACTTTTAATATCTAAATTTTGTCTCAAAGTATTTTGTAAAACCTGAAATCAGCTAAAAGGTCTTTGCTTAACTTCATTCCTTAGTAGTATAACACAACACTGTCACGGCTTTGAATTATGGTACATTTATAAAAGTCAAACATCAGAAAAGAAAATTAGTCCTCCCTGTGATCATAACATAAATTTAAAAGTGGAGCCAAGTTTTATGGGATTGAAACTGATGTGGCTATTAATTTAACACAATGATTTTGTAGAAATGCCAAATATACCATGCAGTCTGCCTGACTGCTGCTCTGCCAGTCCTCTCTATCATCTATCACACAGGTTATCCCATTGTGTTATTTTTGATCTACTAACCTATTTCCGACTAGATTGCACAAGCATACACTCACCAGAAYAGAAATAAATGTGATGTCGAATAATAGAATCTCTCCTAGAACCAAAATATTCCAGGAAATGTTGTTTTACTTTATAAGAAGTTCTCAGTCAGCATATCAGGAATGTGCAGTACAACACAGTAAAATAAATTAAAAGGTCTATGTATAGCCATTCATAGAGAAAYAAACAATTAGCAAAATCCTCTTTGATTGTCAAAAAGAGAATTCTGGAAGTCGAATTCTGACTTCTGACATTTGATATTTAATTTTATTTTTTTAAAAGGAGTCCATAGTTTCACTGATTTTTTTTTGTTGTTGCTGTTGTTTTGAAGACACTTAAGGAAAGCTGGCTGCCACCAGAAGATTAGAAATCGTCCTTAAAACATTAAGTAAACACATGAAAAGTGTACATGAAAAGCTGAACTACCAGCAAAACTCACTTAACATCACTGGTCTATTGTTTGTTGGTTTYTAACATGTACTCATAAATGTCAAAACACAACAGAGCTCCTACAGGAGAGAGATGAAAATTGAAAGGCTCAGCTGCTCCTGAACAAGGCACTTTCTCACCACTAATGCAACGCAACATCTTCCTTCATTCCTTGTTCAGTCTGTCAAAAACTTGGATCAGTGAGATTTTCCTGGCCAGAGAAGTGAAGGTACAGAGATAGGAAGAGAAGGTAGGGAGAAACAGGAAACTTTGAGCTAGTAAAATTAGRCCAGCAGCAAATTGCTACCTCCTTGCCCAGAGCAAGAATGACACTGTGACTCAGAAAGGTGTCTGAATTTTGATGGCTTTAGGGCATCTCATGAAATAATGTCATTTAACTGCTGCACTTTCTATGCTTAAAGGCAACACAATGCTAGAATCAGTTATTGGGAGAAGCTATAAAAAAGCTCAGGTTATTTTAAAATATATAGGGGACCATATCAATGTAAGTATCTGAAGGTAATTCTACCACAAGTCAGGTGAGGGGGCCTCAGCCTCCTGGACACAAAGATGCAAYGATCTTTCATTGTTGGGGGAAAAAGACTGGCCCACTGGTAACCAAAGCCAAGTGCCCACAGGTGACAAWAACAGGGTTATTTATCACATGAAAAGATGTGGGGCTGTTCACATAATTCTTTGCAGCTGCTGCTTAGTGTGCAAACAGCACCACTCTGTAACACTGAGGGAAGGGGAAACCTTTTGTTCTATGAAAATGAACAAAACCTCTGAGTTTGACACTGGTGTCTTTGGTGGGCTGAAGAAGAACAYCTCTCCTGTTCCACTCTCCCTAAGGAAAGTTCCACTTTTTGCCCATCCTTGGAAGTGCTCTCCTTGCCCTGTTCTGCCTGTCCTGGATGGTGGGGCAGAGTGTGCCTTCAGTGAGTTTGCTGCTAACACAAATCTGTGTTTCCAACCAGGAATCTCCAGCGGCACCAAGGGCTAATGTTTGCTAATGTCCATTTATGTTCTCTGCATCTTCTGGCTATTCCCAGCCTGTAAATACTGAACGGGATTGTAACACCTGCACAGGGTCCCTCCCAGCTGCAAGCATTCCATGATTCTGTCAGCTCCTTGCTTCCCTTTTCTTCTTCCCTCTGCTTCAAGCTGGGAATGTGCTTGAAAATGTCCAGCAAATAAACATTTGCTGTCTGCTCTGGGAACCCACACAGCTTTGGGACCTTGTCACCTGCACTTGCACAGCTCCCTTGGGAGGCAAGGCAGAAACAGCACCCCAGGAACCACAGTAATTCCCCTCTGTGATCCGTGGCACACACTGTTATGGCCCTGAATTCCAGTTTCCAGCAAGGAAAAGATGTTCCTGACCTTTAAGGCAAAGCTCTGAAAGGGCCAAAACCCAAGGGGAGCAAGATCTTACAATGACATTTCACAACCAGCCTTCACAACTTAATCAAGCATTGTTTTAGCATGTGAATTGGGAAAAATGATGTGGTGAGGGCCTTTGGCTGGAGCTGCCATGGGTACAGATAGACACTAGGAAAGAAAACAGAGCAGACAAAGGAAGGAAGAAGAGGAAAATAAAAAGACACAAAAGACACAAAGAGCACTAAGCTGAGAAGGTGGCACTCTGAAAACCAAAGCAGAGCTTACTGTAAAGGAATGGGACAAAAATAAGGAATTCTGAAACTTTTATTTACCATCTAAATCTAGTTTCCTTCCTTGATCACAAACCTCCTCCTGATAGCAACAGTCATCCATCATGGTTTTCAGAAAGTCCTTAGCTCTGAATGGATGTTGCAGACTGCAGACACAATGAAACACAGAATGGTGTTTTTCCTTATTCTCCTCAGCAGGGGACATGATGAGGAACCTGGAAGAAAAGGGCAGCTTGCATTCGCCCTTCAATGGAACAAGGGGGCAAAAAGGTCTCGTAACCTCTGCAGCTGTTCCCACTGTCACGTGAAGCCTGATCCCAGACCCACAAGGGTCACTCCAATGGGTGCCCTAATGCAATGCTCACTTGGTATTGAGGGGCAGCACGGCAATTTTATTCACTGGCTCTTCTCAGTGGTGCCAAGCAACAGACAAGAGGCAGCAGGCAGAAACTGATGCACAGGGAGCTCTACCTGAACATGAGGAAGAACTCCACTGTGCACTGACTCTGCAGAGAGGTCRTGGAGTCTCCCTCACTGGAGATACTCAAGAGCCAGCTGAATGTAGTCCTGTGCCATGTGCCCTGGGATGGTCCTGCTCGAGCAGGGAGGTAGACCAGATGAGGTCCCTTCCAACCTTATCCATTCTGTGATTCTGYGATCCCTATGGACTATAATTGAGTGATTTGCCATTTTGTTTCTTCTGCTGGTGTTAAAGATCAAAGTGATGTACAATTCACCAGAAACCCACTGAGTTTCTATAAGCTAAAAAGTTTTACATCTGTTCTGAACATATTCTGAAGATTTTTGAGGAGTTTGATTGTCAAGAGCAGTGATCTTGAAAYGCATCTAGAGGAAGTACTTTCTAATCACAGAGACTGCCAATGCCAGAAGCTAAATAACAGCTTAAAAGTGAAGATGGAAACTTGCCAAAAAATTGGTTTTGTGGGTGGAAAGACGGGAGGATATCCAGAAAGGAGGAAATAATGCACTTGAAAAGGTAAAGAATACTGGACAGCATTTAGTTAAAAGCTACAAATTATCTTGGTAGACTAAAGACTGAGAATTTTATATTTTTATTTATATTTTTATAAATATACCATTATTATGGAAGCTAACATTTTTCTTATAAAATATTTCATGTGGGAATATATTTGCCATGCTTAACTATATTAAATTCAATATTTAGGTTATATCTTTTACTTGTTCAGGGTAAATACGTTTCCCAGTTCTTCCAACATTTGAAATAAACTAACATAGTTGGCTTTAAATAAGGAGGATTTGACTGTTATATACAACTGACTGTAAGATTCCAAATTATCACATTTTAAGATCTCTTCAGACTGATGCTGCACTTTCATTTCTCCAGCTGCAGCTAGTTCACTGTGTAGATATTTCACATGCATGAAGCAGATTCATGCCACTGTGTAGGACTTCCAATTCATTGCAAGGTAAATTTAAAGTTCTTCATGCAGATTTTGTTTTAAACAAATTAGCTCTCCCCTCATCTCAGAGTTCTTTATCTCTTTAAAATCCCATGTTAGCTGCAGGCAGACAAGACTAAGAGAAAGTCAGTAACTGAACACTGGTAAAAACCAGTTTAAAGTCTCWGTGTTAAACATGAACTACACTGCTWTAGAATTATATTTGTATTTTATTTTAATTATCCTTTCAGACACAGCTATATAATTGTGTTGGGAAGTGAAGAAAATAGAATTTTACATGAAACAAAATTAATTCAGAACTTGGGKTTTTTTTAATTTTGTTTGGGTTTTTTTGGTTATTAAATTGCCTCCTCTCCTAACTCTGGCCAGGGCTGTCTCTCCTTTTTATTTCAGTGGAAGCAGTTCAACCCTTCTTTAAGACTCGGAGTTCAGCAGCATATGAATCCATTTAATTACCTGTGATTAGCTTCTGACATGACACATTAATCCATTTGGATGCCAACATCAGAAGGAAAAGAAAACAAAGAAAGAAAGCCCTACATAATCTGACCACTGTTTGAAGGGTTCATCCTTGAGCATGATAGATACCCAGCAGAGTCCTGAGAAAAGTATTGGATACTGTAATATCCAATTCAGAAGATTTAAAAAATGCTCTTTTCACCTCAAGGAAAAAAAAAAGTTTAAACTAAGACTACAATGGTATTGAAAAGTCAGTTGTAGTCAAGGAGATTTATCTGCAAATGTTTTAGTGCTTACCATGAAAACATTATCCATTGATGCAACCTGAAACAGACAGCATCACTAACTATGCTGGAAGTTCTTGAATGCGTAAAATTGTGTGACTTAGAATTTTTGTGCCTACATCCCAATTAAAAGGAGTAATATGAATTAAAACCATACAAAAARTTGTTTTTATTTTGTGGTTATTTTGGATAGGGTTTTTTGTTTGTTTCTTTTSTAAGGAGCAAAGTATAACCAGTATTATTGCCCTCTTTCAGAAAGTCACAACCTAGTTAATGAAAATTTGTGTCATCCATTGTTTCAGTGGTGTATTCCAGTAGAGTCAATACACATAATTTGAACAGTTTTCTGATAGTAGAAGTTTTATTGACAGGGTTAGCTATGCTTCACAGAATTCTTCCCAATTACTCAGTTTGTTTCAAAGGTCTTRCTCTAACCACTGATATATTAGAGAAATCAGAGTTGCAATTTATTTTAACAACCCTTCATTTCATATACAAATTTTGGAGTTATTGCAATGAATTTAAATAACTTTATATGTAAACAAAATAAAAAATGGATGGGTCTRTCACATTCCCATTTACATCAGGAACTTAATCTCCACTAGCCTTTAAAAGAAGCAGTAAATTGCCTTAAGGAAAAAGAAACAAAACTTAGATTAAAGAAAAGCATACATATGGAAATAAGTTATGCAGCAAGTTCAATTAATTGAATATTAAATTATCTCCTTTTATTTCATGATAAAGACTTTTCTAAGATTTTTGAAGGATTTTTTTTATTTAGATGAATTATTTTTAAAAAATTTGCTGCAGATAATCAAGCCTGTTATCATCTAGCTGATTTTTTCTTTTTTGCTCCTTTTTCAGATTTTCTTAGGACATTGGGTCTACTAGGTTTGGTTTTTAATTCAGGCATTAGGTCATTCTGAACTATAAGAGTATTCTGAGACCTGTAGCAGAAGGCAAGAGTCAGTCAATTTCCCAGAGAATTTGTGCAAGTTCTGTCCCTGGAGGTTTTAAAAGACTCACATGGATAAAGTCCTGAGCAATCCAGCCTGATGTCAGAGCTGACCCTACTTTAAACCTGAGACATCCAAAGATCTCTTCCAACCTGAATTACACTGAAAAAAATTAAAACTACTTGGTGCAGCCATCTTCAGTTCATGACTAAATCTTTGTGTCAACAAAACCACATAAATATGGAAAACATCTCCAGTTGTGGTCAAAAAGCACTTTAATACTATTCTACTAACAACTGTAACAAAGGTAATCCACACCAGTTATTGGAATGGTAGATTCCAGGTAACGGAATTTGCCTCCATATTTGTTTATATTGCATATTTACAGGCAACTTTAATTATTCATATTTTGTTTATGTCATTATGCTACTGCAAGTCAAATAGAGACTCACCAGCAGATATTCTAATCTCACCCCAAAATTTAAGAAAATATACAGCACATTGTACTACTTATACCAAAACTAACTAACTACGGTAAAAAATCCAAAATCAATCCACAAACATAATAAGACGCAGCAAAAGAGGTCTTCAAGAAGGGGGGAAAAGGCAAGAAGTTTTCTTTGACAGAAGCAGATGTAAATAAAAACTAGTCTTGTATGTGACTGGTCATTCAGAATTGCTTAAAGCAGTGAAGGACTGTGAACAAAGCATAACATAACACGTTATTCTTCTCTGATGGAACTTGATGCCCGACCTTTTCCTTAGGCAAGAGACAAGATTTAAGGCCTTCATATTAAATTTGGCACAGAAACTAAGATCAGGCAAATGGGAGAGAAAATAAAGAGCTATTTCACTGAGCATATTAATTAAATCAACCTAATAAAACATAAATTAAATTAAATTATTATTAGTAGCTGCAGGTAGAAAAATAAAGGAACTAGGTTTTCAGAGTATAACAAACTATCTTTCATGCAAGTAAATAATTAGAGAATCAGATTTAAAATTACATAGAATCATAGAATCATTAAAATTGGAAAAGACCCCTAAGAATATTGAGTCCAGTCTTGGACTGAACATTATCATGTCAACTAAACCTTTGCACTCAGTGCCAGGTCCAGTCACTTCTTGAACACCTCCAGAGATGGTGACTCTACCACTCCCCTGGGCAGCCCATSCCAGTGCTTCCCCATCCTTTCAGTGAAGAAATTGCTYCTTATGTCCAGCCTGAACCTTGGTGCAGCTGGACCCCCAYATGTCAACAYCTCCTTTCAGGTGGTTGCAGAGAGCAAAAAGGTCCCCCCCGACCCTCCTTTTCTCCAGGCCAAAAACCCTCAGCTGCTCCTCATCAGAGCTGTGCTCCAAACCCTTCCCCAGCTCTGCTGCCCTTCCAATGTCTTTCCTGTAGTGAGAGTCCCAAAACTGGWCACAGGATTTGAGGTGTGGCCTCACCTGTGCCGAGCACAGGGGACAATCCYTGCTCTGGTCCTGCTGCCACACTAYTGCTGAKCCAGRCCAGGTGCCAGGGTATCCTGCTTCATCCATTATTAGTCCCATCTTGCTAAAAATTCACAGAAAGTAGTACACCAAAAAAATGAAATTGTGCATATTTGTAAATTTATACCAGCTAGCATTTCTGCTGAATAATTGTTGCAAAAAATGTTTATTACTGAACTAGAATGCCTTGTTACTGACTCATTAAATTTCCTAGAAAAATACAAAGTTTAAAATACTGTTTTTTCTCTCAAATAACAAAAATATAAATTGCATTTAAAATGTATGGGCAAAGTAAACATATGATACAAAAAAGYCATTTTTTTTCAGAGTGTGTGAAGTGCCTGGAACAACCATCAGAAGGAAAACAATGAACTAACTGGCATCCATGCTGGCCTGACCCTTGTGAACCCATGAGCTATGCATTAGTCACTTCTAGAAAAGGCAGCTTGACTCCTTCTCATACCTGGCTCAGATTGTTTGATTAGAAAGAGCTCAGAGGTTAACACTATTGTTCCATGTTTTCCCTCTTTTGCTGTGCTGCTCCCCAGCAACCACGTGTGTGAGAGCTTAACAGCCTCTCTGTGGGCTCCATGGTCTGCAGGAAGGAGCYGAGCCTTCCCGCATAGCACAGATATCTCTACATACATGTACAGGGATTTTGCATTATTCTTCCCTGTCTGTCTGTTTGGGCCTCAGAGTTCACTCTGGGTTTTACCACCAATGGCATTCAGCAGAAATTTTGGAATTTAAGACAAGTCTACCTTGCACTTTAAAAAGAAAATAGTATTAACAACAGCTTTACTGCTGGCTGCTCTCTTTCGGTCTGACCAAGCCATGTATGTTGCTGTTATTTTCAAGAGAGTAAAAACTGCTCCTTTTTGTCAAGGATGAAAAAGAGTCATCTGTGGAAGTGAGCTAATCCATTAAATGAATTTTCAGATCACTTCAGCACAATTGTCTGTTTTGCATCTGTACAACCAACAGTTTCCTGAAATGATTTATGCCTTCAGAGCAAGGTGATGAAATTACAGGAGAACTCACGTATCAACTAACACAACTGTCTTGTAATTTACCATCACTGCAGTCTGATAATTCTCCTTATAATTGAAAAAAAAAAAAAAAAGCTTTGAAAAAGAATAAAAATACAAGTCTTACAAGACCTTGTGTATCCTGCTTTTGAAGTAAAGACCATAACAGCTGAAACAAGTCTGAGCAAGAACATCTGAAGAATCCAGAATTGCAATCTAAAGGACAACCTCTTCTTTTCATGCTAAGTTGGTTCCCATATATCTGTGTATGCAGCACTTACAGCACTTTCTCCCTCCAGGCTTCAGGAAGAGCAAGTCAGGAAGTATTTTAATAGGACAGATTTCATCAATTTTAATGTCCTTTAAGTATGACAACAAATTATATTCTAATGGGCAGAATTTATTTTCATGGCTATTATTTTTTTATTTTAATAATTTTCACTACTGAGTGCACTTAAAAAAAAAGAGAAATATATCAGATGGTCATTACTTGTCCTTGAGGGTTTTTTGCCTTCTTATTTTCCACAGTCATTATTCTACATGAAATTGACAAGATGATATTCAAATAAATAAACCTTCTATAACAGTGATTTCTGATCAAAGGTCACTGGCTCTTTTAAATCTTTTGGGCTGTTTACCAACAGATGCCAATCAGTAAAACAATCCCTAATGGCTCCCCAGGGAATATAGGGACTGGAAAAAAAGAGTCATCTTTTCTAAGCAGCTACTAAAACTCAATGACTGAACTATGTAAGAATATCTATTACTGCCCTTTTGGCTTCTGATTTTGTTTTGTCTCCTTTCCTATCATTAGTCATTTCTTGATATATATTGCACACTCTAAAACATTGACCCTTTGCCAAACACAGACAGTCCTTTCACATACTGTGGTATTATTCACAATCTCCCAGGACTCTGAAAAGTATCAGGATGGATCCTAGAAACAACAAAAGGTCATATAACTGTTTTTAAAATGCCAACCATCCTGTTCATAAATGCTCACAGGACAAGTAACAGTTACTGCTTTCATAGTGTCTCCAAAATAAGTAATATGCCACAAAGGATTTACGCTTGAGATGCAATCATTCCTTACTGCCCAAATCCTTCAATGGAACAGAATTCTATTTCTTCCTTTCTTTCTTCTCTTCCTTTCTTCCTCTTTTCCCTTTCCTTTTTCCTTTCCTTTCCTTTTTCCTTTCC
>JACDOX010000011.1:9677467-9698224 GCA_014549065.1 Cardinalis cardinalis | reverse complement strand
CCTTTCCTTTCCTTTCCTTTCCTTTCCTTTCCTTTCCTTTCCTTTCCTTTCCTTTCCTTTCCTTTCCTTTCCTTTCCTTTCCTTTCCTTTCCTTTATAGTCTCTTTGCCACCCTTTGGTATACAATCCTCATACTTGCTGTTCATCTGACACATTGAATAGCATCCTTCACTTATAAAAGCAGAGTAGAGACCATTGGAGCCAAACTATCCCCTTGCCCAAGAACAGGTAACTACCAAAACTTGGTGTTCTTTCTAGCAACATTATTATCCAGCATTTTTCAAATGAAAACTGGACATTGAAAACTACTTCATAGAAGTCCAACACATACAATATTTTGTAGCTAAAAAAATATGCAGTATTGTAAAAGATTATTCTTTTTAAAAAATCTAATGCTTCCCATATACTGTTGGCATAAACAACCAAACAGAAAGAAAACAACAAACCCCAGTTTCAAAACCGTATTCTAAAGGAACCCTCTAACTTCCTGAATATGCAGAAATTTACTAATAAGTTGATTCCTCACTCCTACTTTCTTCCAGTATCTCTTTATTTACAAACAGAAAGTCATGCCTTTTCACCTACCAATAATCAAATGGAGGTTTCACCTACCAATAATCAAATGGAGGTTTCCCTCTATAAACTAAGAAAGAAGTTGAGGATCATACCAAAATTGGCTGACAAGTGGCTTTGTCAGAATCGCTGCAGGATGGGGGTATGGATACTTTTGATGTCTAAGTAAGGTGCTAAAGGACATTAATTGCTCTTCTGATATCCTGGTGCCATGTAGTAATAGCAAGATGCAAAAATTTTCTGTGAGTTATATTAATTACAGAAGGCCTCACAATTCCCTTCAGAATTAGACAGATAGCAGAAGTTCAGGACAAAGAGTGCAAGTGTTGAAGAAGGAGGCAGAGCATTTACACAGTCTTTGCATCTCCAGATGATCTAGGCTTCCCTCCCAGCAGGCACAAGAAGTCATTCATCTCAGCTGACCCCATTACTGTATTGCTTTTGAAGGCTTTTATTATTAAAAGAAATGTGCAAGTACGAAAGCAAGGAACTTCCTTCTCCACTGACATACAACTATATCTTGCAGAGTAATTAGAAAAAATCCAAGAAAGTGGATACACTCAGTTAATTAATTCTTCAACTATGAAGATGAAGTTGTAGCATTAAAAATTAAACAGTGATTTCTACTACACATTTAAATGAGGAGGAATAACCATCTTTAAATAAAACAGAACAGGTGCAAAAAGAAAACGAAAACATATTTTATCCTTAGGATGAAAATCTGAAGAATATTAATAAAATCAAAATTAATAGATCACAGTATAAGAAAGTTGCTTAAGAATGTAACAAGGATTTCTGTTTATCTCTATTTTAACTGTAAAGATTCATCCTCATCTTTTTGTCTCTTCTCTCTCAAAAAGAAAAATATTTCACAGTTTTCCGCATTCAGCCCCACAGCTACAACCATAAACTAGGTTGCATATTTATATACCAATTCAAAATGAATTTTTTGAAATAATCCTCATAAGAAGCAAGGTTCACTTCTTAATCAGGTCATGATGCAAAAATAATTCTATTCCCCAGTGCAATAGGAAAGGTAGACACATATTTGCTTAGGACTGATATGCACTATATTTTTTCTTCCTGTCACCAAACAGAGAGATAGAAAAAAAATTTTTCATAGTAATAAAAGTAGTCTTGATTGTTTCAGTTTAAAAAGTCATTGCTCATGGAAGTTAATCTTGTACATCAAATAGACACAGACTCTAAATATTATTTCAGTTTCTACATAACCACACAACAAGCCACAAGTCTCATCAATTAATAATGGGAAATTAACATTCTGTAACGGAGTGAAAACAACAGCTAGGAGCCATTAATATCAATTGACATAAACTCCTCTGGTTTACAAGAAGAATATCCTTTATTTATATACATATTGCTTTGCTCCAAGCTCACAGTACCTGGTATACAGCATATATGAGTGTTCTGCTCATAAATTGTATAAGAAAAAGAACAACAGGTATATTAATTTATTTTTGAACCTTCTTATTACTATTCAGTGCATACCAGATCCAATATGACATCCATCAACTAATTACCTCTTGACAAGAAGCCAAAAGGAAAATACTTAGGCAACCAAAACACAAGCAGAATTAAAACCAGAATGGAATTACTGAAAGGGAGATACTAAGAAGAATAGGACTGTTTATGTAGTACTACGCAATTAGGACACCAAATCTCACCTGGAAGGGTTACAAAAAATAAATTAAAAATACAAATACTCAAATACTGGGTACCAAATCTCTGCCAAGGCTCAGCACTTAATTATGTGCAATTTCTCAAAGTGTTTTTACAAGCTGGATTATATATATATGTTCTATAAAAGAGTGACAGTGCAATTACTAAGTAGAGATGAGTAAAGTCAATTCAAAAACTCTTCCTAGATGCAAAACGTTCTCATACTGACTTACTAATATTCCCTTCTCTTTTTTTAACTACATTGTTGAGTTGTCATTATGACAGTCCTCATTAGGTGTAAAACCTTGGCTTTGTTGCTGCTAAGGATGATATTGCACAGATATGTTCCTTTTCCAGTTAAAAAAAAGTCAGGAAACAGCAACTGTCTTTTTATTCAGAGATATTTTTCATACAACTGCTATAATTATCTAAAATATACTTATTATTTCATGAGCAATAAATCCTAAAAAATCATGGATGGYAATAATTTGGAAAAATATAACCTTATATTTCTTAAGGCATAACTACTTGAAATTTTATTATGTATTTCCAGTCTGCTCCTCAGAGTTCCACTCTTTTTAGAAAAACAAATCTGGAATAATTTTTACCTCATTAAAATTAATATTTTGCTCATACAAAAATAAAGTTCAAAAAGAACATCTCAGTGTCAAAGTCTTTACTACCTTATTTTCATAATATTGATCTTTCATCCAAGTATGACAAGAACCACCCATATTGAGTAATAATAGCTAGGGCAAAAAAATACTAGACATTAAAAAGAGGAGCAATCTACTGCTACGCAACACAATAGATATCTAGACTTTATTCTCATCATAATGATGTGAAGGATTGTATGCATATTCCAAAAACTCATCACTGGAAATATTTTCCTTCCAGTTAAATCATTCTATCGTAGACTAAATTTGATCTAGTAAAGAAAATTTCTATTCACAATAGCAGAACTGAACACAGAATATTAATTAACCCATAATGCAGAATAATCTGTAGAAAAGAAGAAAACTAGAGGCAGTAATAGCAACTCTCACCTCTTTGATACAAGGCAGCCAGATTGTTATTAAGCCATCTAAGTCTGAAAAAAGTGAATACAATAATACTGTCTGAATAAACTGATCAACTCATAATTGTTTTATGTAATGAGATCTCTTTTCATACTTTTTCCCACATTTTCCCTTTTACCACATTTTTGGTTTTTTTTGGTTTTTTTTGTTTTAATTTAAAACATCTCAAACCTTTCTGTCTTTTGTCTACTCAGCATCCTTGGAAAAAACCACCAGATGGCAATGCAGTGTTCAAGTATTTCATTTAACACATATCTTATAGGGAAAAAAGTCTATATGCATCAGCATGAGGCTCTCTTTCCTAACCTACTTCCTCTTTGATGAATATTAAATAATTCATAAGCCAAAATTCTATTCAGCACAAGTAAGTGATCAAATACCATTCAACCTGTAAACAAGAGACTTTTAGAAATCTAAGTTCTATGAATGTAAAACCACGACTAAAAAAAAAAAAAAAACCAAAAAAAAAACCACAACAAAACAAAACAAAACCAACAATTTAGTTCAAACTATGAAATTGGATAATTTCAGGAAAAGTCACTGAAAGGAAAACATTTAGATATGGATTACCATAAAGTTCTCAAAATAYTGTCAAGGACAGAACTGAATTGCACAAAAAGTAAATCTACACACTTAGGTACAGCACAAATTTATATGTAGTTTGGTTTCATGCTAAGAAACAGGCATTTTCTTCTACATTTATGAAGTTTAATTCAATTTCTGTAAAACTCAAATCCTGTAAAACCATGTGCTGAATGAATCAAAATATGTAGGCTTTAAGTATTTATTCTTCCTTTGCATCAAACAGATCACTGTGATCAGATGGGAACTGTTTCATGAAAGAAGATGCTTTAAGATATGTGTAAAAGAGCTGAGAAGTAGTGTAAGAATCAGCTTTCCATTTAGCAAATCTTATCTGGGATCTATTTTTTGACAAAAGAAAGATCTTCTTTGTAGTTACTGTTGCAGGCATGAAGCCTCTACTGTTCAGTGAGACTTCACTGAGYACCTGAAACGCCCAATTAATAACCATGATGTCCACTGTGAAGTTAGTGGTTGGAACAGGGAAGCTTACAGCAAAGAATCCTTGCTTTCTTTCTTGAGAAGGCATTATAACCTGTAGGTGCTTTATGGTCAACTCTACTTGACAGGAAAAATTAAGGTGTGCTTACAAGTCTTTGCATGCATGGATTAGGAAGAAGTTTCTTCTATCATCTGTATTTAGTAATGGAATTTYTACTACAGCTGCTCACTTATCCATTCTCATGCAACAAGCACAGTCATCCCATGCTCTTAATGTAAACGAAATCCAACATATATTAAAAAGTAACTTGAAACTGTTGAGAACTTWTTTAAAATAGTAACTGGGAAAAAAACTCTCTTCTGTCAGACASAGACAATCATACAAGATAAGGTGTTAAAGAGGTAAGTTGAAAAGCTGTGACCAAACTAATTTAAAGTATATCTTTTGTATAATGTAATAAATATCTGATTAACACTGCTCCCTTTATTCCCTATATTATTATATTTATTTGATTCATAGCACACATTGGTAGAAAGATTCAAAGACTACCTTGAAGTAATTTAAGAGCTTTGTATAAGGATTGCTCTCATGACCAGAGATTAAATCCAATGCAGCACGACATAAGATTTCTTCTGCTGTAAATTCTTTTTAACCCTCTTCTCAAACAAACAAAACAAAGAATAATATATTGATTCTAATTGTTTCCACATATAGCTAATTACTTGATATAACTTCAGTCCTGAAAGCCAATAGATGGCCAGACTTGCTATGGATTTTGAGAAAATGACTTTCTGAAATTCTTGAAAAATCAGAGAAGTTGTTGGAAATGGATCTCCACCAGCTTGACAAATACATTATTTTATTAATCACTGTCTTTTTAGCAGAACTGATAAATAAACATAGAACACAGGTCAAGTACTCTGACCATATTGACATATTTTCAAGGACAGATCTCTTTTTTATATTAAATACTGAAAATATAGCATAAACGTAAAATAAACTATATCATATCTTTAATAAATATATTAAAATATATAATATATATGAAAATWTATACATTGAATAAATAAATAAATAAATAACACAAGTTCTGTGGTTTTAGGTTTGGTCATTAGAAACAGGCTCAACAAAAGTGAATTAAAAGGAATAAATCTCAATTAGAACAACCATTTAGCATACTGATGTAAATTTTTTAACTTTATTTCATTCCTGTAATTTATGACAAAGAAGGAAGCAAAGTAAAGCAGTACATCTCAAAAAGGTGGATACTGCAACTCTATATTTATAACAACTCACAGGTACAAAATAATACTTTTTAATTTTTTTCTTTGCTTTCATGGTGATATTTCAAGAACAAAACTCACTCACAAGTGGAACTGACTGAAAATATTTAAACCATGCCCTCACCATACTCTGCCTCTGGCTAGCATGTTCACATAAAACAAGTTCTACTTTCCAATTCAATATTTTTTCCTAGTCACAATTATGGGTTGCCCTAATATTAGGAAAGCATTTATATTTTCACAGTACAAGTAAGTCAATCTTATTTTGTTCAAACTCCTGTTAAATAAGGTTTTCTTTGTAGAAACACTTCAGCATTGCAAAAATAGCCCTCCTGTGCATCCAAGGAATGTAAAAAACTAAACCAAGCCAAACCAAATCAAACAAACAACAACAAAAGCAAACCAAGAACCATCACACACTACTACATTCCACCTAGCACTGAAGAAGTTCTTCAAATCTTAAATCACAAAGCAGCATGACCAAAGGCAGAAGGATCTGAGATTTCAGTAAATCAGAGATTTTTTCCTTTGCACACACAGTATGACAAACTGCCCCCTTGGTGATACATCTAATTGAAGCTTTACACAGGAGAAGCATGCAAAAACCTCAAGACCCCATGTTACAGTAAGATAGTATACAAAGATTTCCATTATAGTTTTTCCTTTTTCTTACAGCATCAGGATGAGAACAAATTCTATATATTTGGAAAATTTTCAATGTTTTTTCTTTGCTGGATAGCAATTATATTACTTTCCCAAAAAWAAATTTCATTGTATATTTACCATTTTTTCCTTGCATTGGTTAATCAGATGAAGAGGATACAGGCAAAAAGTTATGAAGTAAAATGCAAAGACAACCCAGTTTATCATTGTCACTTCCAAGTAACAGGTGACAGCTGGACTTCTTTTAGTTCCTTAAGAATGGATGTCTTTGTAAAATTTACTGTAAGATCAATAATGTTTTTACTATATTTGAATTAAGGAGCCTTGGCTTCAAGCTTAAAAGTATAAAATCTTAATCAAACAGGACAATCTTAGCCAGACATATTCAAAGGATATCTACATTATCTATCTAGGCTACAGCAGCTTAGAAACACTTCCATCTATCGCCAGATCCTTTGCTCTGCACACAGTCTGTGTGTTTCAGTTTTCTTGAGTTTAAATAACCCCAAATATACTTTATTCTCAAGTTTTCATTAAGGAATACCTTACTTTGTAGTAGTACTCCATGTTTGCCTTTCCTACATCAATATTTYCAGCTACTAAAATATTGGAAACATAATCTGTTTCATTCTGCTGTTACAAATACAATCCATTGAAAAGGCAAGGAATAATTTAAGATGTTGCCAAAAAYGCATAAAGAGCTGTGTTCTCCCCAAGCACCAGTTTACAACTACTACCAACAAGAAGACAAAAATAAATCAGAGACATACTTCTGGAAAAGCACAACAAAAGCTACCTAAAACACTCCAATGCCAAAAGGAAACATGACTAACAACAAACCCAATTAACTAATTCAATCAACATGGGATTAAGACTTTCAGTAATCCACCAATAAGGAATTAAGGCTTTCATTAAGGATTTTGTTTTCTTTAGTGCAGTATAGCAAGATAGGTTGCAGAAGTAGAATTCTGKTTTTTTTCATTACCCAGTGAAAAGCCAGTGGGGAGAGTAAAATTAGAATTTCAGGGTGACAGAGAAAAAAATGAATCCAAAGCTACCCAACTGCCTGAGTACCGACTATTTTTCTTTGCTGAATTAGACTCTTCAACCACATATTAGGCACACCTTTCAAAACCACATTTTGCTGTTCACTTTTTCTGGTTATTAAAATTAATGTGTTTGATCTATTTGTTGTTGTTTAATCCAAACTCTATGATCTTAGTTTTCCAACGTAAATAGTAAAGCAGATAAATCCAGTAACCCAACAACACTGACTGCAACGTAGTCTTTTAAGTAAGTTTAAAAGTTCTAGGAATAACTTTCCTTCAACAGGTGAAAAGTTATATTCATTTCACATTACACATCTGATTTTTTTCATKAAGCCCACATAAAACAATAGTCAAAGAAATATATAGAAGCTGCCAACTCTTCTTGCTGCAGAATTTGAAATCCTCTTAACTGTATTCCAAACCACCATAACAACATCCTGGTGTAYGCTTGCAAACATTAAGCACTTCTTTCTAAGCCACACTGTAACCACAGAGATAAAGATTTACTTACCTGATCCCCTTTTGGTTACAACCTTCAAGCTCTGAGTCAGAGTAGCATACAAGAGAATCAAGTTGGGAATAGGAGCTTTCATCTTCTGTCTTTCCGTGGCTGCTACCTGGAGTACCAAAAAAAAYAGAAAGAAACACTGGTTGTACACTGGTGCTGAAACAACCTTGARGTAAATAATCATAATGCTGACATTGTGGAAAAGCTAAATACAGTTTTTGTGAGCAAGTTAAAGCACTAAAAATGTTTTAGTCTTTCTTTTAAAAAGTATGCAAAGCAAAATAATTATAAAACAAACACATGCACACACCACATTTAACCTTAGAACTTAAACTAAACTTTGTCTACATGTTGAAAATTCATGGGGTCCCTGCTAAAACTTTATAACAGATCTCTTGAAACATCTATTTATTTATTTTTATCATACCTTTTCCACCCATCAACATGAGAAAGAAAATAATGYAATTCTTAGTTTTGCTCTCATTTATTAATACCACAAATTGAGCAGAAGATTCACAAAATAATGAACTTTTGATTTTTAAAAAATCTGATAATCTTCTAGGGAACAGAGAAAGGGGAGAAATAAAAGAAAATCAAAGTACCCAGCATAGACACTTGCAACTTTGCAACTTCCTTTTAGGTAAGCAAGTTGCCATGCAAGTTTAAACTAACATATTCACTGCACTACATCAGAAATKAATATTAATTAGAATGGAGATAAGCAGAGCACAGACTGTGCTTTAGCCTTCACCTCCAACATATGAATAAAAGATTTGCATTTCTATTTATTTACTCTGGGTATTAAGTGGTATGAACTGCTGGTGAAAGCAGGAACTAAACATTTTGTTAACTCCTCATATAAGTAAGAGGAATTAATGTCATCTACTCATGATGATTATCAACTCTCTTCAGTTGATAGGGCTAATATCTCGTATCTCAGTGTGTTGAAAGAGGAAAGGAGGACAAATCTGCCTATCCAAGCTAGACAGCAGCCTATCTATGCTATCTACATGCTATCTATATTCGTTAGAGTAGCTTACACAAAAMAAATCTTGTCTAACGGGGACGAGAAAGGGCTGGGATCAATGGTTCTTTAATATTATAACCAAGACCCAGACTAAACCAATATGGTTTTGATATTCACCTCCATTAATCATAGCACTGGACAGCAACTGAAAAAAATTCTCAGAAGGGGCCACATACTACAAGTTTTGATTTCTAAAGAGATTATGAATCATTTGCACTTTCATTGATAATCAGGTTACTGAGTACCCAAGACATTTTTTGAAAGCAGTATCTTAAAATATATTCATCTTAGAAGAGAACAGGTTAGAAATAAGAAACATCAGTGGTATAAAAAAGGACATTATGGGAAGAATTGCTTAAGAAATTATGACTTCATATATAATTCGTATTAAAGCTTTACACTTCATGACATTTCAAAACTAAGCAAAAATCTACTATATGTAGATCTGCTACTACAGATTCCTTAATATGTATTTAATAAAGATGAGGAAGTGAAATAATATATTTTGACAAGTTTGTATATCTTATTTTTTATAACAATACTTGTACTCAGAGATATACACAAATATTTGTTCATTCATGGTCTTTAACAAGCTTCAGCATTCTAGAATYAGTGAAAGACTCACTTGCCTACATTCATATGCTACTTCAGAAAATTTCGGCAACTAGAAATTAAATATGAAATATGGGATTGCTAGGAGGTAAATTATGTGTAATACTAACATTTTTAGTTAACTTTAAAATTTAACAAAGTAGCATGACACTGGCAGTTATAAATAATATAGATCTTAATAAATTTAGAAGCTAGCAATAAAGGTTAATTTTCCAGGAGCACAGTGAGTAGATACCAAAATGTGCTATGCCACATTTTACTGCAGACCTTAGTCAAGCTTTCTGAAATCAAAATCTCATTTCTCAGTCACTGCACTAACTGATGCCACAGGAAATCCTGAAGCTGATATCTTCAGCCTCCAGGGAACTAGCAAGAGTCAGCTCCTTGCTCTATGTGAGCCTAATAAATATTGCCCAAAGAACCACAGGATCTTACTACGCAATTACAAATCCCGTAAATAAGTTCTGACTGTGAAAGCATATCCAAATACATCCTTTTTGACCACACATCAAAAGATAACATTGCTGATCACTGTGAATAAATGCAAATATATACATATATTTGCATGTGTATGTGTATGCATGCATTTATTTGTATTTATAGATATTTGTGTAGGGAAGCCATGGAGATTGATTCTATCAAAGCAAGCCTCAGTAAATACAAAAATATCAATAGGAAACTGTTCAGTAAATGAAAATCTTTTCTTGGTCCGTGTATRTATCACTAATTTAAGTTGTCAATCCAATAAGGGGAATATTATTATAATAATATAGCAGGAATTGCATTTTAAACATATCACCATGGAAGACATTCTCATGTGCATTTATTCTCAGAGATTCAGGTCTAACTTAAAGGCACAAGCTAAACTGGCTGCTGCCTACACGACTTGTGATAAATCCCTAGAAAGTAAAGTCTGCTGCTGTCTTTGGAAATACCAGAAAGAACTTACTGCCAAAGGGAAAAAAGAAGGGAGGGATGACTCCCAACAGCAGCCACTGCCTCCTTACAGCAATATAAGCAACATATCAGATCTTACATAGGCTCTCCCCAGAGCCTTCCAACCCTTTTCTTCTGTTTACACTCCCTTTCGTGAAGGAGGAGAACTATTTCTGGTCTTCTCTACATTTTAAAAACCAAATGCTCAACCAAAGAAAACGCAAAGAAGTAAAGATCAGTTTATGGAGCTGGCGCCTCACAGCTCTGGAAGTTGTCTGGGCRGTTGGGAAATCTGCCTCAGGTTATTCAGATGAGTGATTCAAAACAGATATTTAACATCTCTTGTCCCTTGTTCCGGGTGAATGCCTCAGAAATTGACTATTCTAGAAAATGTCACCCTTGTGAAATTGGTTGTGAAAACAAAATAAGCAAGTCAGAAGAAAACATAAAAGGAACATCCCAAGGGGAAATCTCCCAAGTCAACAGGAAATGCCTTCACTACTGCAATGAGTTTGCCCGAGGCCTAGACACAGTAACATATTCAGGTAGCTTTTAAACTAGAAAACAAAATAAAAGGCATWATTCTGAGAAGTCAAATTCTTAACACTAAGTAGAGTGTGATATCTCATGCATTGGAAATAGCCTTCCTTCAGCAATGAATTTTTTAAGGAGGAGACTATTTTACTAGTCGCTTAGCTGGAATTTATTTTTCTTTAAAATAACATTAAGAAATTCTGATTTTAACAAGCAAAACAAGTCTGCTGTTTCTTTAAGCAATAGTTAGATAGATAGTTTACATATACATCTCCAAAATCATTTTTATGGTTGTTCTTTTTTCTGATTTTCAGCTACTTCAACTAAAAAGCCAAGACAATGTATGGTAGTTATAAACTTAATTGCTGTTTTTTAAGCTGAATCTATTTTAACATGTTTTACRTACCCTTTGGGTATAAGACTGCTATACTCCAAGGGTGAATAGCAGACTAAGAAAGTCTTTTAGAACCAGGGATTTTTGGCTGCCTTTTCTTTATACAATACCAAAGATGCAATGTTTTTTCATCTTTAAGCACTATTTACAACTTCAAATTATCAGTAGTGGGTTGTTTGTTTGTGTGARTCAAAGCACTGAAAAAATGTTAAGTATTTCTGCAGGAATATATTGCACACAAATTTTAACAGGGCATATGAATAACTTTTTTAAAAATTCTTTTCTGTAGAAGGTGTCACTGCTTGACACAAAAATGCCATAGCATAGCATTTGCATCAGAAAGTATCTAATTTTCYAGTTGAGACAGAAATAGAAATACAGCTGTATATCAAGACTAACATTCTTTGGGGAAATGCCAAGAATGCTTTTTCTCTTCAATTGTCATAAATACTCACTGTGAGGAAAATGCATACACATAGACACATGCTTCCCAAAACAGCTCAGCACACATTAAATTAACTATAGTAAGGCAGTTCCTGGCAAGGCAGGAAAATAGAAAAGAAATTTTTTATTTCCTTATTGTACTTGCTATGGGCCTTTCCCAATACTTGAATCAAACTTAACTGAAGTAAGAAGTTTTCCATGCACTCAGTCCCTAAAATAACTTTAAGGGCATGATTCTCAGTTAGCCTATAACTGCTAGCTGATGTCTGCTGACAAATTAGTTGAAAGTCATTTTTCTTCCCATACTGCTATTCTAACTTTGAAGAATGCTTTTGTRTACATGTTAAAAACGGCGGCATTATCTTTCTCCATCACATGCCCYTCAAAGAAAAAGAAAAAAGCAAAAGAATATTGCAACATCCTCTGAAATCTTCAAGATATTTCATGACTGTTCTGCAGTAATGACAAAAATGCCTGTTCAGTAATATTCTCTTTTTATGTGGTAGTTCTTTAAAAATCCCTGAACAGAATKATATTAGATCTCACAAGGTGTAAARGACAGTTYGGTATGTCCAGAAGACAATTCAAACATCTTGGRAAAAAAAAAAAGCTTTAAATTCCTAAAATGCGTGGAAAAACTAAAATAAGAATCAATGTGATTTCATAAATGTGTCAATTCATTGTCATGAGCTGACCTAGAACAGGTTTAATAGGGAAACACAACCCTAGCAATTCTTAAAATGGTAGCTAAAAGAAAATATACCTGTTTCAAATACAAAACTCCATAAAATTAGTCCTTTCCAGAGTCCCAACAAACAAAAGGATTTAGCAATCAAATTATGAAAAACTCATGGAAAACCAGTCAAAAGCAACAGGAAGCCAATAGGCTACTGCACTTCCTTTCCAAATCATCCCTGCTCCTCCATGCTAAGCTGCATTCCGGAGTTCAAGCATATTGTTCATGACAAAAAAAAAAAAAAAAAAAAAAAAAAAAAAAAAAAGAAGATTAAGCAAGCAGTAATGCTTGAAGGAATGGTGACACACATTGTGAATAGGAGAGGTTTCCAACCAACAGCATTATGAATTATTGCTTTCCCTATTAAACCTGGTACTCTTTATTGCCTTCCTTTAAAGATACTTTTTATTGACTCCATCCGTCATACAAGGTATAGTAAACAAGGCAAACTATCTAGAGAAATTTAAGATTATTCCATGTATTTCTGTATATGAAAATATAATCTACTTTTCCCAAAAGTTTCTATTAAGAAACATGCATCACTTAAATAAATAAAAGAATTTAAAATTATTCTACAATGAAAAAGAATCCTGATACGGGTTGAATATTTATTTTCTTAGCCTTATGGAAAAACATAATGTCAACAATAGTATTTGAACAGAACATAGACTAGCAAACATTCATATTTTGCATACTGTTTAGATTGCTTAGTGTGTTTCTAAATATTTCACTAAATGACTTTTTTCTGTACTCTGTAATGAATAAGATTTCTGGATTGTGCTTTTTCTAKTATGAGACAAATAAATTGTAGCAGGTTGCAGATACCTGAAATTTAGCATGTCATTTCTCGAGGAAACTCTTTTGAAGAAAAAGTTGGACATCTTGTCCTTCTGAACCACAGACTGAAATACTCACATAGCTTTACAACACATATTTTGGGGAACTGCAGGGGCTAAGAAGAGGAAGTACAGATTCAGCAAAGACATACAAAAGGGAGATGGCGGTCTGGTGGTCTCTTTCCAATGGTCTCATAGGAACTTGTGGGATCCAGGTCAGCRGATACCCTTGACAGTCCCAGATAATTCACCAAGGTGGCTCAGTCAGTCAGAAGTACTGATGCAAATGGAGCAAGAAAGAAAGAAAATCCTTGGACAGTGAGGTGGTGAGTAATTTACTATCAACGTAAGGGAACAAAGGATGGAGAGAAGCCTCTGTTCATTTCTAGGAGCCTTTACTGGCGATAAAAAAATACATAAGTCTAAGTTTAAAAAAAATCTTGTATTGTTATTAGAAGTAGATAATAGTTCASAACTCATGATCATAAAGAAATAGGAATCTGAAACTAAGGAAAGGTTAGTCCAAACTGGRTTAACATACTTGATGTTTCCAACACATCTAGTAGGATACATAAGAAATGTGTTTTCATGATGAAAATCAGACAAATGAATTAATGAAAAATTTGAAACCATAATTTCTTTTTGCTGGACAGCAAAAAAAACATTATAGCAACCTGGAAGCTAACTTRCAGTTTTCAGGAAGTTTAGCCCAACAGCAATGTTTAAACAACGACAGTTGGAAGATGATTKTTGTGTTACATAACTTTTAAAGGGAGATGTAGAAGATAATAAATAAAAATTATCCCTTTTTATAATCTTAAATACATAAAGTCAGATAAAGAGGAAAAATTCAAAGATATTAGTGTGATTTTGAAATGCTGCCCTTCCAAATAAAGAAAAAGGCCTTCTTTTCAAATCTATGTGCATTGGAGACCATCAGTAAACTGATGGCACAATTTTGGGAAGCAAGATATCTTAACACCACTTATCTGCTCTTGTGTTAGTTCCTTGGCCATTCTGTATCTTTGCTTTTTGAGGGTTAGTGGCCTTGCTCTTGTATAGAGACGAAATTCCACCTCTGCCTAAACTGACAAGGTTTTAATACTGCAAGTATCATCTCAYTGGATAATTATGTTTGTGTTTTGAGGTAACTAAATGAGCTCCTGAAATATTTACAGTAGCAGTAGAATAACAGAAACATAAAATCACAGAATGATTTGAGTTGGAAGGGATCTTAAACTTGCTGACATGTCCATGTCACTGATGAAGATGTTAAACAATGCTGGTCCCAGCACCAACCCCCAGGGAATGCCACCTGTCACTGGTCTCCACTTGGACATCAAGCCACTGACCACAGCTCTTTCAGTGAGACCATGCAGACAATTCTTTATCCCCTGACTGGTCCACCCATCAAATTAATGTCTCTTYACTTTAAAGACAAGGATATCATGTGGGACMGTGTCAAATGCTTTGCACAGGTCCAGACAGGGGACATGAACTGCTCTTCCCCCATCCCCACCACTGTAAACCTGGCACAGAAGACCCTCAAATTTGTTAGGCACGATTTGCCCTTAGTGAAACCATGTTGGCTATCAGCAATCACCTSCTTATTTTCCATGTGCCTGAGCATAGATTCCATGTGGATCTGCTCCATGATCTTGCCAGGCACCAGGGTAAGAATGACCACCATATAGTTTCTGAGGTCTTCTCTATTTCCCTTTTTAAAAATTGAGGCTATATTACCCCTTTTCCAATCTAAGTCTATTCACTTTATGGGTTTGTGGAATTCAAACTTCTTTTTATGGCAAGTTTTCAGACTAGCCATTTGCAGCAAAATCATGGCTGAACAGCTGGATTCTCTAGTTTCCTATAGGAGTACTTTTCTTGCATTTTCTAATTTATGAATAGTAGCAGTTATATAACAACATAATATGTTTCAAAAATAAATTTGCAAGATGTAAGTTAAATTAACTCTAATTTTGAGTTTTTGTTACGATAAAAGCATTTTTTAACAAGTTCAGTCTTCCTAAAATTTTCTGAATAGTTACTTAATAAAATAAATAAGTTCTTTTCCACACAGTAATGGAAGTTTTTAAGTATTTCTCTTATCAATAATGATAAGAGAAATACTTAAAAATACAAGAATGATTCATTTCCAAAAATTCCCTGAATACTATTGATGCCTAAAGAGGTAACCTAAACAGAGACTAGATAGTGTTAAAGAATTAAAGTAGGTATTTATTAAAAGGCCTTCAAAGGATACACCTTGGGCAGTACAARAGCCTGGCCAYGGCTCYACCCAAGATGGACCCAAGATGACTCCASGTCATGAGTTTTCACACTTTTATAAGTTTTGRTCCATTTACATGTTGGGGCCAATTGTCTAATTATAGCTTCAGGTTATGAAGTCCCATCCTCAYAGATTGCTCTCCTCAATTTGCTGTAATTTGCACTTTTTGGSCCWGAAGCTGCAATGGTGTCCTTGGTTTTCAGGCTGGAAAAGGATTGTTTTGTCTGACTAAACTGTAAAGAGAAATTGCTAAACTTTATATGAAGCTGAGGGCTGCACACTAATGCAGTAGAGAATCTAGAAAATATGGAAGCTATAACTTAAGGCATCAGTATCTATTAGTATCCATCTGGGTTACTAATGAGAAAGATATTATCCCTCAAGATCAAGGACAGAAGGATGTGGARGATGAAGCTCCACTATGGATACTCTGACAGAATGTTTATACACAAAATGATACCTCCCTCCCCTTACCATCACTCGGGTTATCAGTTTACATCACACCAACATCAATGGTTTTCCACAGCTGATACTTGAAACACAATTTTGTTAACACAAGGTAATCTGAGAGTCTTACACATGACCTGCTTCTAATTTAATGCTTGCCCCATGCTGCCATTTGAGATGTTAGGGAAGTTGTGTAATTTTACATTGCACTTCATACTATATSAGCTCCCTCTGCACTTTAGAGCTGTGAAAAGGGAGAAACAAGTGTTTCATTTATCCCCTCTCTCTCACAGACTAACTGACAAGCCCTTTAAAATTCTTCAAACCAGATTTTGACAACCTGTTGTCAGGTCCTGGGATCAGTAGCGGGCCTGGGTCTCCCTGCCCAGCCTCCCCTGCTGGKCCAGGGACAAGCTCATTCAGGGATGTCAGTCCCTGCCTCCGTGACACTGCAGGACAGCTGGGCTCCAGCTCCACCTCTGGCCTCACCTGGAGGCTGCCAGCACTCGAGGCAGCTCATCTCAGCATGGATTCCTTGCACATGTGCTACCCCCAGCCCTCTCTCATGTCATCTGCTCCTGGCTACAGCCCCTGGCCATGGCTCACCATGCCATGCCAGAGGCTGTGGACAGACCCCATAATCAGCCCCCATGTTCAAAGACTCTGAAACTGCACCCCATGGGTGAGGGCATGGGCTACCCCAGTGGCACTCTTGGGGCTGGACAGTCCACCTTCACCACACTCTGAGACCTTGCCCCTCAAAAGGGTCTSAAATCCAGAACAACTGTTCACCAAGGTCTGTCTCAAACCTGYTCATTTCAAATGGGAGAAAATTCCTCACATTTTAATACTATAAATAACCTGAGAAGAATTGCTGCTTCCTCTTGAAAATGCATAGATTGAAAAGAGTTTTGTGTTTACAGAAATAATGATAAAACACTTTAGAAGTTCACTATTTTATCAATCATTTACTATATAATTCTTTTAAGATGTTAGCAGACTATAAGCAAGATCACATATAAAAACATTTGAGTAGCAGCAATTCAGTATGTGAGGGAGATTTCAAAGGAAAGTTACTGCCTGACAAAGACAARAGTCCATAAGATGAATTTGCCATTTGAATATGAAGAAGGACCTGAAGAGAAATAYGCATTCAAAGGATAAGGCAGCTTTGCCATTTTGATACATCACCCTGTGTACCATACTTTAAAGCAGAGCAATTTCTACAAATATAATCACCACTTTATTGGTTTGTAAAGAATTCAAGCATTGATGATATGCAACTATACCAGTGGTGGGTACAGCAGAGCAGCTCTTTCTGCTCTGTTCTACATCCCATCAATGAAAGTCAGCTTTCCTGCAATACTGACAATCACATCACAATTTCCTAAGTCTTGATCTATTACTATGAAGAATAGAAGTGTAAAAAAGAATAAAGGATTGTAAATGGGACTAAAAATTCTCCTGTTAAAATTGTAGAGCATTTAGCTGCACTGACAAGGTAACTTTGAAACAGCCCAGACCCATCACTGCATCTGGGATGGCATTCCTTAGCCCTGCTTCATTTTTAGTGTTGATCTTGTTGCTTTGTTTAGCTGTTTTTTGATAAGCATATCTCAATGCCTTTAATTTCTCACCAAGCTCTGCTTGTTATTTCACTGTCCTAGCAACAACCAGGTACCTAATMATCCCAACACAGGAGAAACTTTCACTGCCTCAGTGGAAAGTAGCAGATCTATGACTATTATTTACCTTCAGCAATTGCAGTATAGGCTGCAATCTCAGCCTATACTGAGACCCAAGGTCACAAAGCAGTGTGGCTGGCCTAAATAACTACTGCATTTAACTTCCTCACAGACATTTACAGTTTTAAGCTGCTGAACAGTACTGTTTATTAATAGCTGCATTTTATGGTTTGACACTAAGAAGAAGCAGAGCTTCCAGTTTACCAATTATGTGTTACTAATGAGAACTCATGAAATACATAATATCTGACCTTAATGCTGCAACATCCTGATAATTAACAATAGCTGTTCCAAAATTAAAATTTCAGACTATACCAGTGGAACATATAAATCAAGTAAAGATTTACATATATTCAGGTCACCAGCTAAGTATCACAAGTGTCAGGTCACAAATTAAATTGGAGTATATTTAGAATGCAGCTAGCAATTTTCATAGCTGGGAGATATTATAAGGACATTCTTCAAAATCTTGATTTGAGAATAATGATCAAAAATAATAAAAACCTTCTCAAAAATAACTTCTCTGGAAAATAGTAATATTTTCTCCCACCATGACAAATATTTATGTAGCCTTTCAAAACTGGAATTTCAAATACACATGAACTGAGAATTACTCTGGTCTTACCTGTGGTAGATCAGGCTTGGGATTCCAAGCCTCTAATTCAAAACCTTCTGTCTTAAAATGGATGAAATGCACATCAGAAACAACAGGAGAAAATGCCATAACCCTGGGATTCTTTCTTTTCTATGGAAGTGTTATAACTATTAAGCCAGAACTTGTCTCCTTTTGCTTCTTTTTCCAGGCCCCTGGATTTAGCATGCACAGCTGCACAGCACCTTGTTTTCTCCAGAAATTATAGAGATTGCTGTCATCAAAATAATTGGATGAGGCATTTGGGACATGTGGACTCAACTCCTTCAAATCAAGAAGACTTACAAAATAATGCTTTCATTTCCTGGATATGTGCTGTACTTCCAAAACACACACACACACATTGTGTGCTTTCAAAGGAACAGTTTGCAACAAGCAAAATGTTAACTTGTAAAATAAATGCAGCAAATGTTTATGGGTAGCTCATTCAAAACTATTCTGTTAATTTCTGCCCTGTTGTACTGGGTAGAATGATTCCCATCATACTCTAAACATAAAAGTGGAGCATTCCATAAAATTTTATCAGCTCCTATTGTGAAAGCCCCCAGGAAGCTTTAAAAGCTCACCAGAAATGCATCTAGTTTCTGCAGAATTCAAAACTTAGCATAAGTGTATTTGCCCATGAATCTATGCTATTGACTGACTACTATTATACCAATAAATCATAAGTACAAAATCTATATTAGAATAACACTGCTGGGGTTTTACCTCCTTGAGAAATTATGTCTAAAATAAAAGATTTTTGGTACATTCTAAAAATACATGCAACAACAGTTGATGCTTATATKATTTACACAGGGTTTTGYATTCTAGTACATACTCCTCACAGGMACTCTGAGAAAGAACATGATC
Source organism: Cardinalis cardinalis (assembly GCA_014549065.1). Lineage (NCBI taxonomy): Eukaryota > Metazoa > Chordata > Aves > Passeriformes > Cardinalidae > Cardinalis > Cardinalis cardinalis. Next base: position 9,678,861 of record JACDOX010000011.1, on the reverse strand, counting down.
ACTCCCTCTCCAATAGCAGCCAGCCCAGCCTCTGTAAATGAGCTGGGAACACAGTATTTTTTTGATGACTTCTGACCCACAAGAAGTGACAGTCASCTCTCTGTTCCTGCCTCTCAGTTGCTTGGGGCTGTTGTGCTCACACATCGATTGAGGGATTAGAAGTGGATGCAGATGCAAGGTAAATTTATTTCACAGGCAGTGAATTTCATACCACACACACAAATCTTATTAACTCTTCATTGATTATAACACCAGGAGATTAATAAGAGCTATAAGAGGTATTAAGTAAACCAGAAGTAAAAGTTTATGGGGTTGCATTACTTCATCTTTTTTTTTAATTTTCTTTTTACATTTAGTTAAAGGAGATTATTCTCATGAAGAATTATTCTCATGAAGTACTAGAGCTTCCAAAATCAATTCTATAATGAAAGTCTCCCATTGTTTCATCAGGATGACCAAAGGCCAATACTCTGGAAGGCCAGATACCAAATGGACTTCTACACTTCCTGCTGTTAGCTCAGCATTATTTAATAACTGTTTACATGATGGGAAAAATATTTTGATTGTTACATTTCCAGATTAAACAAGGTGGGATGAATTGCATAACTGTTTGAAGTCAGTGACAGCATTGAAAATTATGCTGACAGACTACAGAAATCATGTGAAAAAAAAAAAAAACTCCAGAGAAACAAATGTAAATTGTCAAATTAAGAAGATCTAATCAACCAAATGCAGGGAGGATGAATAACAGCTGGCCAGGTATTGGTTCTGTAGGAAAGGATCTATCAATTATAGTAGATTAGAAGCTGAATACCAGGCAGCCTACACTTCCTAAAATAAAGCTGACATCCTGAGATGCGCATAGAACAGGGTAATTGTAAAACCTTTATCTTTGGGCTCTAGAAATCTTTTTAAAAGTACATTTAACATTTATACACAATGACTGAGAACAGCTGGAATAGTTTCATTTTGTACTTTTGATTGCATAAAACTTTGTCTGAAAATAAGAGTATATGAATGTATATTCTACATATTCTGGAAAACACTTCAAAATAAGAAAACGAACAAGGAATATAAGAGTTGTTTAAGAGAGAGAGCAAGAGTGTAAAGCATAGACAGCTCACCAGTACTGGCAGCAGCCACTGCCCAGAATGTGTCATTTGGAAACAAATGATGCTACTATGAGKATTCATTCAGCAGCCAGTGCAGTCATAGCAGGTAGAAATACAGATTTTATTTCACCTGTTCAACACTATTTGGAGACAATAAGCATTCCTAGAACAAATACTGCYATTGCTGACATTTGCCCACCATTTTGGGATAAGAAATTCTGAGGTGGATCTAAAAGACAGGTGTGCTTCATTTGCTATGGCATTGTGGCTCATGATGGTGTC
>JACDOX010000011.1:9613476-9677446 GCA_014549065.1 Cardinalis cardinalis | reverse complement strand
CATAAAAAAGAAGAAGGGAAGGGAAGGGAAGGGAAGGGAAGGGAAGGGAAGGGAAGGGAAGGGAAGGGAAGGGAAGGGAAGGGAAGGGAAGGGAAGGATTTAGAGGAGATGAAAACACATTCATTACATCAGTGTCATTGGTTTATGACAAAATGTGATTTAAGAGAGAGAAAAAATCAGAAATAAAAGATCTGCTAAATTAAAGATTTTTAGTTGTTGGTATTGTGTCAAGCAGAGGCAATCATGCTTGAAATGCCCCCATAGTAACTTCCATCTTTAGTCTCACTGGAGAGAAAACAGGAAGAATGTAAAAATTCAGAGTGAGGTGCCTAAGAGATCTGCATTAGATCCCCATTAAACAGAAGATACAGGTATAAAATCCTTGCTCCAGCCATTGACCATTATTCATTGCCTTACACATCCTGCTCCCAGTTGGGCACACTTTACTGCTTTGTGMTGCCTAATAGCTGCAATCATTCCATACAATGGGGCCCCAGCTAAAGGAGTYTGGACATTCTTTACTGAGGTTTGTCCATTTAAGACAGAAGCCTATTTTCTGTTTAATGTGCATGCATTGTCAGTAATTATGTGCAAATGAACAGTTAATGAAAACAAGTGTAGTAAGAAAATCCTGAGGTTTTAGCAATTGAGGATSTTAGCACAGCTCTAATGGAACAAGTAATAGCTGTTCATGGAGAAGCTTTTAGCTCTTTATATACAAGCCATTGGATACTGACASGGTTTTGACTATTATCTTGTCTCAATCAACTAACTTGAACTGCTTCATTGTAGGAGTACAGAGGCACTGGAGCAGGTTGCCCAGAGAAGCTGTCAGTGCCCATCCCTGGAACTGCTGCAGGCCAGGTTGGACAGGGCTTGGAGCATCCTTGTCCTTGCCCAAGGTAGGGCTGGATGAACTTTAAGGTCTTTTCCAACCCAAACCATTCAACGACTCTATGAACTTCAATTTGTAATATAAATATATTTTTAAAATGTGCTCTGGTCCCATATCAATTAATTGCCAGCTTTTAAAGTAGATGTCATGATAAGCATTTAGCATTCTCTGGTATACTCTGGGTTTTGTATCTGCTGTCAGATAGTCACTGAAAATTTTTTTTAATGAAATCTTATAAGCATATGCAGTATTTCAAGATATTTCAGTCTAAAATATCTAAAAACTAATTTGCTACAAGGATAGRGGATGTTTTAGGTATGTATAATTGGACAGGCAAGGTAATTGCCTTAGTTTAACTATGTGTATAAGTTTTAGTCTTTCTTGCAAACTTAAAGAACAGAATATMAAAAAAACTTTGCTGAAACATATAGTAGTTTAAGTAGAGGACAATTCCCAGAGAAATGCAGATGCTGTCTACCCTGACAAAATCCCTAATAGCAAGGTTATTTTTAAGCAATTGTAAGGTCTATGCATGTTCAGCGTGACCAGGGCAGAATATATCCCTGTCAACACTACTGGTYTGAGGGCTTGTCAATGCTAACGACTTTGTCCAGAGAGTGCAGAGCTAGATGAGGAGCTTATGACTCCYACCTACCAGGAGAGACGAAAGTTTATTCTTAGCACTGCCACTAAATCTTATGCCCACACAGATTCATGAAAGCAATTTAATTAGATATKAATTATCAAGGGTTCTTAATTGTTTACTTATTGCAGCTCAGGTAACCAGTAAAAAGGCTGCTTCCTGCACAAAAACACCTCGCCTTTTTTTTTTTTTTGAAAACAGGAATCTGTAGGCGCCCTGATGGGTAATAATTAGCATTGACTCTATGATGGTTGAAGGCTGATCAATCACTTTATTACACTAGACCTATGAAGAAACTCATTGCCCTTACTGAAAGTCATGATACAGGCGGACCCAACTGGTCCTTCAATCTAAACACCATCACAATCRGTTAATTAAGAAACCACCTTTTGGTAAACAAATCTCCATAACACATTCCACATGTTCACAACAACAGGTGCAGCAAGTGAAGATAAGAATMGTTTATTTTTATTTCTCTGATCTTCTCACAGCCTTCCCCAGGAYAATGCTTGGGAAAGTTGTGCCTGCTGCTCTCTGTGGCCAGAGAGCTGCTGCCATAGGATTCACTTTAATTTTTATAATTTGTTAATTATATAGCTAATGTAGAGTGAAGCTATGGTTTCAATGATGAACAGAGTACCCCAGCTTGCATTACAACAGAGATCCTCATTGCCTCCTTCTCAGTTTTATGACACAAAACCTAGAGGAACATATATGACAGTATAGGGCTAAGGAACATCAAAATAATCTTTAAATCTCTTACTGTACTGCATTTATTTATCTTTTTTTTTAAAACCATTAAACAAATCACAGAATCACAGAATAATGAGGTTGGAAGAGACCTTTAAGATCATCAAGTCCAACCTATGCCCTAAACCCTCCACTAGACTATAGCAGCAATTGCCATGTCCAGTCCTTTTTTAAACACATCCAGAGATGGTGATTCTACCACCTCCCTGGGAAGAGCATTCCAGTACTTTATTATTCTTTCAGCGAAAAATCTTTTCTTAATATCCAAACTATACCTTCCCTGATGTACCTGGAGACTGTGTCCTCTTGTTCAGTCWGTTGCTGCCTRGTGAAAGAGACCAAACCCCACCTGTCTACAACCTCCCTTCAGGAAGTTGTAGAAAGCAATAAGGTCACCTCTACRCCTCCTCTTCTCCAGGCTAAACAATTGTGTGAAGCAGTGTCTTCTGCTCTGAGCAGACTCACTGGGGGCACCACGAGGGCTGCAGGTCCCCATGGGCTGGGGCTATTGCAGGGCTCCCCATGTCCCACGCCCCAGCCAGGAGCAGCTTGGCACAAGGGCAGTCCCAGGCACTGGGCACCTCCTGTGGGGCCACTCTCAGGGCCAAGTAGTGGAGCCTGAACCCATGGCTCAATTCCTCCACAAACCTGCACACATGGCACTGCACAGGTCTGTGTATAGAGCAGCTGCACATGAGTTAATCAAGGCTCTTTAGAACAGCACCAAAGTATCATGGAAGTTTACAATCAACTACACTCTTCTATAGGCTTAATCTTTTCAAACCCCATAAAACCAGGAACTTTTCAAAATTTCTGATAAAAATCCAATATATAAGGTAGATGAGTGTATGCACTGAGGAAAATCTGTTTCCAAATTTCAGTTTGATCTACTGAATCAATAGGGTCTTTATTTCTAACACTATTTTTACTCTGTCCTCCCTCAAGCTTCATAAGCTGAGACAAGACTTGTACCGAGGGCATTCTGAAGGACTATCCTGACAGAAATATCAGCATATTCTCATACATTGGAGATCTGAAAAACTACTCAGGAGCTAGGGGAATTAAAGTATTTACCACATTCGAGAAAAAACATATTTTCTCCATTCTATGTCTGGAAGTACAGGGAACTGCTCCAGGGACAGCAGTTCCCAAAGTAGAGTTAAAAAAACCACTTGTTTGAAGAAAAAGACAAAGACATCCCCTCCTCACAAAAATAAAAAAGCAAACTATAGGACTTGAAAAGGCTGAGAGAAAGAACTCTAACAGCATAGGGACAAATACAGCAGAGTCAGAGGAGGAGCAGATGGAGGCTTGAGGCACTGCTGCAGACACTGCACAGTCAAACAGGAGTCTTAAAATGTTGTCTTGCTCCATCACATCCTGCCTGTGATTCCCTTCATCTTTTATATGCATTTTGTGCTAGTTAAGAAATTCTAAATGTTGTATTTTCTTTGCTGGTGCATCTCCCAAGACAGGACAACTGGGATCAAGGTGGTGGTGTGGTAACTTAGAAGCTTTGCAGAGAGTTTCATAGAGAGGGTGAAAGACAGGAATGTCAGGTCATGACATCTCACTATAAATGAAGTGGCTAATTAGCACTGCATGAAACAGAAGGTATGGTTGAAGTAAATGCAAGATGCCATTCAGACTCTTCAAKTTTTAAACACAGGGACTTAAAATAATGAAACTCCACAGCAGTTTGACAGGTGTCCACCAAAAGAAATTTAACTTCAATTGTCACAGGTAGATGAAAAGATTGATTTGTTAAAGTAAAACGAGTCAGATCCAACATGAAGATTATAGTGTAGGTACATCCTTATGCTTACTTTATTAAATATTTGTCTTCCAAACACATTGAAAGCACATAAATGTTCCCTAGATTTTAACTCCTAATGTTTTCCTGGTTTGATTCTACAGTTGAAAAACATCTAATGAATTGTTCTRCTTCCACTTTTGCCTCTACCTGACTTTGGACCAGCACTGAGCATACATTTATCTCCCTGAACTGTGTGGGCGTGCTATTCGCTTTTGCTGTAAACGAGGAATCTTCAATGAAGCATGAGATGATGTGGGAGAGAAAGAAGAGATGAAAGCAGAGCTACAGACATCATCACTTAGGTCTGCTAGGACTCACTGAACCTTTGCTTTAACTTGCTTATGAAGTTCATGATGCCATCCTTTTATCTTGCTGACTAACCTGACTTACTGCAATGTTTGAGTGTAGCTTCACATCAGCAAAGCAAATTAGGGGACTGGGCAATGCATTTGTTAATTCTGGATTAATATCCTGGGATATCAGGCAGCAATGAACTGTCTGTATAGTTCACAAACAAGTAGTTCTCTTCAGATAAAACAGTCACCTCAGAAGAGAATTACATTTTTAGCTTGCTGAGAGGTCCTGACTCCATACATACAAAAAGAGCTCTCCTCAAATATCCAGTGTTTGTGAAGCAGTTTCTGAATTTAAAAGACTGCATCTGAACCAACAGAGCAAAGACCTTGAATTTAAGGGTATGCTTAATAAGACTTTTACTAAACAAACTAAATCCTAGTTTRATTAGTCTACAGTATTTTCATCTTGTAAGTAGATGAGGGAAAATATTTTTCAATAAACATGGCCTAAAGATATTTTCTAGTAGTATGAACCTGACCAAATCAGAATGCTGTCAAAGTCATGTTTTTTTTCTTTTAAAAAGTAAAAATAAAGAGATGGAAACACCTTCTCTGACCTGCTGGTCACATTTTTTCTTGATCCAGCCCAGGACAGTCAGCTTCCTTGGCTGCGAGCACACAGTAACAGCTCATGYTGAGCTTCTCAACAAGCRACARCCCCAARTCCTTCTCCTCAGGGAAGCCTTCAAYCCATTTTCTGCCCAGTCTGTATTGGTGCTTGGAATGTATTTGTGCTGCTCTGACCCAGGGGCCTTGTTGGACTTCAGTAGGTTTGCACAGATCCACACCTTGAGCCTGTCAAGGTCTCTCTGGATGGCATCCCTGTCCTTCAGCACACTGACCACACAACACAGTTTGGTGTCATGGGCTGACAAACCTGCTGAGGGTGCCCTCAATCCCACTGTCTGTGTTTAACAAGGTGTTGAACAGCTTGGTTGGTCCCAGTTCTGACCCCTGAGGACACCACTTGTCACTGGTTTACACTTGGACGACAAGCTGCCAACCACAACCCTTTGAGTGTGGCCATCCAGTCAAGTCCTCATTCACCAACTGGTCCATCCATCAAATCCAYGTCTCTCAATATAAACATGTATTTAGAGAGGGAACAGAGATTGTGACATGCACCTAAAGCTATTGCTGTTATAAGAAGATTGGGCACATGTCAATACTTACAATGAAAATAAGCTACAAAAACTTTACTGTAATAATTTAGTAATCCTTTACCTAAGTATTTCCTATTGAATTATTAAAAAATATATTGTCAAAATTAAATATGCAAGATTTTTTTGGTTGTGGTTACCTTAGCTAGAATGTTTCATGCATCTTTTCCTCTAAACTGTACATTGAATGGCAGTTTTGGAATGATGTCCACATATTATCTTCTCTGGTTCATCATCCACACCAATTTGCTAATAATTTTATCTCCCCACTGTGGAAAATATCAGTATTACAGACAAGAAAGTCCTTCCTCTGCCTGTTGCCAGTTTAGAATTATTTGGTTTACAGTTTTCTCAACAAGCTTATTCTCCATAATTTGAGAACATATGTAATTCCCAATGGGAGCTTTTATAGATAACAGGAATGACAACCTTCAAGTTGTAGTCCCTGTTCATCCCAAGTAGTTGAAAGTTTGGACTGAAGAGCAGATTGTAGGTCTCATTTAAATTCATTAATGTTGTTTTGAAATAATTTAGCTGTTTTATGTATTACAGCAGCTGTTTGTGTAGCTTAAAATAAAATGGGAAGGGACCATTCTGCTTTCAATAGAACAGTCTTTATGGGCTTGAATTTGGTAGAGACATCGTGCTATCTTTGATGACTRTTCCCTCGATGACTATCTCCCTAACAACAGATGATGCTTGTGTGATATTGTCTGAAACAAAAGGGCTTCAGTTTGCAATCCTACTCTCAGCACAGATTACCAAAACATGCAAGACAAGGAGCCAGATGACTGAAAAGAGTTATCATCGCACCRCCACTCCAAAACCAAATTTGAGGATCTAAGTCAGAAGAACTCTCAGAAAAGACCAGTTTTAGGACTAATAGTTCTCTCTTGTTTTCCTTTGCCTTTTTTTACAAAGCAAATTGTTTCCAAGAAGATGAGAATTCCTGTTTTGTTCTTAGAARCTGAAGCGCTGCCCAAAGTCTCTGAAGATAATCATCTGTAAAAACTCCACCAGAATAAACTCTCACTTTGGATGAGAGCACAGACATAAAAACTCAAGGACTTCTTCATAATTTATTTTCGTGTCATGATGAGCTTTTGGAATTAATTGTTCTCAAAAGCATTTGTTTTCCAGGTTTGCTACCCATCACTAAAATCAAGAATCTAAYAAAAAACCAAAGCTTTAAACATAACAACAGTACACACTGATGTTCTTCTGGAAATCTAACTATTTCCTTCACTCATTACAGCTCATATAGATCCAAAGATGTACCTCAAGCCACTAGCTCATAGGTCTGTTGCTGAGTACTGCTCTAGATAAATATAACATAATGTTCGTTATTTAACAAATAAAAAACCACATCATTTGTTGATTTGTATAAGGGCAGACTCYATCCAGAACATGAAGGGCAGACTTGGAAAGACAGTGGAAACACTCTTTGACAGCTGAACAAAAAAGGGTAAATTAAAACCAAAAAGAATGAAAAAAAAAAACACTAACAAAAAGCCCTGAACAAAAATATTTGCCAGTGTCATGCCTATTCAAAGGTTGAAAAATAGAATCAAAGCTTATTTGAATATATTCTGAAATAACAGGGCTTTCTGAAAGCCCTTGTGAGGGTCTGAAAGGAGTTTATGAAATTTAATAATTAACCTTCACAAGGGATGTGACACCATGCCTTCAGATTTCTATAGTTTAGGCAAAAAAATCAAAAGAAGGTACTGATCTCTCTGAAAACCTGTCTAGAGATTCCATTTTCATAGAAAACACATTTGTCAAACAGCATCACTTATTTTCAAGCAAAGAATAATGAGWCATTTGGGAATCTGAACCAGAAAAAATCACAGTAAAAAAATCTTTTCAAGCTCTCACAAGCTTCAGTGTTTGGGCATATGACTTCTAGGAAGGTAAACTTGGAAAATCCTGAAAAATTCTGCTAAAATGCTGTTTTGAACAATCTCTGACTTTTCAAACAAATCAATTAGTTACAAAAGTGTGAATGCTTTGTTTACAATTGCATCTATATTTTTAGGAAATGCTAGAGTAAACATAATTTTGGTGTTTAATACCAGCCTAATAAATTCTGAGTGATACAGCAAAGTGGACAAGAGAATAAATTCACCAAAATTGTAATTAAGCACTAATGTGTTTTAAGATCCTAGAAGCTAGTAAGTGTGTGTGGAAAGAAGAGATATCAAATTACAAAAGGGCYCAAGAGGAGGGATATACTGAGCCTTGCAGGGAATATTCATTACAGTGCATCATTCCTTGCAGGCTGTGCTATGGAATCAGCAAAAATGCACTCTGATCTTATCTTTAATATGTGGCAAGAGTACATCTTCTCTGCTACAAATGGAAGAGAATTTTTAGATTTATGTTTGATTGACAAATTTTGACCTAAATTTAGGAAAGATTTTTGCATTTAGAATARTAACAATAAAAAGCAAGTTTATTTTCTTTTTATTGTCTTAACTTATTAACTTCTTAACATCTTARCCTTTTATTCCCTATTTCTGCTTCTTAAAATGAAAATGAATAAATGCTGAATTGCTTCATGTTTAGGATGAYAGAAAGATTTAGTTTTAATTACTGGTAAAATTGTTCGTATACACTCATCACGTACTCATTTTAGCATTGAGTGTTTCCCTGTTTTCCCATGTTTTAGGATTTATTGAACATCTCYTCAATTAAAAATTACAAATTACATATATTCTGAGTTTTTCTAGAAAGAAAACATTTACTATGCATGTGTAAAATAAAAAAGTACATGAGCTAAGCGCTAGTCTCTAATTTGCTGATATTCAGCAGTAAAAGACACTGTAAACAATAAAACCTGGAGTGAACAGGAAAAACTCTGGAGTCAGAATTTGCTTGATCTCTTCATTCACCATTACAAAGGGCAAAACAATGGGCTGGCAAAGTATAAATCTGTCAGCTCACAGCAACTGGGAATGAAGAGAATTAAGAATGACCTCCAAAGCATGCCTTATTCCTAGACAGTCCCTGCTAAATTGAAATAATGTTATGCCATTAAGGTTTTAACAACCCAAATCACATTTTGTATTTCTTCTCCGACATAGCAATAAAAAGAGTATGTAAATTACTGGGCTGAGCTTTCAGGAAATCAGCAGTGACCCACTTTATAAAAGAATGCTGCCACATTGTCTTGAAATGATTGTTGGGTTTAGAACTTTGAGTAACTGTGGTGATTTTTCTAAGGAAGTGTTAGTTTAAATTGCTAAGCCCACTGAATAGCCACAAATCCTTAAAGGGTTTTTTTATAGTTTAATGGCATTATTTATCTTCACACTATGAACTGTACTTGGCAGCAGATTTCAAATGTTTAAAAGATGCACATCTTCTCATAAAAGTAGAGAATAATCTTCCAACACAGAAAATGTCTGACTATTATACTAACAGCTGCATAGTCTTTCAAGGGCTATTGCAGAAGGTTGAGACTGGAAAAATCTAATCTAATAACAGAACTAATAACAGAAACAAAGGAGATCAGTTGGAATCATGACATTCCACAGACTTTTTCAAAATGCCTCTTTTCACAGGATTATAAAATAAAATAAAATAAATGCAATGCAGAGAGGAAGCACTAGTCTTTTTAAAGTATAATCTCTATGGCAGCACTAACAATAGCTGTTCATTTCAAAGAACAAATAGTTTCTAGGCAATCTGACTTTGTTAATTCTTTTTTTCTTTCCCAAAGAAGATCATTATGTCTTTACACCCCTGCAGCAGATTAAAAGTAGCGAAAAACCATGCCCTTAGTATACTGTGGCACAGCAGTTGAGATGTTTCACCAATGACACCTCTTGGGTGACCTCTGGATAATACATTCTTCTAGGTAAGGCACCAATATAAATATATTCCTCTAAAGAATGCCCTAGAGCAAATTTCTCAAGTGTTTTTYTTTTCCCTTCATTTACATGGCAATTCAATGAGAAAGATTTGCTTTCTCCTCTCGATGTGTGTTGTCCCAAAGAGACAAGAAAACTAAAATAATGTTGAAAAGTTAGACCTCCCTGCCTGCTTTTAAAAAACTGAAACTTTTTGATGGGGKTTGAGAATTTTTGAAGGTCAGTAGAATATGAGATTCTCCAGTAACTTTGTTGGTTCCTAACCTAGAGGAATAAACCACACACATTTCCAGTGGATCTTTGCAAATGAAGAGCTGCTTCCCAGTTCCTGGGCTAGGAGTTGTCTTCTTCATTTCTTAGAACAAGTTACTTASAGCTTGTTTCTATGAAATACAATTGTTCCTGTACTCCCCAAATATTTCCATTCCCACACTGACATCCCTGGTAGTATATGTCCCATAGGGTAGTGCAAAATAATCATGCTGCTCCATGAAATACTGATGAAATGGAAATGGACCAAAAGAGTAAAATCCCTTCAGAAGGGATATACTTGTCATAGAGGTAGGAGGCTTATAAGTTGTATTTAACTGTCTGGTATTTAGCTGAGAAAAGCTTCATCAGGAACAGAATCAAGCATTTAAGCTATTTCAGCCCTYTGCCCAGTACCATGTGTCTCTGTCCAACATGTTACTCATTCACAAGTTAACATCTTGTCCATACAGAAGCCCAGTCTGGAAAATGTAACATTTTCTTTCATTTACTTCTCATCAAATAGGCTGGTATTCTAAGATCTATAATGAGATGCTATTTTTCTTAGTAGAAACATGGAAAATTACATTATTTTCAAAGTTATATTACTTTCTTTTCTATCCATTCCTTCTTAAAGCACTGAGAAGGATTATTTAGTAGCCACACCTATATTCTTTTAAAAAATAAAAATAAAGAAAGAATAATAGCGTAAAGGTAAATATTCTTTCTCAATTATTCTTGCAGGCCTATGGCATTTACTGAAGTTTTAAAGGCAAAAAGAGCTCAATCTCACAACCATTACACAAACARGATTACTATTTATGTTTGTGGCTGGCTTTTATTTTAAAAGAAATATGCTAAGACTGCTTAAGAAATTCTGCTGGCCACAGTGCCCTGCAAATTATGTTTTAGAAGCTGTCTAATGCAGATGAGACAGAAAAAGTTGTGTCAAATTATTTTTAATGCACAGAAAGGATTCATATTGAACAAATAAATTAATCCAAGTGCATGAGACCTGACGTGTGTAAACGATGTAGTTGAACTATCCTCAAACAGTATTTCTTCCCATGTTATAGTCAATTTTCTGACTATTATAATAAACTCTTCATGAAGTAAATAAGCAGTTATTTGTCAATTTATTTTTTAAGAAATGTTTGGAGCAATAAAATATGTCTAAATTACAGAAGAAAGTACATTACAACTAAGGTAATTCAGATGGGCTTTATCACACCAAGAAAGCAAAGTTAGTTTTGTGGGCAGCAGAACTGCAAAAAAGAGAAGATTGGTAGTGTTACACACGACATGGAGCAGAGGAGTGCAATTTTTTCACCATTGCCCTTATTTGTAAACTGGCAATTTCACCTTAGGAAGGTTGTTGCAAATGTGCACCAGTGTAAGAGAAGAAACACCAAGTTGTTCTTTTGTTTTCTTTGTATGGGAAATGGAGTAGGGGAACAAAATCTTATCACCTTAGAACAAGATCTTATCACTTGTCTTTACACATACAGCAGTAATTATACAGCCTGCTAAACAGACACATGGGCTAAACAGCTGAAAAAAATGCTGCAGCCAGCTGATATTAAAAATCCAGAATAGCAAGTTTGCATCTAATGAAGTGACATGTACAAGCTTAGCTGGTATTTGGGTCACAGTGTTACTGGTATAAATTTGCCCTACTTTGCTCACTTCCATGGAGCTGTGGAAATTCCTGTGGCAGAGTGTGAGCAGAAGTACATGCTCATTTCACAGTCAAAAAAATCATATTTGATTCAAATGGCCATGCAAATACCAGAGATGTTTTATAGGCTGACTTTACAGAATATAAATAGTTAGTAGACTTAATTATTCTGCTTCTACAACATTTTGACTGATGTACTTCTATATTCTTTTGGAATTGACTAAACCAGGAATGATGTTCAGATAGCCCAACATAATTCCCATGCATAATAACATATCTTTGCAAGGTAAGGGCACAATGGTTTTCTCCATCAGCAGTAGATCTCTGTCTAATACTGAGATCCCATATGCTACTTGCAGCTCCTGCCAAAAATCCCACTGTACCGTGGAGAGAAATTCAGCATGGAGAATTGGAGCTCCCGAAGGACAATGCTTATTACAATAATACTCTGAGGGGAAATGCTTTGTAGAGCTGGGTATTTGCAGGAAAACACTCATTAACTCAGTTTGTTCAAATAACAACGAAGACACCCCCACTCCCAGCATCACTCCCTTTTTCCTTCACACACACATGCACTCACTCATTCACAAGTGTAACTGTTTTCCAAAGACTCCTTGACTTAATAATTTTCCAAGAATCATTCAATTACATTCAGCGGAAGATAAGGATATGGTTATGTAGTTAAGTAATTCAAAGGAGGGGAACTAAAAAAGGAAATTACATTCCTTCTTCAACTAGCAGCTTTGTTTAAATGTAAGGCTGCATGTGAAGCACATCCAAAAGCCAGATTATGCAATTAGCTAATAGCCACTATTGACATGTAAAATCAATTTATGACAGCTATCATAGCAAAGCCAAGGCAGATAATGCACTAGAYTGTGCACCATTCACTTTGAAAGTTTTATCATTATTAGTATCATAGGGAAGACAAACTCTGTGTACAGCCTGTTTGTATATGTACAGTGGGTACCCAGCAGTCACGACACAATATAACCCAGAATGCAGCCAGCCTACTATTGTCCTTGAGAGACTAGAAAATTCAGCTTTGGCACTGCTGTTTTGCAAATAGTTGCCTCCAGTTTTGAAAGCAGAATTCTTTGGTAAGGTCTACTCTGGGACAGAGCACTGTTGCAGAACAGTCTGGGGCTAAGTGCCAAATATGACCTCAGTTCTTGCCCTAACAACGAAAGTCATTGTTAAGACAGTTATTGAAAATGTTCGCATCTTCTTTCTTCTTTCTTCTGTCATCAGCAAGAAATCTATAATCAGACATTTCTTCCTTGAGAAAAAATGCTGTAAAGTGAGGTAAACAGCAAAGCTCAACAGCACTGAAGAGTTATAATATTAAAAGCTAGAAAGATTTGTTTTCCCATAAAAAATGTGTGGCAGTTAATAATTGTCTCTCTACTTCTTAAGCCATACACTTGCCAGCTCTCAAAATGTATATTCCCAGCAGGGAGCACTCAGCTAGAAGGTTTTATCAGATGAAGCTAAGGCAAACCTTCAGCTGGAGGGCAGAATACAATTGTCAAGATCCATGCAACCTTAAAGCATGTGAGTAATTGTGTTGTATCTGGGATTTTAGCTTCAACAGGACTGTTTGTGCAAGTACAGATTATACGAGTGGATAAGCATCGGTAAGTCAGCCCCAGTATGTGCATTCTTGGAAGTGTACACATTTCTAGAACAGAACTGGGAACAAGTCTCTTGCATAGAGAAGTAGATTATAGGCTTTTATTTTGCAACACTGAGGGTGTGCTAAAGACAAAATGAAATTATCACAAAATTATATGAAATTATCATGTTATCAAAAACTGTATCACTGAGAATTATTTTCAAGCATGTTATAAATATTCTCTAACACTTCAGKATTACAAAAGTTATTGATACAAATTTAATATCTCCAAAATTCCACCTATTTCAGTGAGAATGCAAAGTATATAAACCAGCACAAAATATGTTTTTCTGCATTCTGTAGGCATGAAATKATAGTATCAAGGAGACAGGAATAAAGTTTTTGAAAGGAAACAGGAGAAAGAAATAGATACAGATCTGCTTTGTATGTTAGAATCTTTACATGACTGATAAGATTGAACAAGCACTGAATAAATAATTTCATTTTCTGTGTACATTGATTTTACTCAGCTTTCAGATCAGTGTAGATAACACAGCCAAAGTTTTCAATGAAAATTAAAATAAAGAGACAATGTCTCCCTAGTGTGGAATAAATTAATGCCTTCACTGGGAAAAGCTGTATAGCACTCAACAGAAAGTAAATCCCTCACCTTGAAACAGCAGTACAAGGTGAGTATACAGAAAGGTGAAAAATAAGAATCAATATAGTCAGACAGAAGAGTAAGAACTAAAAGGTATCATGTGTTGTGGTAGAACTCTCATAGTTTCCAGTGTTTTCCCAAAATTCTCATTTTCCCTGATTTGTTGAGAAATAAAGTTTGCCTTTGCTTCTTTTTAAGATTCATGACGAACAATTTGTATCTTTCCTCAGAGGTAAATATTTTTCATGAAGCAATTCTACAAAGGCAAAGGAAGAAAAATATTTTTCTATTCGTGACAGCTGTTGCTTCCTGTGACCAGGAACATCACAAAGAACAAAAGTACTTACCCCAATTCTCCCTGACAGGCACAAAAAGCAAATAAAAAATATCTCCTGCATGAATTCTGACAAACACTGGAAAAAATCTATCTCCAGACAACTACAAGAATTTTAAATTCATATTCTATGCTTCATGTCTGTATGATCCATCATTTCCCAAGACCTCCTCCACTCTCATATCCCCTTGGAAAATATGCCTCACAGCACCTCCTGTAACAGCTTGATGCAGCTGAGAAACAAAACCACCCACAGTGTTGTGATGTCCCTTGATCTTGCAGGTGAGTGTGTGTGATGGGGGGACTTTAGTTCAAACTTAACACTCTCCAAATTTGCCAGAGATGAGCTATGGCTGTCTGAGAAATCCAGTAAAGCCTAATTATGTTTTCTGTGTCCTAAGGATACACCTTCAGCAGCACCATTTGCGGCTCTCTGGCCTCCCTACAGTTCCCTTCCAGCTCCCACCAGAGCTGCCCGCGAGTATTTCCGGCAAAGCTCTGGAGCAGGAAGGCAGGCAAGAGACTCCTCACACAACACTTGKCCTTCTTACCTCAGCAGCAAGGCTCTCCAAATCTGTGTAAATGGAACTTGTAAAACCAATGCTACCTCTTATCCCAAAATCATTTGGAAACACGTAACGGAATTAGTTTTTCATTATGAATACAGGTACTAGATACAAGCGAAGATTGAATATTTGGCTATATTCTTGAGCAGTGTAAGATTTTCGTTATTCATGGCAAAAAAAAAAAACCCTAATGTTGTTTAAAAAGACTCAGGAACATAGAACTTACATTTCTTTTTCTCCATTTAAGGTGAAACGAAGAAGAAATGTTGACTTTGTTAACACAGAAACATCCTAACCTTGAATAATCAGGTCAGTGGACTTTATGTCAAAAAGGCAGTAGTAAATAGCAGTACAGAGCTGCTGACTTCTCTAACAGAGATTTACTGCAGTGGCAACATGAGTTTTACCAGTATATATGACAGCACTTTAATAAAACAATTCACAACTCCACATTTCCATTACTTGCAAGCATCAGTGCTTTATTATGTATAGAATGGTTTCCTTCTCCTCTAACCTTTTCTGACATCCATAGTTCCTGCTTAGTCTGTGTCATCTGTGCTCCTTAGTCTTCTTTACTTTTGACTACCTTCCCAAAACCAAAACCACTTGCTGCAGGTCTTATTTCTTTCTCCATCCACCATACTGTTCATATGTCTTCCCTTCCCGCTGGCACTACACAATTACAGGATTTCTGTGTGACCGTAAATGTCTTTGCTTATACCTTCAAGCATTGCAAGACCTCCTGGGGGGAAGATCTGCAAGGAATTCCTGTTCAGTTCCTGCAGTCATAAGCCATGTGAGGTCAGAATAAAAATGCTCTATAAACATGAGCAGATTTGCAGCATATGCAGACTGATTAAACCTAATATGCATTTTCACATAGGATATGCTATATATAAGAAAAAGCACATTTACTGAACTACAGATTCATCTTGCAAAGCATGGAGATACTATAAAATTTAAAAACATAGGCAATTCTTAGCTCTTTTAACTGACTGTGACACAACCTTACTAAAGGTGATGTTCATTGCCAAGATAATCTAAATAATTTTATAASTACTTGTATCCAGGCTCTCAGATATGACTCTCTAGGAAAAAAATTGAGATAAAAGGTTCACTAACTAAGCAACCATATTCAGCAGCAATATGCATATATATATATATATTTACTATATATATATATATATACACACACACTATAATATATAGTAAATATATTATATATATATTATATATATATATATACATATATATATATACTATAATACACAGTAAATTGAAAGAGTTTCCTCTCCCTTAATATGAGAACGAGCAGCATCAGAGAGATCAAAGCAATACAAAGCATTATGATTTTACTCAGTTTCTGGAAGCAAAACCAATTTTGGTAGAGGYAGAGGTGCAGAGCTCTAAGCATTTYCTTTAGCATCTTTCATGYCACAGCTCAAAATATAGAATCATAGAATCTGAAAGCATTGACCTGCAGTGGTTGATGGAAACAGAAATAATTGAATTCACACATATATAAAACACATTTCTTATGTATATAAAATCTGTTTTCTATATAAGAAGTCATCCACATACAGATTGGTAACACTTTAAGGATAAGTTTATTGAGAAGAAAATGAGTTTTCTTTCCTTACAGCTTAAGAGCTATTATCACATTTTCATACACACCGTTTGACTTCCACTTAGACTTTACAAATCCTGTCCCTTTGAGTATGATGTCTACTCCCTCCAGACTGTTTTCTTCTTTCAGAGCCTCTAAACATTTCATGTGTCAGAGGTGCAACTGAAGCTAAATCAGTGAACTCTGAAATTACATTTAGGCTGTTTTGCCTTTTTTTTTTTTTTGCAGCTCCACATACTCGGTTGGGAGTGTAAGAGCTGGATGGGAGAGAAGAAGAAGGAAGAAAGAGTAAAGCAGATAATTTAAAAGCAATGCCTTCCGTCCAGGTGAGTAAGGAATCACGAATTTTCTCAGTCATCAGTTTATAATTCACCAATGGTTTTCTAGACAGCTTTATTCCCTGAAGGAGAGCATATTTTCWCCTTATTTTACTGCTATTTCAATAATAAGCTGAAGGTTATTACAGTCTGCCCTGCTCCTCATTGACAACAAAAGGGGGTAAGGCCAACCACAAGRCTTCAAGTCAGGCCCTTTGCACTGTTCACTAACTTACACTGATACTAACACACAACCAGATAGATTTGCAACCTCAATTCTTACAGATAAGGCTTGTTTAAAACAACTTCTCCTTGTGCATTTTCCCGCTGTAGTGTCACTCTCATTTCAGTGATTTAGAATAATAGAGCTTTATCTTAAACCGTGGCAGCTCAGCACACACTGCAGGAGGATGACAAGGATCAGCAGACAGTGACAGCAGCAGTGCAGCCTTTGTTCATTACTAAAGTCATTCCTGTGATTGAATACAAAATGGTTATGAGAGGGGGAGCTTACAGAGAGATATGCTAAAGACAAGCAAGGAGAGAGCTTGTTATTATCTGTCAGATTTTTTCATCCAACAAATATTCATAAAGCTGAGGAAATGCATTCTTTCCTTCCCCTGCCTCTGAAAGGCCTGAGTCATTGCACTTCCTAAACCTTTACCTTCTCTCCCAGTGATATTCACCTGCCTGATATCCTCTTTGTTTCTGATGTTTAGAAAGAAGAGCAGGAGCCCAGAAAGTCTCTAAACATATTATTCAACATAATAGAGCAAGAGCAGAGCACACAATTCCCACTGAAACACTAATTTTTGAAGTACCTTCTCATAATTTAAGACACAAACCCCAGTAGGAATATAAAAAATTAAGTTCCACGCATTCTCCAAGCAATTATGCAGGGAAACCTGGTAAGCTCACAATGGAGCCTGGTAAATGCTGCAGTGCTGTCAGCTTCTGGATCTGCCCACTCTTAGAAAGGTGAAGTCAGACCTGCACAGTGTCATGGACATTTCAGGTCTTKTAAGATGCATTGGGGAGGTCAAATTCAGAAGTGATTTATCAACCAGCATTATTGAGCTGGTCATTTAATCTAGATCAGCTGACACAGCAACTGCTGTAACAACCTGCTTGCTTGCAGCTCATTGTACCTCTACTGCGTGTTTAATTCTACACAAAAAGATGCAAATAGCAGCACAGCCAAGGACTGGCTGTTGGTTTGCTCCTTCTACACTGCTCCACCACCAGAGAGGAGAGTTTGCTTCACTGAGAGCAACTTTGCCTCCTCCCTTTGGAGAAATCTGCTTGGAAGGTACAATGAGCAGGTGGCCTGCACTGAAGATTTAAACAGTACTGAAGGGCTTCAGGATCTAAAGTAAAACCTTGTGGGCACCGCTGCTTCCCTTTCCCTGCTGCTGCAGGGAACTGGGACACTTTTGAGGGAAACAGAATACTGCTTGCAGCTGGGAGCAAGTCCACAGCAAATTTTCAGAGGCAATAGAAGGACTGCAGGATCCTTATGGATTTCACCAGCGTTTGATGAAACTAGAAACTCACAGCAGGTTTTCAGGCTGGCGCCCAGACTGAAGGAATGGATTTTCCTTGCAATGACAAAGCTGGCATGGGACAGGCTTGTTCACAAACTTACTATTATTATACACAACAAAAGGAGAAAGAGATCCTTCAATGAACTCCTTGCTCAACCAAAATTTTAAAGCTAAAGTAAATGGACTGTGTGCATTGCTGGGGTACCATCCACCCCACTGATATTTAGGTAGCAACAGTGCTGACGAAATAGAAGAAATAGAAAAAATACCCTATTTTTCTTCTCAGAGACTGAAAAAAAAACCCAAATCAGTTATTTAATTAGGGAAGTGGCAGGATGACTCATAGTAGCGAAAAAAAAAATCATTGTTTTTTCTTATTGACAGTAAAATTTTCACTGTGTTCTAATTAKAAACAGGTAAAAAAACTAAACTATTCTCTTCTTCTATTTCAGCTAATAGTWTTGAAGAAAAAGAGAGATCAGAAGACTGCTGCACTCCTTTATATAATTCTAAATCACAGTTCTGTAACAGCACATCTAACTTTTTAGTTGGCTTCAGAAAAGGCAAAGAAAGACAAATTAACTCATATTTAACTCTCAATGATGTAAAATGTTTCCCAGCAAAGTGTGACATCTGTGGAATATGGGAAAAAGCACTGTGGTGCTTTCACACTATTTTATACATTATTATTTAATACCATTATGTTAATTAATTGCAGGTTCATTAATCATTCTTGCAGCTGAAGTGTTGAACCTAAATTATGCCGAAAGTRAAAATGAAGTAATTAAAGTAAACAGTTGCAGTGCTTTTGTGAAGTAAACAAGTTTAAAAAGRTGCTATGCATATATGTAGTGAATTGGGTATTTTGTTAATTCAGTGATGTGTTCCACTCTGTGAACTGTGGTTTACAGTTCTGTGAACTGTTTTACAGTTACATCCAATGGGCAACTACAGCCCACTGCTAAATCCCTTCAGTACCCCTGTGAGACATGATGATGTTTATTAACCAATAATGCTGGGCAGGAGCAGTATTCTTTTATGTATTCAATTTCTGCTTTTTTTTCTTTTTTCTTTTTTTTTTTTTTTTAATCCCCAATATATCTCCTGTTACCCTAGTTCTCTTCCTGGGTAACCATATCACCTGGATCTTGCCAGCTCTTCTATGCAAAATGCACTGTGTTTTCCTTATTAAAAGATATCAAATGTTTGAAAACACTTGCTCAGAGATAATGATAATTACTTCAGTAATGTTATCAGTATACGACACATGTAGAGAAAGCCTTCACAGAGGCAGAACAGATTAATTCGTATTTCTTGGAGACACTTTCAGAAGTGCTACATTGTTATTCCCTATTGTTATAGGGAAAAGAAAAGAAAAACAAAAAGTAACCTTGTCCAACCTTGAATTTTGAAATGCAGACCAGGCTTAATCCTGACAGGTACTGAGCTCATCAGTCTCTTGACTGGAGCTACTGTTAATATTGAATTCTCAGAACCTCCCAAAAGCTTAAGGACTGGAAATTTTTTTTGCTGAGATGTAAAGTGTTCTCCAAATAGCATCGTGCCAGTCAGTCCAAAACCATTATTATTCTGTTTCTACAATAAACAGCACATTCATCAGTGATGTTTTATGATTGCATACAAATGTCAAAGTCTTTTAATAATGATTATGTATCTGATTTCATAAACATGGAATTGCCAGGGTGCCATCAGCTGAAACCAAAGAATGAGGTAATTATTCACAGCCAGTCAGTCGCAGCAGTAGACATGTTTGGTTTTATTATAGAACAATTTGAGCTACATGTAGCTATTAATGGGCTTTTTATTCCTATGCAACAATTTCTTGACTAAACTTTCAACCAATAGGAGATCTATGAACTTAGGCTTATTTTTTTTTTCTTTTCTACAGCTATATGTTCCCATAAATCTTCATTTATTCCTTCAAATATTTCTTTAATATTTTGTTTACATAAAACAAACAAACAAAACCCCAATGAACAAAAATAAAAAAAAACAGCCCATAAAGCAAACTAATCACTGTATCTTTCATTTGAATCTAACTCCTATGGTTAGAAATGCTGCATTTCATCTTGCTGTTGAAATGTGTGCTGTCCACAACAGTTCACTCCCTTTCTCTCCCCATGTAGACTTACTTGTTATGTTAATTATTCTTCTATATACACCTCTTTTACCACCTCCTTGCCCTGTGACATACCTACTACTTTCCCTCCCACTTCTCCTCCATCCATTACATTTTTGAACAGTCTATGACAAAACTGCTCCAGAGACAACTTCACTCATACCCATTGCTGTGTGAGAAGAATTGCAATATATAATCAATAGCTTATAATGGCAATGGAAATTTAGTTTTGTTTTTTATAATCTGCTGAAGAAATATGCATGGTTAAGAAGCTTAAATTACACTCAAATCCTGGAACATACTAATCCTTTGAAAGAATAACTCTAAGACTAACTTTCTTTTTCTTAGTTGTGATGCCACTAGGGACAAGCCTGAAACCCAAAAATGAACCCTCCATATCCATATGAGTTAAGATGTGAATATAACCAAGCCTAACCTGTATTTCAGTTGCTGACCATGCTTGATTACCCAGTCTCAAGTACAAAGTTTTCTTGCTGAAAGATACATCTTTCCTTGCCTTTCTTATAAAGCGTAAATGATAATCATAGTACCCAACTCTTCTGTCATTTCACCAGCCAGTTTGCATTTCTTTTCACATGCAATGCTTTAAAGCTTTTATTCAGAACTATGAATGAAATAAATCTCCATTAAGTTATCCTAGGTATACAACATCCTGGATATGATACCTGGCACACAAGCCTTTTGGGCAGAATTGTATCAGTGCCTTTTAAAGTCCACATTCATTCTGCCTATGGTCTCCTGGGCCTTTGGTAACTTTTCATATGCACATGGAATCATTACGGTTAGAACAGACGTATAAGATCATGAAGGCCAGTTGCTAACACAGCACTGCCAAATCCACCACTAACACATGTCCCTAAGGCCTCATCTACATGTCTTTTAAATACCTCCAGGGATGGTGATGCAACCACTTCTCTGGGAAGCCTCTTTTCATTGCTTGGTAATATTTCTCTGAAGAGGTTTTTCCTAATACCCACTCCTAACCTCTCCTGGCTCAATAGGCTCCTGGCCTTTTCCTCTTGTCCTATTGCTTGTTGGGAGATGAGACCTCCCTGCACCTCTCTACAACTTCCTTTTGTGTAGTTGAAGGGAGTGATAAGGACTGGTAATGAACCTCCTTTTCTCCAGGTTAAGCAATCCCCACCCCCCCAGCTCTTGTGCTCCAGACCCCTCACATCCACACACACACACAAACTTTGTTAAACACRAGTCTCTCTGTTTACTTTGCACCCGTTCACCTTAATTATATCCTGCCTTTGGGAGAGGGGTGGAACACTGTGGTCCATGGATATTTATTCCTTCCACTCTACTGCGCTTAGGGGTAACCCTGCAATGTTTCATTCCAGTGAAATTCTGTATACATGGGTAACTCCCAAAGCAGTTGCTCCAACTTTTTTCGCATTCTGAATGTGCCTCATCTATCTTTGTCAATCATTAGACATTTCTTGATCACTATTTTTCTTCCATGAACCTGATTGCTGTAATTATTTCCCCATACTTTTTGTGAGTCAGGTGTTATCTCTCTTTAGTATATGTCATTCATCACCAAAATTTCCAAATACCAGAGCAAATAACTTTCTATTTTTATTCCGATAAGTAGTTGTTATGTTTACATGAGAAGAATCCCAAAGCAACTAATCTATAAAACAAACCATAAGTCTGTAAATATGCAAGAATTCTTTTCACAGTGGACAAAACATCCAGAGAAAACTATGAACCTGCTATCCATTCTCCTTTTCCTCAAAGATTCAAGTTTTATTGCAAAAATAAGTTATTTAAACATAATATCACTGCCTAGTCATGACCTTACTCTATGACATGATTCCTATACAGTAATATTTTTATAATCATCTACCCAAGACAATTGCTTTTCTCCTCCTTTCCAAGCTGAATCCAGATGTGCAATACTTGTTCCATGTGCTTAATTTTAAACCCTGCAGTAAGATCCACATGAGTAGCATTTAGTTCACAAGTATAACAGCTTGGCAAAATATCATCCTCCAGAAATTTCTGAGAAAATTTGAAAACTGAAAAACGGAATTCAAATTTTCTAGTAGTTTTACAATGTATGATATCAGAAATTCACCACAATTCTGAAGGTCATTTTCAGGCTTGTCTTTTGTGACAATGCAATTTAAGTGAATCCATTGTTCTTAGTTGATATGTATTTTAAGGAATATAGGAAAGAAATTAACTTCGTCAAGAGAAAAAACACTAAATGACTGAAACCAGGAGACAATTTAGCAAGGCTGTATGTAATTAATAGGGTGACTAGGAACTAGTCTTTGAAAACTGCCTGGAGATGTCTACTAGCTTGTGTCAAGTAACCTTTCCCTCATTATGCTGCATTAACCCAGAATACTATTTCTGTTGGGAATCCCACTGACTTATTGCAGTAAGATAAGCTGTAGAATTTGAATATCTCTAAATTATTATAGATGAACATGTTTTTCTTAACATACTTGCTTAAATGTATGTTGAACACTGACTATCTTGAACTGCACTTTCAAATAATACTTTCCCTTTCATCTCTTGCATGACAGTCATGGGAATTGAAGTAATGGTCTATCTTTTTTTGGACAGGCAAAAGTTAAGTTTGATACTCTGTAACAAGTTATATACACTTTACTGTGACTGACTCTAAAAGGTGAATTACTTGAAATTTACAACAAAAGGGGTCCAAACTCCCTACATGTGCCTACTTCCTGTGAAGTCACTCTTTGCTGGTGTGGCAGGTTAACCTTGGCTAACTGACAAGGGTCCACCAAGCCACAATATCACACCACACCCAACAAAACCAAGGCAGAATATTCAACAGTAAGCTTGTGAGTTAATACAGGGACTGGGGTATTACTTACCAATTACCATCATGGGCAAAACTCAGCTGGGAGAAATTAATAGAATTAGTTACTGATTTATAAGGGAGCAGGATAATGAGAATCAAGACCAAAACTAAAAACACCTCCTTTTTTCTAGGGCTCAGCTTCACTCCCAATGTCTTTATCTCCTTCCCCAAGCAGCAGTGCAGGAGCATAGGTGACGGGGGCTGAGGTCACTCCATTGTACATTGTCTCTGCTGCTCCTTCCTCCTCAAACTCTTCCCTGCTCCAGCATGGGGTTCCACTAAAGGAAGGCAGATCTTCTGGCACTTCCCCAAGGTGGGTCCATCCCACAGGCTACAATTCTTCAAAAACTGCTCTAACAGAGGACACAGTCCTTCAGGAAGAGGCTGCTCCAGTGTGGGTCYCYTGCCAGGTCACAAGCCCTGCCAGCGGACCTGCTCCAGCATGGGCTCCTTTYTCCCCAGGTCCACAGGTACCAACAGGAGCCTCACTGCCATTTAAGCACTTCATCTGTTACCATTTACTGCTCTGRAACACTGAGAGAGGTCTGCTTTCAATTACTCTAACTTATTCTTGAGTTGAATAACACATTAAAGAATTTTTGAAAATGTTTCTATCCAGGCAGGATGTCGGTTTTACAGAAGTCTATGAGGCATTTATTATAAAGATTATATATACCAAATACCACAAATACACTTTGTGAYTATTAAACTGCAGCTATAGGATGTGTAGAATATACACTAAACATTTATTAAAGTCTTGAAAGAAGAGATGTAGAAGGTACACCCAATGGTTTATGTAATTATTTGGAAATCACTCATTAGGTTATGTCAAAAATCTATGTTGCTTTAATAAGAAAAGCTTTCCTTCCTTGAATTTCTTAGAACCTGTATCTGTATTTTTTCCTTTATTTTATCTTCTCTTCTTCAACATTTTGAGAGACAAGATAAATATTTATCAAAGATGCTGTTCTCACTGAAATGCTTTAGAATGATGCTTTATTGTCATGAGATATATTTATTTATTTGAGGGGAAATTGTTCAGGAAGAATTCAGAATATGTAATATGGATCCCCATCCTGAATGGGAACATAGTAACTAAGGACACACAAAGAACATATAATTCCTATGGGTAATCCTATATTTCCTCTGGTTATTCTACTCTTTCAGGAGCAGCTGTCATAGGATGCTAATGTTCTGAGCTRGGAAAATAAAATGTGTTGTGGCCATCCCATGAGAGGTTTTTATATTGAGTAGACCTAAGAAAATATTTTTACAATGATTCCTATTTTCCCCATCTACTGTAGGATGTCTTTTACAGATGGACTTGATATTCATAATATCCTTCCCTTCTTAAGTCTTCCTTTCTTTGTAGGCTTTCTTTCCCACAGAAGGTGGGACCAGATGAACTTTTGAGGACTTTCTGACCTGGGCTGATCTATGGTCTCTAAGCCTCTAAGAAGTGCAATAACCTGAACAAGAAGTCGAACAGATAGTGCCAYTACCTGGAGATCAGATGCAGTATTTGATAGAACCTAGTACAGAAATGCCCTTAGAGAAGGTGAAAGGAAGCTCTTAGAAGTCAATCAGCTGATCTTTAKGACCTACCCTGGGGTTGCATTTGCAGAAGTGTTAGATCTAAAGTTAGCAGTATGAAAACAAACTGGTCAAGATACTGGATCAGGAGGTATTTGACCACAGAGAAGAAAGGTAAAAAGACACAGAATTTCAATGGAGCACAGCAAAAGAAGTGTACGGCAGGAAGACACTGATTTAGCAATACCATTCCTAGAGAATGCATGTTTGAAAGGCCAATGCTCAGTTAATCAGATGATCTGAACTGGCAATCCTATAGATGTAGGAGGTTTACTTGTATCCAAATACCTTCAGTAATTTTTCCTCTCAGCAGATAATCCGAGCACTCTGTGTAGAAACTGGAAGATGGGAARAGGTAGCAAGATAGCTTATGACTTCTGCTGTTTGGGTGCCTGCCTGCCCACTCCTTTCACAAGCATTTCCCTGTGGCAAGCAGCTCCCTGAAAGCTGGTAAAAGGCTTTGAACTGTTTTACAAAACGCAGTTGGCAGAGGAAAAGTGCTTTCCATCAAGAAAGCTGGAGCACCGTGTTTTCCCAGCTGCTCTGAGGCACCATATGTTTGCAGCACGGCTACTAATGCTACTTTTATTTCTTTAGGAGATGTTACAGATGTAAGCCTCTGTAGTGATAATTGCATGAGGATAAGCAAACTGCTGGTATGTGGCAGTATTTCACTGGGGTTAATGTCAGGGTCAGCCCTGTCACAGCAGCTGACACCACAGTGCCTTGAGGAATATGGAGATCATGACCATCAGTACGACCAGTTTCATTTGACACTGWAAGACTTTGAGAGCAAGACTTTCAAATCTCTCTGGCTTGGTCAGCACTGTAACTGAGATTCAGCTGACCAGGATACTAAAAGGATGTTTTTCCAATGGCAGTTTAGAAGTTGCCACTGCAATTTTTGTTAACAACAATTAGAATTTAGCACAGTGAAATCACATAGTGTATTACCAACCATATTTTCCTCGCCCATGTTTCCAAACCTTTACTGGGATGGCTATTTGTCAAGCAGTCAAATCACACCTCCTCAGGGTGTGAAGGTACACTYTTCTGTCCCAACTAGCAGGCCAGAAAATAAACAGGAATTCACAACACCAGATGGGGAATAAGGTGCTGAGCAAATGCAGGTAGGGATCTGGTTCAGAGCTCTCCCTGGGGGCCGGCAGGATGACAATGACCAAGAAGAAAAAAAGTGACTAGCCAAGCATGTGGGAGGGTCAGAGTGAATGGCAGTTGCTTAGGGCTTGGAAAGGAAAACAGCCAGAAGAATAAAAGACAAATACAATAATGTGTTGCAAGAAATGTTGACAAAAATCTCTTTAAAATTTGCCATAAAACYAGACACATGAATCTTCCCTCTATTGGCAGGCTTTGAGAGATTCCTATATAGCGTAATATGAAGAGACCAGATGTCATATTATGGTTAGAGATTTGCAGTCAATGGAAGGGCTAAAAATAAATAGGACACTGAGAGAGTATGGGGAGAATTATCTAGAGGAAGGGAAATTGGCCAACATCTTAAAGCTGCAAGGCTCTGTTTTCCAGAATGATATGGTCAGGGGAGTCCACATCCATTTCTTACTTATACAGATCCTCAGTAAATTATGTCAATGATTCAAAACTGCTTTAGACTATTGCTCATCTTTCATTGATTTGGCTGCAGTCACAATCAGGAGTTGGGGTTTGGTGACCCCAATTGGGTTTTGGTGACCCCAGAGCACAGTTGTTCTGTTCTGCCTCCTACAGAACTCAAACACAGTTCTGTCCTTTAATCTGTTTCTATGTCAGATCTCCATCTCCAGTAAGGATCSCGGGAGAAGGGCTGGGCTTGCTGCAGTCAGAGTAATTCTGCAGGAGGAGAAAGTAAAATAGGAAAGAGGAAGGCAACTTTGAGGAGCCACCACAGCAGCACTTATGCAGGAACAGGCTCATACTGCTCAGTGGATAAACTCCAACTCCTTCATGATGCAAACTAAACACCTGATTTTCAAGTTGGAAAGCAGTTAGGAAACTCTTCACCAGCCACACTAGTGCCTGGCAGTGTCACCTCACTGGGGCAGTCGCTGCAGAACACAGCTGTTCCACAAGCATACACTGTCACYTCAGAGTCACCAGAGCTATGAATGACGATAAAAAGAAAACATGAGGCAATATAGTAGTGTTATCATAAAATAATAGTATTCTGTGTAACAGAAGTCAGACTTGAGTAAGGAATGTGGAATTTCAGGTCATGCCAGAGTAAATTTCTAAAAATCAATTATGTTCTCACAAAAGGCCAACAGTAATCAAAGTGAATCAGAGATGTTTTTCTCCATGGGACGAAGAACTGATTTGGAAACAGAATGCAAACAAGCAAACCAACCAATCCCCACCCCTTTGTTCTTTAACATAAGTAGTGATGTGGCTATGTGGCTGGTGGGATCACTCCTTCATGGGATGGCAGGACCAACACCAGTATTTGCTGCCTGTAATTGACACAGATATTCCACGGATTGAGGAAAACTTCAGAGGGCTTACTGGGATGGAATTTCAAATTATTTGACAAAAACAATAACAATTTCAAGATTTAAATGCCTGCATTTTCCAGCTGCACTGGGGTCCCAGCTGAAGCAGGGAGCAGGGCTGGATGCTCTCTCCCAAGGTCTGGGTACCCCAGGGCTGGAAGCTCAAGCACACATGTGGCTCTGATAGCATCCTTGAGGCATTCCTGGATCTGCCCTTTGATAGAATAATGAAATCCCTGAATGGTTGGAGTTGGAATGGACCTTAAATATCACCCCACCCCCTGACACGGGCAGGGACACCTTCCACTTGACCAGGTTGCTCCAAGCCCCATCCGTCCTGCTTGGGACACTTCCAGGGCTGGGGCAGCCACAGCTTCTCAGGGCAACCTGTGCCAGRGCCTCCCCACCCTCACAGGGAAAAATTTGGAATTAAGTGGAATAGAAAAGAAAGTTTCTGGATTGCTCTGGATGGATTATATTGGTGCCATAGTATCTAACCTAGTCAGCAATCCAGTTGAGCAAGGTAGGTACTGTGCTTTGTGACAAGGATTCATCAGCAGAATGTGCCAAGCATTCAATGAATAGATTGTAAATATGTCTGGAAGTACCAAAATAGTGTGCATTGGAAAATACTGTGGCTGAGAAAATTTAGTAAATGGACTTCATCTATCAGATGAACAAAAAAAAAAAACAAAAAAACAAAAAAGAAAACCAACTCTTCAAATTGTGTATTGAACAATTGAACTTACGAAATACAAGGAAATAAAATTTTAATGTTGTCCAAGCATAATGTCTGTCTATGCATACAGTGCATTTCAGATAAACAGCAAATGGTCAGCCCTCACAAGTAAGAGATCCAGTGATAGATTTATGGGCTGAGACACAATAGAATAAAATGTTGAAAAATTGAGCAGTAGATTTGCTTGCTCAAAATAGAGGAGAGGAAACAAATCTGAGGAGACACATGGTCCAGCTTTTCAGCTCTATTAATCATTTATGGTCATATCATAAGACACATGACTGCTTSGCTACATGCATATGATCACAAAGTTGCTGACTGCAACAGTCACACCTTTGTTTGTGTCATTCAATGTTTGATTGTCTGAGTCAATGGCAGTGAAGGCTTAAAGCCAGTCATACAGAATTGTGGATTTTCCTCAATCTTCTAATCAGATGTTTATTTGCTCGTCCTTTCAGACTGGCTAAACTAAATATTTTGAAACTGTTCCTCTTTATTACATATATTAACTGACCAGGAAAAACAAATAAACAAATAATCAAATATAAATCCATGTATTTACAATGAATTATGATTGAGAGGTATCCATGCCTACCAGAAAGACTTAATTACAGTGCTGAAGCAATTAGACCCTTCATCTTTACTTCTGCTTAAAAAGCTAAAATTCAGTGTGAAAATCATGGGCTTCCATTGCATCTGCACAAGAACAAAGCACTGAAAAACCAAATACCAATATATACCTATCACATATATTAAAAAACTCCAAAGAGAATATACCAAACATGTTGAGCACAACCACCAATAAATACAACCTCTTACCAGGATGAAAATCTTACTATATTGTCTATAAAATCTTCATATGCAAATCATCTTTAAGTCAGCTTGGGGGAAAGTAGAGTAGGAGTAGGAACTATTTTAACATTAAAGTATAATTAATTTCAACTTGAACAACATCCTCCAGGCAATAAGGGGTGTGGAGTAAGTTTCAGTGAAACACTTGGAAGTTCAGCTGTTTCTATGCCAGCATTTTAAACACTCTGAAACTAACAAGGTTTAAGCACTTGCAAGCAGAAAGTGGTAGGGAAATACCTTCTCCAAATTAAGTCTTTCAGAAAACTAACAGCTGCAAATTCTTCATGAAGAAATTGAGACTAAATTTTTGCAAAGACCTCTGCAGGTTGTACTTTGAGCTCAAAAGAAATGAGATATACCTTGCCTATTTAAAAAGTTATAATATCCTTAAAAACTACAGTTACTCTTCTTGCAAACAGAGTCTTTGAAGGCCTATTTCCAAAAATGAGTCTCCTAAGTATAAAGGAAAGAAAGGATGTAAAAAATACCTTTTCCTTCATAGCTCCTCTTTAATTTATGTTCACAGCTCAAGGATTAGGAATATCATTTTTTTCCCAGTCTGATTTCAGGCTACTATTGTTATAGGAGGGATTGTGAAGAATCTTCTCCCTGTGCTTTTCTCACCTCTTAGATTCTCTGCTGGAATAAAACTGATTGAACATTGAAGAAAGTACACAATAAACCTTAAGCAGCTGAAATAAGGCTGCATGTATGTTTTAGAATTTTGTTCTCTTTTAAACTAAATGCTTTGTGTGATGCTGATTTTGTACTGCAGTTTTTGAAGTACCCTTTAGCAGCACTGTGGTTACATGGATATATCCACAGTCTGCAGGGGGAAGGTTATCAAAATACTCCTTCGATTTATTCTAGCAAATGAACTTAATCTATTTAATTTTTTTAGTTAATGAACTTAAAATATTACACAGGGATTCTYTGGTAATGTTCAAGAAGTTCAACATGAGCSAGCAAYGTGCCCTTGCAGCTGAGGCCAGACTGGATGGGGCTTAGAGCAACCAGGTCCAGTGGAAGTGTTTGAAAGTTAGGGGGTGTGCAACCAGATGATCTTTAGAGGTGACTTCAAACCCAAACTACTCTTTTTATTCTATGACTTCAGAACATTGCATTTGAACTGTTTTAATTAGCACATTCAATTACATTTGGAGACAACCATAGCCCATTTTGGTTTCAAAATCAGAGGCTTAATGAAAACAGTTTATATAGCATTCTACAAACACAGATATACTAATTATGTAGAACTACAAGGTGAAAAATTAAATCAAGAGTAAGACCTGTAGAAAAATATAATTTGCTTTATAAGTATAGGAAGGATAGCTTTCAGGTAACAGTCGCATGCTAGTGGTAACAACGAGTGAGATCTTGAAAAGTGAATTGTCAATGAAGAGAGGCAGTGCTATAAAAGTCCAGGTCACCAGCTTTCAGTGAGCAGGTTCACTGTGCTGACTCTCCCCTGTTAGAATTCCACAGGTACTTCACAGAAATTTGATGGATTGTTACAGAAGGGTGTTTTAGGCCATGTATTATTCTTTATATTGTGTCCCTGCTGCCCAGATGTAAAGGAACAACCAGATAAGACATGTAATATGCAACTGAGTAAACCTTCTGATAACATATTTGTAAAAATATATATGTAAAAACACAGTAAATATWAAAAAAAATCAGCTAGTAGATCAATCCCAAGGAAAAAACAAAGCACTATAACTTGATTATTTTAAAACAAGGARAAGATAAATAATGTTCAAAGCTTTACTCAGAAAAATTTGAATTTTTTTACATGTGCTGGTATGAACATGCTTTTATTGATGAAGTTTTGGCATTTAGGTAAGATGAGTTTCAAATTTTCAATCAGGTTTCTTTTAAAAAAGTAATAAAAAGACAACAGAAAAAGAAAATAAAGATTAAAAAAAAATACAAATCTATTTGACATTATCTTCCAGAATGAGAAAATTAACTAATAGGGAAAAAAAAGTGTTCTTTATGATGCAAAGCCTCAGTTTTGAAAAGCTGGAGAGTGCTCTCTCCTGTCCCTGAGACAAGGTGAAAAGAAATAATAAAATCTTTACTGGGCAAACTCTGTTTTGTTGCTTCATGCTGACACTGCTCTATTGAAGCTTTCTTTTTTTCAGCGTAGGGCAACCATGTACTAACGTTGCTTCGTGCTGCTGCAGTCTGTGCAGCTGTTCAGC
The DNA here is from genome assembly GCA_014549065.1 of Cardinalis cardinalis. Lineage (NCBI taxonomy): Eukaryota > Metazoa > Chordata > Aves > Passeriformes > Cardinalidae > Cardinalis > Cardinalis cardinalis. The sequence continues at coordinate 9,646,459 of JACDOX010000011.1, read as the reverse complement.
TTCTATTTGAAGTATCATCTGATGTCTCTTTTCCTCTTCTCACTTATGTCATTTTACTACTATTCTCCTCAAAGAGACACTTGTCTCTTGATCACTCCTTTAGGCACATGTCAGAAAAGTGAAGAAGAGAAGGCCTGTGAGAAGTGACATGCTGGATATTTGCTTAAATGCCTGCTACTGAAGAGCATGCTCTTTGAATCAATTTTATTATCCAAATGCTTTGCTCCACAGGTAAGTCAGAGACATGGAAATGCACCTGCATTTGTGCATGCATGTTTGCATATAACCAGTTTAGGTTGGCAGATGACACTGAACCACTTTGAGGATAAAAATCCAGTTAAAAGCAGAAATAATCATTTGACTGGTAARGTGTTGAAGCAGAAAGCTGCAGAAATTCTTTTAGGTGCTAATCTGGAACACAGGCTAAGGGGCAATGTTTGCAGAATTATTTAGAATTAGGTCAAAAAAAGGGTCATTTAGCAAATAGAAGTATCACTATGAGTTAATTACTGGAACAACAGATAAATAGGAAGAAGAATGAACTTATCCTAATAAAAAGCAAAGCACTAATAACTCTGACTTTAAGCAGATAGACACACTAATGCTTGCCATGCCCCATCAGCGCTCATCAGCTCTGACCTGCTGATGTCTTAACACTCTTAACACAGAACCTCTGTTGAGGAGATACTGCCAGGAGAGTCAAGCTGAGTCACATTCTGTTCCAGTCTTCTGAAAGTGAGCACACAGGAAGGAAGCAGAGAAAAAGTGACCTAAATGAAAAGCTGAATTTGTGTTTTCTGAAGTGAAACCTCTCTCCGCTAATTTCTACATTTAACCTCAAAATCAACTGACTAAAGAATACTCAGATATTAGAAGGATTAATTAAAAAAAGACTACTAAGTGCTCTTTCTTATCAAGTATTCCATCTGGAATAGTTTGTCACTTCTTGCACAATATCTCAATTCATGTAAACCAGAATAAYTCACTCTTTCATGCAGGAATATTGAAAATTCTGAATTTAAAGTAAGTTATATTTTTAAGTTTTAAACAATATTTAGTTCCTGAAATAAGTAGCTGCAGTAATAGTAGAAAGGGAAATCTTAGTTAGCTCTCATGTAGATTTGTTATATTTGGATAGCTTGAAGCATGAACAAAATATGGATTAGTGCACTTTAATCAGTMGTCTGGATTCTGATTTTCAGATTTGGCCTTTTTGTTTTGTTTTTCTACTTAAGAAAAAAAAAAAAAAACAGTAACTCAGAACTCCCCAAACTCTGTGTCTCTTCTGGTCTGGTGCCAACTATCCAAGAGGGCTTCTCAGTGACTTGGCTGCACTGCTCATCAGCTCCTYAGTRAGCCTGGAAATCTTAGTGTTGACATAGAACTTTGCTGATTCCAAATGAAAGGTTCCTTTCTTTGGTATCTGTTTGACTGATGTGAAGCAAAATACCTCAGACATAGACCAAGTTTTTTTTCCTTTCCAGTTGGTGGAAAGGAAAATATGTCAGATGTTTGACACATCATGTCTTCATTTCATAATAATTTCTCTATTTTCTCCAAGTTCAAACATATGCACCCTTGAATACCTGTTCAGATCAAACAGACTCAAGCAGGTGCTCATTTTAGGCRTCAGGGGTAATAGCAGAAGTTCAGGTTAAGTTTCTGTCAAATCTAACATACGATAACTATTCAACATTCTTGGCACTTGTGGTGCTGTGCAGGTAGATTGTAAAATATTGAGCGTTAAATGAATGCACAGTGAATGCAAGGAAAGCAGACTTGACTATAACCAGCTTCTCTGAATCACTGGAGGCAGTTTTAAGTGTGAAATGCTTCACACACTGCTTCATTCCCAAGGAATCGACAATTTCAAACCTTTGAAACATCTACAGAAAGACTGAGGTAAGTCCAGCTTTCTTTTTATTGTGACAAAGAGAAAGATTTCTTAATAACCCAGCTATTCCTCATGACAAACTCAAAGACCAGTGTTTTGAAGGCAATGTATTGAAATCTCCTTCAAGAGCAAACATAGACAGTGCTCTGATGCTTGATCTTGGTTAAATCCCATTTATGAAACTCCTGGGTAAAAGAAATATTTTTATCATATATTAAAAAAATTGAAGAGTAAAGGAAAAACCATCATATTTTTAATGCATTGAAAATTGGATTTTAAACATTTTATAGGAATGCATTTCAACTTGGGAAGTGTGAATTCTGTTAGAATTCTAGACTCCTATTACTTGTAACCTGCTTAGCCTTATGTTTGCAACATGTGTCTCATGTTTTTCCGCTTACGGACTTGAAGGTTGAGAATACCAGSAAAAGGAGCATTCATGAGAACAGAAAGCAAAGTGTCCTGTGATGCAGAACTTTATATGGATTCTTATTTCTTACTGGACCATTTTGAATTCAACACTTATGCCTACATGAGTAAATCATCTGTGTRAATATTCACTGACTGGACAGTATCACACATAGCATAGCAGAGAAGTCWTTTTTTTTCCAAAACAAATAAATGTGCTATGTGTATTTTTACCCATCTTTGTTGTATTTCAAAACTTGTAACAGATGAGTGATAATCAACATGTCAACTCACCCGATTTAAGTTTTCTTCCTTACCCTTAAAAAAATAAGGATTAACAAATAAAGATAACTTGACACCAACTTACACTTTCTTGAGAAGGGGAAATAATTTCAGCTGTGATTGTACCAGCAATCTAGGCCCTAAATCATATCAGGTTCTGTAGGCCAAGGTCAGCACCTCAGCCTCTATCCAAAATGTAATCATCCATCAGAGAAAGCTCCACAGCATTGTATGAAGCAGACCTTAGAAACTGGCCAGTTGTATTCTTGACTTTTTCTATTTCCMAGACAGTGCCAAGATAGTATCTAATCACTTTGTACAGAGAAGAGAGAAAGGCAYTACAAGTACATTGAACTGAATTCTTACAGCATGAAAGCAACTATTTTCCTTCAGTACCTCACTGACCATATAGTGGGTATTTTCTGCTAGTAAAACTGCTAGGAGTAAAAACAGACTAGCCCAGCTCCTACATTTATCCAATTCATTAATCCTTCACTTCTCTTAAACGTTCATATGAAGGGAAGAAAATAGGTCTTAAAATGGAAACTTAGTTAAGTAAGACTAATTGTATAAGAGAAGGAATAAATCTCACTTTGAAGCACATTGTCTCTGGAAAATTAGCCTGAACAAAAGTGTGCGTTTGTCCTTGAAACAAAACTATAAGACTGCAAATCATAGTAATGAGAAGACATTTTCCAAATATGAATTTTAAAAAACAGTGCTCTTCGATAGAGAAATTATGTCAATGCCTAGAGGAGTAAAAGAGAAGTGTCTGTATAATAAATCTCATTCTCACTTCAGCATTATTAGTATTGGAGTTGTAATTCAGTTAAGCCACAAGAACACCAAAAGGGAATGAAATGGCAAATCTGCAAAAGATTTGTCATGGATKAATAAGCCCAACAGCCACATTTAGTCTGTGAATGCTACCAACGACCAGAAGAGCTACACTGGGARCTATACAAGAGCCATGCTGGAAACTTGATTATGGTTTGTACTGAAATTTCATATACCTTGGGACCTCTTTCTGGGCTCCTCCTAGAGCACCCCACTGGGTCACACCTCATCCCAGTATGCACCAGTGCAGGAAAGCTGTATGTTTCTTGCTTCTTACAGCACCAGTAAATACATGACAAGTAAAACAACTGAGATGAACAGACAAGAGAMAACAAAATTTAATGGGCAGTATTTCAAAGCTGTGTATGTGTAAATGTGCATTCACTTCTAAGAACACATGCATCAGCACTAAAGTTTAGTGTCTTTGATTTGACCAGTCCCAAGCATCTTCTGTTTWTTATACTCATACTGTCTTTTACTAGCTTGTCTAGTTAAATAAAAATACAACTGTCTACCAAGTGTTCAGGTCTATGAAAAAGGCCTGAATTTTTGTTAGTTTTGAGAAGTGTTTGTCAGCTCTTAAATGTCAGATCAYTTTGATTACTTTGAGGCAAACACAATGTTTTCCTAAGAAAAATATGAATTTTTTTTTCCTTAGAAAGGGTGAATCCAGGTTGTTCAAGTCCTATCCAGACAAAAAAACCACTGAGCTTTTGTAATCCACTCATTTTTCAGTAATGCTAAAAACCAACCAATACATGGTATCACGACTATAGTGTTACAAGGACCTGCATTTTCTTAAATTCCTTGCAATAACTGTTGAGAGAGAATGACATTTTTTCAAGAAGAACAATGATTATCCATATTTTGGAAAAGGAACRATAACCAACTGACACAACTGAGGAAATGGAAGTCAACAGAATATAATTTTATGATATAATAATTGTTTAGGGCAAGCATGGTTTGTCTAAAGCCTCCCATCCAATGTAGAACAACCACTTGAGGGCACATCTTTATTGTAAGGTCGTTTTAAAAGGTACCAGCTTTAAAAAGCAACTTAACAGATTTTGGTGCTGAAAAYATTCAAAGGGAAGAGTGCCACCTACTGAATCTTTCTGTCCCTATTCCTCTAAGYCCCAAGAACCTTACCCATCCTTTAAGCACTAGAAAGTACAATCTTTTCTTTGCTACACTTATTCATCCAGTAAGATAATATCAACAGAAAAAGAAAAAATATTTTTTCATCCTACTGAAACTTCTATAGTACTCAAATTTAAATATTGGACATGTGACCTTGGTTTTCAATCAGTTTCTCTTTCATGGCTTTTCTTAAAAAAAACACTACTTCATGATGTAGATACATTATGTGCTAAACACAAGTACTCTTAGTTATTTGAARCTAAAAAAAGCCTTTCAAAACCATAGCACTTCTACAGTAACTTCAAAGACGACCTTACAAAAAATCCCGTTTAGAATCTGTATTTGTTTTCCAGGTTTCCAAAATTAGGCCATGGTCATTTTTTTAATAGTGGCTTGGAATATTCTTCACTTTAAATTCTTAAAAGAACCCTCATAGTTTCARAAGAAGTTATTACATTATGGCTCCTTAGCAGTAGAGGCAACAGCAAGATCATCAGAACCACTACATAAATAGTGCTGCTATTTATTTTTGCCACTACATAAATAGTGCTTATCAAAGGCAATTGAAAGTACAAAATGCATTATATGCTYGTAAGATGTTAGATAATGCCCCCAACCTAGAGATTACTGATCATTTCTCAGGATTGTACAGTTATAAAAAAATATCCACGGCTATTCCTGAGTTGATTGAATACACCTTGACCTACAAAACTGGGGGAGTATTTTTGTATTTCAGACTGTTAGCCCTCAGGTAGATGTGCTGGAATGCTCAGTCCTCCATTAATTACAATCATTTATTTATTATCTAACATAAACCACACAGCTACAAAATTTCTTGAAACTGGTTCACATTTAACTATATTAAAACATTTTCCCAGGAAAGGCATGATTAATCCTAAAAAATTTGTAAAGCAGGATCTTTGTTTCCACCCCGTGTTCTATCTCTGATATATTCATATTTAAAGGAAGAAGATGCTTTCTTACTGTCTAATCTGAACTGAAACATTATGAAGCTTTTCTTAGCACGTTTTGTTTCCACTAGTGCTTAAACAGCTTGGATGAAATTAAATAATTTAAAGAACTGTTTTCAGTCAAAACAAATTAAATTGCTTTTTTGTTACTCAGCTTTTCTCTAGTTTTCAGCCTTGTCATTAATGAGAAGACCACAGAGTAGGCTTCATAGCTGAGGAATAACAAAGACTAGTTCTACTTCTTTTTTCACCTTGTACTTMTATTTCTCATGATTGCATAGCTCCTTTACTTAAGTATAGGCTGCATGAGGCAATGTCTTTACAGAAAAAAATATACCATCATTTTCTATGGAAKTWACMTCTCTTGAATAGATGGTAAGACAATTTTCATTTTTGTCATTAGGAAAATGTTCTCTTCCAAATGTTAAATAGTGTCAAGGGAAGAGCAGACAGTGTTCCCAAAGAAAGTTGTAAGAATGAATAAGTATGAAAGACCAGAGAGGACAATGCTCCACTTAATTTCTAAATTCAGTAATGGTCCAGCAGCATTTCTACTGGGACATTCACTGGAGAAGAGCTTTGTATGTAGTACCTAATCTAAGTCTGGAGTTGATTCCCATACCCATTGCCTTTTTTTTAGYTGGCTTCTAACAGGTCTGATATTGGTGGGGATGGTGTAAGGAGGGACAGGGAAGGGCTCTGACTGGAAACCTATCAGTCACCATGAAGGTAACAAGACTTTTTTGAAACTTTTCAAAAAGTTAGCCCATTAATAAATATTTCCTGTCATAACAATATAAGTTGTTTAACCTCAAAAGACGTATCTCATACATATAAATTTAAATGTAGGTGCCTCTAAAATTTGACATTGCAATACTGTAGGTGATTTGTAGATAAAGGAATGTGTTTCCATTAATTGCTAGATCCAGTACATACTTCTACATAACTACACCAACATATCACCTGTAACTGTGTCAACTCTGACAAAAGGCCATAAAGGTAACATTAAGTAGAAAMAAAACCCTGCAAGACACTCTATAAACATCTATGGGATCAACTCATAAGAACATTACTCTTATCAAACTCCACATCTAAGGGGGACTAAGCAAGGTACATGCTGTATTGCTGGCAAATGCTCTGTTCAGGATGGTGGAGCTGGTATCTGGAGACTGGCTGGTAAGACCTGGAAGGTGTTAAGAGCTGGAAAGGATTTTAGCACTGTATATTTGGAGAGAAGGTAGATGGTTTCATATCAAAAGGCAGAACCAAATAGGATAAAAAGGCCCAGTCAACAAAGATATTCAGTCACTGCAAACCAAGTTTTATAGAGTTTCCCACCTGGCCACCTCTGGCCTAGCAGTGTCTGCACACTTGATTTAACTGAACAGGTTCCTCATGAATGCAAGAAGATACTTTCTAAATCTTAAGCCTTGCATGCAGGATAAGGTAAGAGGAAAATATAACTCTTAGTCTGCTCTTAAATTTAGGAACCACAACTAAGGTAAGATTTTAAAGTTGAAATATGGAAGCTGCAGTTAAAAACTGGCAAGAACAAGGTGTTGACCTCCATCTCTGCTTAAGCTGGAGAACAGACTGAATTTACATCCCTTTCCTGCTAGATGATTGGTTTAATCAACAAACTGTGGTGTTTCTTGACCATTTTTGCCCTGCAATATTTTCATATTGTTTAAAATATAGCATTTATGACACACTAGGCAGGATGGATAATATTTTTAACCATGATAAACATCTAMAAGCCCAGAATTTCAGTTTTTGTTACAAGCAATATTTCAATGTTTTTATCCAGCGGAGATTAAATTCAAGAGGCAGAATTATTACTCAGAATACCCTGCAATGCAGGAAACTATTCAGGATATGAGTGATCAAGTTCAGCCACTTGCTTCACAGTTCCTGCTCCTTTACCTATGCAGAAGGAACATGAAATGTTAGTTCTGTTTGAATGCCTGAAGCACAGTATGAAGAAACTCATCATATACACYTCCTGAATGTTGGTGTCTGGGTGAGTCGTGTTCTCCTTAAGGGGCATGGAACAGGAGCAAGATGAAACACAGGAGGTTGTCCCAACCCCTTTCACTCTGAGGGTGACTAAGCTCTGGCACAGGTTCCCCACGGAGGCTGTGGCATCTTCAGCCTTGGAGGTACTAAAAACCCATCTGGACATGGCTCCAACTCACCCTGCTGGAGCCAAGATCCAGCAGATGACATCCACCAGTCTCTTCCAAACAGCACTCTGTGCTTCTGTGATTTCTTACCATCAAATTTGCTTTCTCTGCAGCTGAGGTGAAGTGTCTGTCTTGTGAGTTTTGACACCAGGTTTCCATGGCAGGAACACAAGTTTCAAGATCATTTGTTTTTTCCAAAGTATTGTGCTATTTTCAATTTCTCACCACTAGGTTAATGTTTTGAAAAATCTTAGAAATATGCAATGCTGCAATAAGAGGTTTAATATGGTAGTTATATACATGGTTTTTAGTGTATTTATTCCAAAATGAATGACAAAGAAATCAGAAAGATTTATTACAATGCAGTCTACACGACTGAAGTACAGATGAGAAAATTTATTAAAAAAAAATCCATGGAAAATGGATTTTACCTTCAAAGATCCTTTCTGAGACATAACACAAAACAAAGGACTATTAAACATATTGCAGTGGTCAGAGAGATGATGTCCCTATTATATTTATCTATTCTCTGGTCTGATGTGCTCAGTCCAGAAGAGATTTGTGTTTGATGACAACAGCCAGTGCTAATGATGTCATACTAGAGTATTGTATTTCTGTATTAAACAGTACCTTAAAATGACAATGGGGATTTAAGATGAGTTTTTTAGCAAGACTACTGTAAGGAATAAAGGCACTATTGCTTTGGTCATTCCCTAGGCAGTGAAAGGGCACGGCACTCCCAGGGCAGACCTGACTGTGATCCTTCCTCCAGTGAGCTTTTCAGCCTCAGAAATCCTTTCACATACCAGTTAACTGGCAGAAGCTGCAATTCTCAAGGATTGAATGCAATTGCCTGCTGTTGTTTTCTGCTCCCCTCTCATTATAAGATACACAAATTATGTCTGAAACTCAAGGATAATGACACGAGGGCAAGAGAGTGACAATGTTCCAATTGRTACTTCACCTAACTTATGTTTTCCTTCAGGTTTCCTTTTCATTCTTTCTTTTGTTGCCTCCTTTTATTTATTTCTTAATTTCCTTCTATCTTTACACCTTGATTACTTAAGAGATATGCAAAATGAAAGCCTTGAGCACTAAATGATGCATGAAAAAGAAATTAAAATATACTTGCCTTCTGTGTGGTGTGCAATAACTGCTCTGCTCTCAGTGCTCTTAGTTTTCACACTACTTCATGTGTGTATCTCCAATATTAAGCTCAGATCCAAGCAGAAAGAACAAAACTGTAAATAGTTTATCCTCTATCACAAGCAGCCAATCTCAGAGCCCACTCTGGAGTGCTCCAAGCAATGCAGCAGTGTGTAAGACCAAAATGCCTTCAGTTTGGTGGGAATAAGTAAATAAATCTGAGACCCTTCTACAGGTAAAGAAGGCAGTGACACTTCTTTCTTTCTGGTTAAACATTATAAAAAGTACTTTTCATGCTCATATTTTGAATTTGGTTCCATTTCTAGCAAATACTAGAAACATTCACACTCCCTTCCATGGGAACAGTGACACAGACAAGTTGTTTGGCTACTCTGCAAAAAGGGACCTTTCACACCTTCATCTGTTGTTCCATCCATCCGTGACTGTCTGACCTGTTTGATGAGCATGGAGGAATAAAAGACTAGGATTCTTTATTCTTTTTTTTTTTTTGGAAATGCTATTAGCATACCAGCATTTACTTGTCTTGATTCTGACTGCAGTCAGAACTATATAATTATATGTTATTACAGCTCTAATGACTTCTATAAATTCTCTAACAGATGTGGAAATCTATATTTCTCCCTGTCTTCCTTAGTTTAATGTGATAGCATTTCTTGTACTAAAGCTGAATTTAATCCAGGATAGTAAGAACAATGAGTAAACATTTAAAAGTTTATGTGTGACACCACAAAAAATTTTCAATTGAATAGAAAAAAAAATATCTTTATTCAAAAAATAACTTTTCAATCCATGTGTTTGCTTCTTAGCATTCAGAAGAACACAGCCTATTTTTTAGAACATGTTCATTCTGTACTTCTTGCTTTAGCTTCAAGCTGAAGTACAAAGTACCAGAGGTTTATTACATTTCTCATTTGCTGACTAGACCAGCAGAAAAGGAATGCATTAGTAATCTGGTGATATTCCCACACCCATCAGCAGGTCTGAAAGGCTTTGATAAACTTTTACAATAGGCTTCCCAAAGATGTAATAAACATGACCTTTAGAAATCCAACTAYATCCAAATACGCAACATCCATTACAGGCACTTGATAAATTGCAGTCGATTTGTAACAGGTACTTMGAGAAAGATAATAACATATGTGTGAGGGAAAACAGTACACTTTGTTTGTAAACACAGAGAAAGCACAGAAACAATCTCTCAGGGGTAATGTTCAGGTAGCCTTATTTATGTTCATACAGAGAGACATGAGGGATGATGGAGTACAAAAAGCAGTGATCAGGTAATATATTATTGTCATGAGAGAAGAAGGTGTGGAGAGGGTGTTGTTGTCTGTTTGTTGTTGCTGTTGTTGTTGGTTTTCCCCAGAAGTACCTCTTAAAACAAATGCTGAGAGTTGGTACCTTCATAAAGAGCGTGTCTATGTAGCACAGCCTGTATTTCTGAAGGTCTTGACAGGAATTTCTTTAAATATGCAACAGAGCATTCATTTCTGGAATTATAAGTACACTGAAAAATCCTTCTGGGAGAAAAAGAAAACAGTGGTCCATAATGCTCCTCTTGCTATGGGAAAATAAAAGCATCTGGTAGTATAATGAGTGTGTTGTTGACTCAGWGCAGTCGATCATCTCTGTTTTCACAAGCTCATGTACTCAAGTCAATGGAAATCACTGCAGGAAGTACCTGGGGATGCAATGACAATTTTTCCACTCAAAATGTGTATTTTATTCAATAAAAGGTAAATGTTATGAGAAAATCCTGGAACCCTGGCTAGCAAGTTCCTCTAAAACTCAGGTTCTAAAAAATTTTGCAAGTGGGAACAACTGATTTCATCACGACTATTCTTATTGAGAGAAATCAGAGAAGTTGAGCTTTGAATGTTTTAAAGATAAGTCAACTAATGAATGGAAAAGTAAAATAATGAAGGCCATAAGTCAGATGAGTCACCTTYAACCCAAACCTTGGAACTCTGCATGGAAAGGTGTAGCCATGGGAATAGAGGAACATCCCTATCAGCTGAGGTGAAGTTTACCTGTTTTTCTAATTTTTTGTAACTAGGTATTAGCTGCTTGTATTCATGACTTAAAATATATCTCTAGTCCAAAAAGTTATTTAAATATTGTGATACGATTATAATTTTTTTATTATAGTCTCAGRTCAAAGCCTCTTGGATTTAAACTAGAAATAAGATTTTTTGAATTGCCAGCTATGCAGATGCATTCCTGAATATGCAAGTCAGTCTGTTCCTCTCCTCCTCATCTCTTTATGATCATCAAAATATAGATTTTTTTTTCTTTCCCTTACTTACTATCTTTTACAGTAACAGTACCTTATCCTGAAGTTAATTTGAGGGGCTTAGAATGGAACCATGTGGCTTTGCCTGAATTGTACTGAACCTTCAGTGCCAGCACAAGTGATAAGTAGCCAAAATTATCTCAGAGAGCTCATCAGAGGTGACACACATAAACACAAAGGTCAGGCCTGTTGCAGAAGATTCACTTTTTTGCAGTGTATAAGGAAGCAGAATCTGCTTTAGCAAGAGCTTGGACCAAGTGACCTTCAGAACTCTCTTCCAACCCCAACCATTCTGTGTTTCTTGGAACAAAAGATGCAAAGGACAAAAAATTTAAACCAAAAGTGAGTACATTTAGATTGCAAGGATGATTTTTGGGTTTTTTTTTTACAATGAGAGTAGTGAGACATTGACAGTTTTCCGAGAGAAAYTGTGGATACTCTATGACTTGAAGTGAGGTTGGGTGGGCTCTGAGCAACCTAGTCAGGATAAAGATATCYCTGCCTATGACATTGCCCTAGACAACCCCAGAAGTTCTCTTACAACACAAACCACTCTACAATTCTGTGCTAAAATGGAGTTTGTAAGGATTTTACCTGTCTCCCAAATGTTGTCTCTGCAAACACTATGCGCATATATTGATTTTTATATAATTTTAGTTTCACCATCTATCTATACCCACATTTACCCTTACATATATGCCAATGTTGATTCAGAATGCAAAGAAAGCTAAGCATAAACTTTTCTGGATCCTAGCCATAACTCTTTTAGATGGAAATAAGCCTTTCTGAAAAAAGCTCTTTGATCAATAGAGGGAAAAAAATGTTCTCCTTGCCAGGTCTCAAAGTGGAGTTTTTACCTACAGYTGTAATAATTTTTTTATGTTTGTAAGTTCAAGCCCTAATGGTTGTGAGGATGACAGCTGTGAGGACACTCTAAGGTGTTCACCAAACTCTGGGGACCCCGTCCTTGGAGAGCTGCTGTTCCCTACAGGAGTGTGTGGTCCACGGGCTCTTCCACACCCAGAGTCAGGTCTGATACTTCTATGAAGCCTCAGATCTTAAAGCAAACAATAGAATTTGTACTGAAATCCTGATGTCCCCGCATTAAAAATCATATTTCCCCTGTGTAAAACATCAAGTAGGGCATTTCAATATGTTGAAACCAAAATGAGCCATAGAGTATGGCAGACAGGAAAATGTTAACATATACTGAAATAGAAGTTTTATCTGGAAGAAGATAGTTCAATATTTGCAATTGTCATGTTCTGGCATGGAAAAGTACATATTTTTCATAAGGGAAATAATTAGAAAGCCCAAAATAAACAGCAAGCTGATTAAAAAAGTGGCGAGAGATGGAAACAAACATCAAAAATCAACCCCTATATGCACAAGGTGTAAGCAAATAATAAAATTTACGCTATCTCCTAAAAAAACCAGTCTGCAAATGTTTGCATTTGGGAGAGGTTAATTCCCACCTTACCTAAGCATCTCTCAGCACGGGGAAAAACATCTCAGTGTTTTGTGTTATTTTGAGTTTGATGTGATYTGTGTAACTACAGCACTTTGAGAATCCACTTTTCTTTCTAAAATTCCTCAAACCTGGAGGAAAGTCTTATCTTGCTACTGTGGGGAACAAAGCCCTGCTATTAATTATACTATTTCTATAAATATAATATCAATCAGTACCTAGGAGTGCCAGCTTCATTTTCTGGCACTTTCTAGGAAGATGTGGGAAACCCTCTTTGACTCCAGAGCCTATTCAAAAATGTACATCATGGTAAAAGAACAGCAGAGGATATCTAAATTCTGATAAACTACATGCCATATGTTCCAGCTGAAGTACCACTCTAGGGCCTAGGTCACTAACAGGAGACACATCTCCCTCTTTCCAAACCTTTGCATCATCAATTTAATGATACTTTGGCTTGGTATGTAAGATTCCTTTACAGTAAAACAAACTCCAGCCTGTAATACTTCACAGAATCATTTAGGTTGGAAAAGACTTAAGATCTATYAAGCCTAATTGTTAACTCAGCACTGCCAAATTCATCACTAAATCATGTCCCTCAGTGTCACATCCAGATACCTCTTGAACATACTCTTGAAGTGTCTCAACCACTTCCCTGGACAGCTGTTCCAATGCTTGACAACCCTTTCAGAGAAGAAGTATTTCCCACAGTCCAATCAAAAATTCACTGGTGCAGTTTGAGGCCATTTYCTCTTKTCCTATCCCTTGTTACGTGGGAGAAGAGACAACACCAACCTCACTACAGCCACTTTTCAGGTAGTTGTACAGAGTGATAAGGTCCCTCCTGAGCCTCCTTTTCTCCTGGCTAAACCCCTCCAAGTCCTTCAGCTGCTCCTCACCAGACCTGTGCTCCAGGCCCTACCCCAGCCCTGCTGCCCTTCTCTGGACCCACTCCAGCACCTCCATGTCCTCCAATACTTATATTGCATCTGCCAGACTTAAATGTATGGCAAACTATTGCAGCATAGAGATGATAAAACTCCTTGTAGAGAAGGGTCCAAAACTGTACACAGGATTTGATGAGCAGCCTCAAGAGTGCTGAGTACAAAGAGATGGTCCCTGCCCTGGTGCTGCTGGCCAGACTGTTTCAGGCCAGGATGCCACTGCCCTTCTTGGCCCCTGGGCAGCCTTCCAGCTCATGATCAGTCAGCTATTATCAGCCTCCTCAGGTTATTTTCCACTGGGCAGCTTTTCAGCCACTCTTCCCAAGCCTGGAATATTTCATAGGTTTGTGATCCAAGTGCAGGTCCAAGTGTTGAACCTCACGCAWTTGGCCTTGGGCCATCAATCCAGCCTGTGCAGATCCCTCTTCAGAGCCTTCCTGCCCTCCACAGATCCACACTCCTGCCCAGTGTGGGGTTATCTGCAAACTGACTGAGGGTGGTCACAATCCCCTTGTCCACATCTTTATCTTCATTGATAAAGATGTTAAACAGGAGTGGCCCCMGTGCTGAGCCCTGGGGAACCGACCCCAGCTGGATGTAATTCCATTCCCCACCAATCTCTGGGATCTGCCATCCAACTATTTTCTTACCCAACAGTGAACACAACCAAGCCATGAACAGACAGATTCTCCAGAAGAGTGCTGTGGGACACACTTTTAAATGCTTTACTGAAGTGTCTAGTTAGGCAACACCCACAGCCTTTTCCTCATCCTCCAAGTACCTGCCTTTCATAAACTTCCATAAATTTCACACTGGATGCTTTGAAAACTTAAGCATTAATATCCAAGTATGGGAATAATAAACAGGTTTATCTAAAMATCAATAAACATCAAGGAAAATATTATGAGATAGGTTACTTCAAAATTGTCTGTATGGTACCTTGTAGAAGTTACATGATTGCATGCCTTTGAAAGCTGCAGCCCCTTGTTTTCCACGAAACCCTGTGCATATTTTAAATCAGTTGCTAAATATTAACCAAATTTTACATGCACTTGTAGAYAAGGTAGGATAAATATGCATACTCCTGGACAGCAAAAACTACTAAGTAGCTTTAAATAAATTTGGAACCAATGAAGCATAATGACTCATTAATATTTTAGTGGATGTTACTAGAATTTCTCTGTTGCAGCATAGATATCTTGACCTGCTCTGCCTTTTTTTTGCTATAAATTTTCATTAAAAAAACTGTAAACACATGCTATAGAATAAAAATAATATGGAGAAAATTTTGAAGACCCCTTCCATCTTCTTGTTTGAAATTTTAAATGAGCATATTTGAGTGCTTGAGCATCTCAATCAGATGTTTGATTTTTAAAAAATATATTTTCCTATTTTCCAAAATGCCAATAATAAAACATTAGTAAAAACATACATGAAAACATCMTCTTTCTTCAAATATTATTGTTAGTGCATAAGGTGCACCGTCATGACAGGCTCTCTACAGTTTGTCCTCATCCTCAGATACCTTTCCGTATGAGCATTACCAACTTAGRCCCACACAAAAGAAACCTAACTTGCACTGAATTTCAATTAAGCTCTTTGTGAACCTCGCCTACAATAAAAACAAACAAACAAACTCTCTGCCATACTGTTGCACTAATTCTTGCAACCYAGTTAAATTACTAGGAGGAAGGAACAACTACTTTTTTGTTTCTTGTCRTCATATTTTTTACTTTTACCACTGATAAAAGATAAACAGAAACTCACTGAATACAAAACCTGAATATTATATTCTTTCTGCATGAAATAAAGGGAATCTCTCACTTACTAAGTGCCATTAAGTATCAAATACCATCAGCTACACCAATAACTGTTAAAGCAGTCAGGCTGGAGGCACTGTCGGTGAGTTCTGCCATTGAACCTCTTTTCCTTGACCCTATAACCACTTATCCACATGAATAACCTCAGTTACATGAGAGAACCTTATAAACTTGGCAGCATCATTAAAAACGCACAGAACTGGCTCCAAGCCAACACATGAAAGCCAAGCTGATATTCATACGTTAATAGTAGTGATCCTTACGGTTCTTCAACGACGTCAATGAAAAGATGAACATATTTACCTAATCTATAAACAGATGCATCTGACAGACAGTGTCTTTTGTTTTAATTAAAACTGTCTTTTCCTACATCATCTGTCATGCTACAAGCAAACTCYAGGAATTCCTGGGGATGCTCCTGCCTGGGTAGGAGGAGGAGTGAGCCTGGTCTCCTTCCAGCTCAGATCACAGCACTGCTTGCCCTTAGCCCTTCCTCTCTCGCACTGTCAAATGGAGTGAAGGAGGCACACACAGCACGGTCCTCACTTCTTCACCTCCTGTTTTGCTTTCCATTACCTTGTTTCACTGCCTCACTATGTCTGGAAAAAGAYAGATCTACACTGAAAAAGCAAACATAGATACTTATATATGAATATATATATGCATAGATAGATAGACAGATAGATAGATAGACATGTATGTATATATATACATATATATACACATCTGTCACACTTAAATGTATGGCAAACTATTGCAGCATAGAGATGATACAACCAGCAAGAACAACTAATTGCAGGTGTCATTCAAGATTTTTAATAACAGGATAATGGGGGCTATTTCAAGGCACAGAGAAAAAAAAAAACATAGCAGATAAAATCAGGAAAATTGTACCTTTTTGAGGTCTGGAAACAAAATTTAAAATAAACTTTGTATTTTTGTAGAACTTAAGTGTCCACTAGTTTTCATATCTATCATTAAGGGAGATGTATTGTATTTCCCATAAGCTATACAAATAAAAAAACCTTGTAAAATAATATATTTGAATAATTTTTGAGAGCATAAACAAACCACCTTAAACATTAAATGCAACTTCAGTAAGAAATACTTGAGAAAGTCTTCTACAAGCTCTTTCCAATCTGAATACTGAAAAAAATGTTCTCCAGGATCAGATTTTGCAAGTCACTTGCTCTGTTTTGTGATAGAAACAGTGAACCACCAAAAATATCCCCATCCTTGATTAATCAAAATCAAAGAAGCTACAGTGGTTCTGTCAAATGGCTCACCCTAAGGCAATGAAGTAAATAAAACAAGCTTAATCCAGCACACTAATTTACAGAGAAACAAGCTAGGATGATTTATTTATATCTCCAGCAAAAATGTTCTTCATCTGCCTAACTCAAACCAGCAAGAACAACGGAAGGCTTGAGTGAAGGCATTTAAGGACTTGAGCATGTGCTTTGTTGCATGAATGCCAAAACACTTGGTAACCTGTTGAATCATTTCACATGTAAGAACAACAACAAAATCCCTTGTCCTACTCAACACTTACAATCAACCTCAGTTACAGCTGAAAATCAAACAGATTTAACTAGGAATTATGAACGAAGACAGGCTGGCTAAGTTCATACTGCTACAGTGTTATCTTTTGTTCCAGGACTGTAAACTGATTCATCACCTCTTTCTATCTTTCTAGATTGCTCATTGTGAAGCACAATATATATTAATCAACCTTTGTCTAGAATACCGATCAAGTACAGAGTTCTCTGAAYGGCTATTAAATAGTTAAGCACAGATGATATATTTTTCATTTGTGAAGAAGACTAAAAAACCTATTCATTAGAACTATTTAGAATATTTTGTGTAATACTCAAATATGTTTTCACTCTTATTCTACAAGATTTCATGGTGTTAATTTTTTTTCCTTACTTTTGTATAAAATAACATTTWAAAAAATATTTCTTTTTGGTTATCATGAATTAGCATTCTTTAAGTTATTAAAATGTTTGTCATGGTCAAAATTCCTCTTTGGAAATACATCATATCAGGGTGTCAAGACTCCGACAGTACTAAGCAATATATCAAGATAATATAAAAAAAGGTGAAGAGTTTATGACACAGGTAAATTTACTTATTTTTGGCTAACACAAACATAGTTTAGCTACTGCAAGATCTCCTTTAGAAACTAAACAAAGACATGGAGAATCAATCTTGCAGACGTTTTAGCTCCTGGAGCTATTCCATGGGGGTGCAAATTTCACTTCCAGCAAGAGGCCATGGAGTGTTAAACCCAGACCTACTCACAGAAGCTCCTGCCAGCTCCCTCACCAGGCTGGRTGCCCCTTTCCTGCTGCACTGCAAGCCAATCCGATGGAGCAGCACCCRCCTCCTGGATGGTTTTTATATTTTGGAAGAGTTTTATTGTAGTTGCTTGGGAACTTGTTTAGCGAGACTAGAGGATGGCTGGAAAGCAACGGGAATCAGGCTGGAGAAATGAAGGGTAACTGAGCAGACCACTTAATGGGAGCCCTGCACACGGGGAAGGAGGTGCCAAGGAGCTGCTCTGTACTCAGGGCTCAGTAGCTGTTATTAAGGTAATAATAAAGTAAGCCTTGTTTGTCTGTGCAGCTGGTGAAGTCTCCTCAAGTCATCACCTTCCAACTAATCTAACATCTCCTCCCTTCAGTAAAGGAATGACCATCAACTAACCTTATTAAGACAAATTACAGTTTAGAGTTAAGCAGTGAACAGAATTTATGTCAATAAATTCTTAGCATTAAATTATAGTCCTCTATCTGGACTCTACTTTGCAATTACTGCAATTAAAATAACAGGGACAAGTGCCACTTGAAAAAGAAAAAGTAATGTAATTTACATTTACAGAAGAAAATGTAAAATTTAACATCTGCATTGTATTTTTACTATTAAGACACCATTTGCTATTAAGACAGCATTGACTACCAACTAGTTCTTAAATTCTACAGATCAATTTAGAACTCCAAATTTAGATTTGGATATGAAATGTAAAATGCAATAAATACAAATTCATTATAATAATGATGTACACATCTCCAAAATTTCTTAGGTCTAATAAATGGTGCTACTTTAAAAACAGTCAGAAACAAAAAACAATTTTGCCAGCAACATATTATTGCAAAATCATAGTTCAGCTGTACAGAAATTACAGCTGCCAAAATCTGTTGTCTTTGTAGTGCCATAACTCCAATGTTGCAGGTCAAATCCAACAAACAGCTGTTCAATATCTGAGGATTTTACTAAATAATGCAATACTACACAAACAATGGGATATGTACTGAACCAGCCTCAGAGGAAAGCAGAACATGGGAAAACAATTACTTTTAATCTTGTTACGGATTAAAGGGCTGAATTATATAATACATTTCTTACAAAACCTGACAAAATATTGCTATGAAATGTGTAAATCTCCTCTTCCTATTTTCAGGGKTTTTTTTCTTTCTTTCTTTCTTTTCTTCTTGAGCCAAAATGTCATTTCAGCTCTTTTRAAACTATTTGCAAAACTGGGTCAAATTCCTAAACGAAATTCTGCTTAAGAAAATTTGGGTGTCAGATTTACATATCATCTGAAGAAGCAGAAACCTCCTCTAACCTGGAAGGGCTGGATGGGGAGGCTGGAACGTGCATGGCCACAGCTGATGTTCCTGTTTTAACAAGAGCAATGGCAGCTCTAGAAAATAAAAATTGGGCTGAGCACTTAAAAAATATTAGCCCACATGGTAGTATTTTCTTGAAATTTACTTATTTACTTTTTTTTTATTTTTTACTAAGAAGGYAATTTCTTCCAGAAAGGTAAAGGTGCTTCTTATTCAACTCAATTCACTTWATTTTACTGGTCTGCATGTGATACCCTTCACGCATTTAACAGTATCCACATAAATTACCTTCTCTTCATTTATTCTGGTTTAATATCATTGGGCTTTCCCCCCGCCTTTTTAACAGCAACAACTAAAAGTAACCCAAAAAACCAAAAAAAAACAAACCAAACCCCTTCCATATTATCTGCTAATTAAATTCCTAGCAAAGAGAGTGAAACAATAATTAGATCAYGTGCCATGTAAGCCCTGATTTCTGCACTGTGCACTAGACTGCACTTCAGAATAGGTTTTATCTTGTCCCTGGAACCAGCTCCAGGCTGGTTGGAAGTTCAGCCCGGGRCTTTTACCCACACATGCCTGATGGGGATCAGAACTCTGCTGCTGCAGAGGGGAAGGGAGCTGCCAACAGTGCTCTGCTCTACAGGGCCACCTGTTTCACATCATACAAAAGCTGCCCTGGAAACTGAACTGACATGTGGGAAGTGGGAACAACCAAGGGATTTCCTTCAAGACTGTGCTTCTGCTTCAAACCAAAGTGCTAAGGCAGACAGAGCCCACTGCAATTCATGTAATTGAGAACATTCTCCAACACTCAGCTTCATTACCATGCAGCCCAGAGCAACATTCACTCTGACCCAGATGTATTGGGTTTAAGTGGCATCGTTTTGGTAGAGGGAGGGGATACAGGGTTGGCTTCCCTGACAAGCTGCCAGTTGGGATACAGGGTTGGCTTCCCTGACAAGCCAGCCACAAGGCAGACAGACCCACTGCCGGCCATGGCCAAGCCAATCAGTGACAGCAGCACCACCTCTGGGATAATATATTTAAGAAAAGGAAAAAAAAAAATATGCTGTGCAACAGCAGCCAAAGAGAGGAATGAGAATATGTGAGAGCAATATCCCTGCAGGCACCAAGGTCAGTGAAGAAGAAGGGGCAGGAGGAGGTGCTCCAGGTGCTGGGGCAGTGATCTCCCTGCAGCCCGTGGGGAAGAACATGGTGAGGCAGCTGCAGCCCATGGAGCTCCCTGATGGAGCCAAGATCCACCTGTCCCACAGAAGGACCCCACACTGGAGCAGGGGGATGCCCCAGGGAGACTGCGACCCTGTGGGAAGCCCACGCTGGAGCTGGCTCCTGGCAGGACCCATGGAGAGAAAAGGCCACACTGGAGCAGCCTCTTCCTGAAGAAAGCACCCCCTGGAACAGACCAGCAGTGGAATGGCTTGTGAAGAACTCAGCCCATGGGAAGGACTCACATTGCAGAAGCTTATTAAGGACTGCCTCTTGTGGGAGGGACTCCAAACTGGAATAGGGTCARAGTTTGAGGAGGAAGGACCAATAGAGACCAAGGCTCCCACTCCCTGTTCCCTCCTGCCACTAGCAGGAAGGAAGCAGAGAAATCAGGAATAAAGTTGAGCTYAGGAGAAGAGAGGGGTGAGGGGAAGGTGTTTTCTAGGATTTGGTTTTATTGCTTAACATCTTACTCTGATTCACCTAGTAATAAATCCAATTAATTTCCACAAGTTGAGTCTGTTTTGCCCCTGACAGTAATGTGTCTGAGTGATCTCTCCCTGTCCTTATCTCTCAAGCCATGTGCCTTTCATTTTATTTTYTCTTCCCTGTCCAGCTCAGGAGGGCAGTGACAGAAYAGCTTTGGCATCAAACCAGGGCCAACCTAGCAAAAAATAAATAGGTTTGGGTTTTTTSTTGGGTTTTTTTTAGTTGTTCTTCAGATGTTTTTCAGTTGTTCTTCAGWTCTTTGTTTATATGAATTTTGGAGAAATTATTTGAGAGAAAAGTGCAYGAATTCTCTTTGGAATCTCGTGTACAAAGAACATCATACTTCATCAAAAATATAACTTCACTTTTTTTTGTATACAAGAGTGGTTTAAACTTTACTTCATGGAGCAATATAAATYCTCTCTTTTTAGAAACTGGAAAAGAAATATTGTAAAATTACTGCTTGGGGAAACATACTAATTTCCTGTGTTCTATGTGTAGTTTGTTTCCTCTAGTGATACAGAAATGTGTATTCTGTWTACCTTGAAAATATTCAAAATTATGTGTAAATGTTTTGAATACATTAACCTCCCATTTATTAACTTCACCAAATGCACAATACTAATTTTTGCAAAGCAAAGTAAAATCAAACAAAAATAAAATTTAACAAGCATTATTTCTTTCCTGTCATTTTTCCTCAGGTGGTGTCTGGGGAGACTCATTTGATGTGGATGTATTTCTACTAGCAAGTGCCAAGCAGTTTTACCTAAGGTGATGGGGAGAAGACAGAAGCCTGAACAATCAGTGGCCTTGCTCTTCTGGAAATTACGTTTCACCCCTGGCTAGCTCCTCCAGACTTCTGCAACTGCCTTAAAGCAATCCTTCCTCCTCCTGCTGCTTCCTTGGGCAATCATTACATCTTGTGCCAGGATGAATACACTTTTGCCTAGCTGATTAAATATACCTGAGATTAGTAAGAAAAGCAATTTTCACTACATGCCCAGTGGTGAGACGGAAGAGCCTGTGAAGCTGCTCCCCACCTAGATGGGGAGCCTCATTTGGCTCTCCTTTGTCTGATGTAGCTAATAACATACTGTTTCTGGGCTGCTTTTTCCTATCTGTCCTTTCCCATCTTACACATTAATGAAGAAAAATTATACCATTTTTATGCAACATGGGACTTGTTCCTATATTATAGCTTTAGTAATTTCTTCTTTTAAACTTCTTAATTTACTTTAATAAAGGATTTTATGTCCGTACTCTCACCATTGCACCATATATATACTAGGACACCCTTAATGCCCTTGATTTCTCCTGCTCTCTTTCTGTGGCACATCATAATTTCTAGGGCTTTTTTTAATTCTAATTAATTATAGGATGTTGGGAGCTATTAGCTTGGAACTTTTGGTGTGTAAGTGGTGTGGGGTTGGTGCTCTGAAGTCTTTTTTAAACTAACTGTATATTACATTTTTGCAATCAGCTAGACTCCCTGGCTGCAACAATACAAAAGGAAATAAAGCCAGGAAGAAAGCTCAAATGCTGGATCTGCAGCCATTCCCCTGCCCCCTGCTAGTGCTCTCCCTGGCATAGCTATGTTTTGGTGGGGGGGGACTGAAGTGGTCCATGGATCTGCTTTATTCACCACTGCAGGCACGGCTGCTTATCCAGATGGTTTCTGGCATCTTAATCCTACAATTTAAAATTATCTGGTGCCCCCTCCTAGCCTGACTCCTGTGCTTAAAGGCCATTCTGAAATGCTAAGTGCCTAACATAACTGGATTTTTTAACACTGGTTATGCAAATGAGATGATACAATCATGGCTGGGGGTTCATAATGCAGTTTTATTCTTGTGTCTGACAGATGTCACCATCATTGATGATCCTATTTCACACTGGCTATACTGTAATTTTACGTCCTGAGTAAAGCTTAATTGCATGTAAGTTGAAGTGTTTTTTCACAAAAATTTGGTAGATGATGAGGCCATAAGGCTGAGGAGCCACAAACAAAGTATTTAGGACACTAAACACGGGGTTTGCTCTACAATTGCTCTAAAAATCCAGTTGCTCTACAAAGGCTCATTTACATTATTCCCAGATAAACTTAGCCAGATCCTGGGGGTTTATTATTTAAAATTATGCTGATATTACACTTTACCATCACTTGACTTTCCTAGAATCCCTTTTTTTTTTGGAGGCTAGTACTCCTCCTAAGCCAAATGAATTGTTCTTCCCTTTCTTGACTACTTAGTAATGAAGTATCTTAGTATTGCATCTCTAAACATATGCCATGTGAAGTTTCTCTAGGTCTGAAATAAAAAAAAAGAATACATTTTTTCTTAGCTGAATTTGTGACTTGCATTAAAATGCCAGATTCTCTGGCATGGTTTTGGAGCTGAGAGGAGGGGATTTTTAAATAGTATCTGATAACTATAGGAACCAATGAGAAATACAGTGTCTTGTTATGGGAAGATAAGATATATTCAATTAAGTCTGAGCTTCACACATACCACTATTTCTGGTGATCCAGTGAATGTACTCAGATTCCATGAGCACGAATGACCTGTTCAATCTTACATACCTATGTGCTGGTAGCTACCATCATATCCTWCACAATATATGCTATGAAATAGCACTGAAATATTCCATTCTTTTGGTACCAGGATGAATTTTTAATCCAACTTATGAACAATTAATTGCATTCCCCACATTGCCAAAAGAAAGCCCCCCTCCCCTTAAGGACACTTACCAGAGCAGAGAGAGCAATTCTTTTTGCTACTGTTCAGATTCTAGGWAGATTCTCAGAACTAAATACACACTTCAGTTAGAGTGGCAAAGCATCAGAAGCTGGGGCAGCCACAGACTGAGAGCAAAGCATGGCTGTCAGAAAACGTGCCTGCAGTGAGTACAGTACCCTAAGTGACAAATCAGAATGACATAGTACTGAAAAGCTGCAAATTTACCATCTGCCTTTGAAGACAGGTGTGTGGGAGAGCTACTGCAAATGGCACCAGCACCAGCAAGACCTCCTCTAGCATAATGTAGAAGCTTCTGGTCAGTATTCTCCAAAAGAACTCAGACCACAAGTGCAAAGGCAGCTGTTAAAGCATATAATGGGAACAGAAGTCTAATTGGAGTGGAATATTTTAGSTTTCTTATTGTGATAAATATCAGAGAAGTTATGATTTCCTTCTGTATAYCATCAGAGAACAGACATGAGGCAGAGGAAAAGTCATGTCAATTAAAGGGCATTGAATCTGAGCTGTCCAGCAACTATTTTGGCCTTGAAAGCAGAAAACAGATGAGAAGGACAAGCCTAAAAGGAAACTGTTTTAAGGGAGAGTAGGCACTGCATAACAATAAGGCCCTGTCCTCTATTCCTAAGARTGGGTGTAAATATTAAAAACTGGAGTATACCTGAGAAACAAATGATAAACAGTTGGAAATTAAAGTTTATGGATCACTGTAAAATAAACTTTAAAAATAAATACAAAGATAAGCTGCTGCAGGAATTATCTGCTGAACAATTTTACTGTATTTTACTGTAAAACTTAAYGTGGCACCAGGAACATGTAGCTATAAATTCATATGGTGGTTAGTATTATGTTCCAACAGTGTCCTGTCTTACATGGAAATAACTAGACAGAAATAAAGAAATTAAATATATCTCATATGTGATTTATGTTAATTCATGCTAGAAATAGAAGACTSTATTTTTTAAAAAAGGATCTAACAGGAAACCTTTAAAAAGAGGCTTTGAATAGCTGCCTTCTTACTCAGCTTTACTGTGCAAACACCCATCATTCAGAAGACATCCTTCTACAAATTTCTTCTGGCAACTCCTGTCTWGTCTGGGGATGGCTACTGGAGGACAATTTATAGGTCAATGCATTTTTCAGAAGCAGACATCATGATCTATGAGCAAYACACACTATTCAATTAATTATTTCTGACTGATAAAGGTAATAATGATGATATACTCAATTTAGATTGTCATAAGGTGTTTCATTTGGTACCATGTGACCTTCTGATTATTAAGGAAGTAAAATSACACAAACTACATTAAAAATTAAAAACCCTTCAAATTAAATCTTATTAATATCAGGTCAGAAGTCCAAATTCAAACTAAGAGCACAAATATTTTAAATATGCTCAGTACTGTGCAGTATAAAATTATGTTTAAYTCCTCATTAGTGATAGCTTAGTTTTCTATTTTCTAAACTGAGATTTCACCAATGGGAGTGTGATTTATGATACTGAATTCTGAAAAGCTCAYAGAGATTTTTGCAGAAATTTATTCTTCTGTAGCTAAAATCAACTCACAGAACCATCATGATTTTGAGCAAGTTAATTGTTTTGATAGTCCAATGAAAACTGGGCTATGTTCTTCTTAAGTGAAATCTGCAGGTGGCCTGGCATTGCTGAAGCTTTGTGCTCTTCCTACAGACAGACAATTTGTGAGAATTGGTTACTACAAAATTAAGCCTGAGGTGGCTTTTTATAGCCTTCCTCAATCATTTGAGCAGACTAAAAAGACAATGAACTCCATTCTCTGTTCCTTCAAATCCCTTCTCCACTGTGATGCCTACGAAAGATTGAGAAGGAAGTGGTAGCTGATGGCCACTGTCAAGGGCGCTGCCAATATGGTTTTGTTATTACCTCGTGCTCCCCAGCTGCCCCAATCCAATTTCTCTCCCTTGTAAGCCCGATGGCATGGGTTCTGAGCATGCACAACACAGAGAGAAATAGAAACTGGGTGATTATGGGCAATCTTTTAATAGAAAGAAGTCACAGTAATTCCTTCATCAATATTAAGATCCCTATTCCCATCCTAACCCGAACTACAATGTCTGCTTCCTCCCACATGCAGACACTATTTCCAATTCAGACAGGGCAAGGTAAAAGAATTTCTTCCACAATTTAATCACAAAAGCTTTCTAAGGGTATAGGCAGATGCACATTTTGTCTGTACAAAGGCATTTTATGAAGCTATGTATGGAGCGGAAAATAAAAAATCTGCTCTGGAAGAARTCCAGCTTGGCCTCTAAAAGCACTAACACCTTTAATTGAAATCTGCTGAACAAACATGATCTGCTGAGTGCTGAATGCAGTGCAGTTCTCCTACAAATGGAAAGTATGGCTGTGTCAAATGGGATTATTTCACCAAACCATTGTTTCACCAGCCCTTTTTTTGCAGGGCAATTTGTGGAAAGGAGTGTACAAGACGAAGAAGCTTTGTAGCTTACTCCTGAAGAGTATCTGTGTTACAGAGTGATGCCCTGAATGGGACCTGCATTGGAGATCCATTTGCCTTCCCAGTCCTGACTCAGAGAGCAGCAGGCACACACCCGACCAGCCTGATGGAGAAACAGGCAGGGGGAATGGTACTCAGCTCTGCACAGACCTGTCTCCACAGCATGTCAGTGATGACAGCCATGCTCTGGGCTGTTCAAAGGGCGGTAAAAAAAAGATGCATAGCTATCTCATAAACTCAGATATAGCCAGACTGAGCTTCAAGATGTAAGGCCAGGAGTGAGCTGATTTATCTCAGGGGAAAAAAAATCTGTTTATAAAAATGCTTTTCTTATTCAGTAAGATTACCCCTCTCCATTTCACTATTCCTTTTCATGTATGCGTGAGTCTTAAAATGTGATAATCAGAAAGTACCATCTGCATAACAAAATCCCCAGGAACAACTGCAGAGCCTGTGACAACCAGCTCGCATTTCAGAGGATACAGCACATATTAATGCTTTACTGAAGGGAACTCATCCATCTTCTCAGACAGGAGTCTGTCATTTGCACCCTCATCACACCACAAAACACCACATCTTACCATATCTTCACATCTCACAGTCTCTAATGTGTCTGTTCCCTCAGTGTGCCAGGGAGGTGAGAAATGCTATCACCCCGTTCTGCTCCTGGGAATCCACGTCAGGCAACACGTCTGCACTGCCAAGCAGCTCAGCCCTTGAGTAAACTCCTCACAGGGATCATCTCTGCTGCAGGGTGTGAGTTCACTGCTGCTCTCTGGAGTCAACAGGTGAGGGAAGGCAGTTCACTCCACAGATTGCCTCTAACACCAAGGTAACGAGTAGGTTTGGTCTGTAGTGAACATTCAGTCCTCTGATACCATCCTATCCCTGAGCTTATCCCTGCACGTAGCCTAGGACACACAACATCTACCAGGTTTGTGTCTGAAAAAACTACAAGGCAGGGGAGGCTSTACTTCACACAAACAAAACTAAAAATAACTCCATAAACCTACATTAAAAAACCAACTCTAAGAGTAATAACTAAGACAACGAGTCCACCACAGGTGGCTGAGAAGGAGCCCAAAGCCAAATGACAAATTCTGTAGTCCCAGGCAATCTGTTTGAGAGGGTATGGGCATCAGGCAGTGTGGCTATAAACTGCTCTCCACCACTTGCAGAAAATGAACTGTATTGCAGCCAAAACCAGCACAGGTTGGTCTCCCTTCCTGCCACCTAGCCAGCTGGCCCCAGAGTACAGCAGTGGGGGGACAGCCTCCCAGCCCAGCTCTCCTTCACTTGGGAGCTGATGTTAAACCAAGGGATGACACTGGCCAAGGAGGCAGAATCTCTCCTTAGGGATGATGTATGCAACAGAAAAGATGTRATCAAACCAAAGTCATGCCAAAGGACACTGACCAACACCAAGCATTTCTCTGTCTTCACTATTCACAGCTTTTCTTTAAACCCAACCTAGAAGCAGCCTTCCCCATGCCTGCCAGCTGCTGCACAGGACGTGTGGTAACCACAGGGCTGCACAAGATGGGGAGGCAGCGCTCTGCTGACCACTCCTGTGCCCTTCCAAGCACCCTTCCTGCTGCACTGCCTGCACAGCCTGTGCCCACCCAGCTGGGGCACCCCACACGCTCCTGCCAGCTCACAGTCTGCCTCTGGAAGGAGGCTGAATTTCATCAAAACCTGTCACACAATCTAATTGCAGAGCTCAGGTATCTTAACTGGCAGGTATACAGCTAATTGTTCACCTGTGGTATGAAATCTCAGGAACAACGTGCTACATAAATAGAGATTTTTTGTACACTGTAAGCAACGTGTGCAGCAGGGTGTCACAATCACTGTCAGTGACTGGTGACAGCTAGAACATCTCATCTGCTAAATAAATTCTGCATTGCTGAAGGTAATTCATGGATTTATTTGTGTATCACAGCATATAAACTAAAGGACCATTTAAGGATATTTTCTCCTCTATGCCTTTGTTTTCAAATAAAATTTAGTTTTCACTCGTAAAAGAGGTGKGCAGAGCCATTTACTCACAGGAACTGATAAATTAGTTCCTGTGTCCTGTGTGTATTCACCATGTTCCATGTATTCACCATGTGTATGCACCAWACACACCATGTAACAGAAAAAGTGAGCTAGAATTCCTGGCATCAACAAAACACAACCTCCTGCTGAAATCAGTTATTCCATATGTAAAACTCCCATAAGTCTTGTTATAAAACCTTTGAGTTCCATAAACTAAATTTTATGGAAACCCCYAGAAGCATATACTGTTTTGATACTRAGATCAGTGATGGTCCTCTGCTTTATTTCTGACCATCTACAGGAAAGTGAGTGTTGATTGACAGCATATTTTGTTTAATTTTATTCTTTGATAAGGACTGAGCAAAAATTGTGCCCCTTCATAATGAAGCTATTTTTAAAATAAGCTTTAAATATTAAGAGGGTCTGTCTGTCCTCTAAGATAAGCAGAAAGACAATTTGTACTTTAAAACAAATTATGGACTTAAATAAATGAGTATCTAAATTCAACTACAGAAATTTATTTTTCTTTCTGGTGTGTCCTTTCTCTTTTTTCTGGGGGGAAGTTRTATGAGTTATTTTTTTCTTTTTAATTAGAGCCCTAATAGATAATCCTCAAAACAAACYATAAAGTTTATGGTTGCAAAAAATTGCTATTATATGAACACAGTCTTACTGTACTATATTATTACTGTATTTTTCCTCTATCCTAAAATAACCTTTATAGTATAAATTTCCAGTAAAAGAGTTATAAAGAAAAAAACCTTTTTTTTAAAGCTAAGAATGTTGTGCCAATCTTGGTAGAAAAAAATACAAGATAATTCTGTAGTAAACTGTCTCTAGTTGAAAATTCATTCATCAAAACAAAGCATAAGGTTGAAAGCTTATTTGAGAGCATTCTGAGAGGTCAATAAAAATGACAGTAAAAGTGAGGACTGTAGAACCACAGTCCCTGCCAAATAAGCAATAAAGTCTCTTATTTACATATTTCAGGTGGCACTGATACAGCCTGACACACTTTGGGCTACATTATACATTTGCATTCCTGCATTCAGGTTTCATTATTAGATAAACTAGAGTCTGGCTTATATTTATACACACACATATTGCTTTCAAGCAATGGTTTTCATACTCTATCTCAGTGTGGGATTCAACATACCAAATATATGTTGAAATCTTGACACCAACAGTAATCTAAAGCCATCTACACAGCAAGCAGCTCCTGCCAAACTATGAGATGCACTGCCCACAGCTTCCCCTATTACAAAACACAAACTCCCTCTGAGTTATGAATTCAGGACTAGCACAGAGACAGCAGCCTGTCTTGCACATGACAAGGTACTGCCATTCTGGTGGCTCCTTGACTCCTTGACTTCCAGAAACATTGAACCAGCTCCTGTGGCAATGCATGAGGGAGCTTGGATAGCAGAAGATGTGTAGGTCTAAACCAGACATGCAGGTGAGACTGCACARTGGGTCTTGGTGGAGGAGGCAAACCTCCAATAGAGTGCTCTTGAATTCCCTAAGAAGAAATTTAAGGAGCATTTTCTATGTAGTTGGACCAGGCAGGAGAGCACAAGAAAATTAAAACTCTAGTGGTTAAACAGTCCTTAACCGTGCAAATAAAATGATAAAAATAATGGTAAAAACAACATACAAAAATTGGCATAATGGTTGTGTTTTCAATATTAACRCCTTTGATTTTATAACAAAAGTTATATCTATACATGCATACCTCTACTTATATTTATATATATGCTTGTATATATACACCAGTATTATCTGAAACCCATCTAAATGAACAGAAATTAAGGCTGAAAGATCAATTATAACACAAGGCATTTGAGATGGCTGGCGAGCCTTATTTACACATTTCCTGCATTTTTATATATTTAAAGAAACATCAAAGCTTTTTAACAAGAAAATTATATTCTCATAGCCATAAAGTATACTCTTGTGATTGCATTCGAGTGGCTGTGCAATATAACTTCTTTGCTTGTTGACAAWGGTTTTTGCTATGTTAATTAAATAAGTCTGTGATCTTTATTCATTAAAATTAATGCAATAATATCTATGTTGAAGGTTCACATTGGACTCAATCTGGCAAGCCGAATGAAACAGCTTCACTGGAGTTACTCTAACATTATTCTTGACAAAACAGAGCTCTGACAGGAGATTCTGTGTGAAATCGGTTTACCCTTGCTTCACTTAATATCATTCCAAATCAGCGAGCACGAGTATCTTCAGAGCAGACAAAAATGTCTTCTATTAAACAAAGCTATGGAAACCACAAGTCTCCAGGCGACAGGTTGCGGCGGGCGCGGAGCCCGCTGGCTGGGGCATTCCTGCTGAGATGGGGAAATGCCGCCGGCGTCACCGCGGAGCTCTGCGGTCCAGCCCTGGTCCAGAGCCGTCAGCTGGAATTAGCCCAAAGGATGGCACTGAGCACGGCTCGTCAATTCCAGTAACAAGACCTGAAAAAAACAGCAAAGGTTTCATGTACGAAACCCGAGATGCCTTCGCCTCTGGGATTCTCTCCCGGAGGAACAGGAGCTGCCCCGCTCCTGTTGCCGGTGGGAAGGCGCCGGTACCTGCGGGCGTGCAGCAGGTGATGGCTCTGCGCCGACAGGCGAGCGCGCTGCAGGGAACAAGAGAACCTCGCTGCTAAKACTTAAAATTCCCAAATCTAATTCACTCCACACTGAGACCAACAGCAGCCCTTCCCACAACACCCCGGGCACTGGATTAAGACTTGATGAGTAAGAGCCAACACGGAGTCGAAGTTCAGCATCAAACCCAGAAACCATCGCTATTAACATTTTTGTTCTGTTAACCAGGTGGGTTACACCTGAACCTTGGCAGAAAGGAAAGCCACAAGCTACATTTGATTCRTGACCATCCATATTTTATATATAATTAATTCAGGCAACAGGGAAMATTAGAAGATGAATAGTGAAGTAATCTCAAATTTAAAAAGATTGATTAATATTTAGGAAACAGGCAGCTGACCCAGCCACCCCCAGTAGTATGACTCACAATACTATTTTCATATTWGTATTATTTAGCATGTAAAGACCTTAGCTGAGAGTCCTGTTCTGCTAAGAACTTGCATTAAGTACTCTGAAAATATCTTCCCTGATTAATTTTCTACTGAGCAAAAAATGTTTTCATTAAAATTTTATGTCGAAAATGGCATCTTTTGAATTCAATCCTCCCAAAATCTAAGGGCTAAATAAATAAAAAAATATTAAAAAATCCACCCTCCAACCAAAATGGAAATTACTTATTTTCTGGAGTCTGGAAGAATGGAAATACTTTATATGATTTCCAAGAGCTGACAAAAAATTTAATTTCCACTGAGGCAGGAAGAAGAAATTGGCATTAACTTTTCTCTAGCCCTACTTCATAGACAATAAAATAGAAATATTAAGCAAAGAGTTTAAGATAAAGCACTTAAAAAGACATGAAGGCAGAATGTGTTTATGTCTTTCAGTCTTTAGAGACAAGAAATTTAAGTATGGACAAATTTAGCAAAATTTTACAGAGAAGCAATATTTGGAACTAGTGAAAGGGCCTGATTTCTGACACCAAAGAAATAAAAGAYATACATTGCATTAGCTAATATGGAAATCTTAATCATTAAGTGATACTACAAATGGACAAAAGCCAGAGGAAACAGTAATTAAGGAAGTTCCCTTATAAGTGAACAGCCAGAAGTAGAAGTAGAGTGTCTGTCCATTGAGCCATGTGACGGTCCTTTGACAGAATTTACATTATTATATAAAAGAAATATATTATACATCATTATACATATAAAGTAGTGAAGAAGCAATATGAAGGAGGATAAGTTAAACTAACTTAAGACTGAAACCTATCTGTATTTTGATTAACCTGACAATTTTTTAGAAAGAGCTAGCTCAGGATGTACACTAACACTGCATATATTTTTAGGGATTGATTTTAAAGATCTGAGTTTTCCATCACAGCAACTGAAAGTACCAGAGACCAGGGATGGTGTAACAACGTTTTAAGAAATGAGACATTCCTTTCAGTGACTGAACAAAATATGGGGGTTGCATAGCCTTTAATGATGGAAATTACTAAGATCATTTATACTGTCAATAATATAGCTTTAATATAAGCATTATCGGATTCTGTTAAAGTTTACAAGATTTTCTTTTTGTAATCAATGTTAACCTATTAAACATAAGCAGTATGAGGGKTTTTTTTTCATGGAAAATAACAAAWATTAGGAAATTAGATGATAAAGCTGGAGATTGATCCAATACCTACGRAGTGCAGTAGGCCTTATTCCATTTTCATCACTGTGTTTTGGACCAGGACTTTAGTAATGAGGACTTAAACAGCAAAATTAGGCTGTTCAGTCAACATTAATAAATCTTTATTAAGCAGTCCTACAATTGCTGTGTTTGTAAAATTAACAGAGAGTGAAAAACTGTGGTCTCCAGAATACACAGTCCATGTCAGACAGGAGAACTCCAAGGGAAGCCAATAAGAAATCCTTTGGAAGAAGCATCCTTTAACACTTCAGAAATGACAGACACACACATCCACTGGCTACACCACAGCTGGGGTACACAAGCTGAGAGCCCTCTGTTACACAGCCTGATAATCTTCTTACCTAGGCATCTATTACATTGCAACATTTCAAAATTCTGTCTTTATCTAGCTCTTCTATTCTACTAGAGCTTTCCCTTCAGTGTATCCTTGTCCACAAGAGACAAAGGATTTGAATAAACTATGTAAAGGAGTGTTTTCCTTAACTCATTTTACATTTTCCACAATTAAATTTTACTGGGTATTAAGAAAACAATATATAAAATAAGCCAAAGTATCTTTCCATAGCCTTTAATATTCCCTGCATCATTTTTTCTTCCATATTGTATCTTCTTTTTTCTGAATAAATAAAAACTTCA
>JACDOX010000011.1:9484070-9613444 GCA_014549065.1 Cardinalis cardinalis | reverse complement strand
TTTTTTTTTTTTTTTTTTGGCTGTGATTCTCTGGTCTTTTCTTCCTTCTTATTAGGTTTCTGGATAAGAAGTTACCAAAGGCAGATGGATTTTTCATACTGAGTATGACAGTGAAGAGTTTCTAAATGTTATACAAGAAATACTACACAAAGTCTTACAATTTCTTTTATAATACATATAAAACTTTCTTCTACTTTGAACTGAGGAAATACCCTGGTTAAGCTTCTTCACAACAATGGGCAAGATTTCTGATTCCTGTTCTGTTAGGAGAGATAYAAAGGAAACATTTAGATTGTATCTTTCAAAGTTTTACCATGTAGATTTCTAAAATTACATTTGATACCATATAGCCCTTCAATGGTCCTTTCAAAGTATGTTTCTGCTTTGATATTTCAAAATACATTTGTGTTGTCTTCAAATATGCTGCATTTACAGTTCATTAAAAAATAAATACTAAATCAACCCTAAARACCAGCTACTGTCTCATGGCTTGTTTGAATGATGCTTGTTGTCCTCCACAAGGAATAACTACAGTATGTCCTCTTCATGGCTTGCTCTCAGTCTCCCTTTGGGTGTATGAGTGAGTGCACAGGTAAAGGCATGTGCATGCACAGGCATACACAGTACCTGTATTTGTGCATGAGTACATGTACATAACTCTCCTCTAGTGACCAGCTACAGAAATGACCCCTGATAGWGTACATTAAGGTATTAGAGAGCCTCCAAAGTGGGGCTGCTACGGATGGTGAAGGGCCAGGAGGGGAAGCTGTGTGAGCAGGGGCTGAGGCTGCTTGGTCTGTTCAGCCAGGAGGAGATTGAGGGGAGGCCTCACTGCAGTGACAACTTCCCCCTGAGGGGAAGTGGCGGTGACAGTGATGATCTCTTCACTCTCATGACCAGTGACAGGACTCAAGGAAATGGCTTAAAGCTGTGTAAAAGAAAGTTTAGGTTRGATATCTGGAAAATATTTTTCACCCAGAGGGTGGTCAGTCACTGGAACAGGCTCCTCAGGGAAGTGGTCACAGCACCAAGCCTGACTGAGACAAAAAAGCATTTGGACAATGTTCTCAGACACATGGTGTGACTCTTGGGGTGTCCTGTGCAGGGCCAATGAGTTGGACTCAATGATCCTGATGGGTCTCTTTCAAGTCAGCATATTCTATTGATTCTATGATAACTAAATATATATGTGCAGAGAGAGAGTGCCAATCAGCCAGCCTCATTTAACACTGGTGTAAACACACCACTTTCAGCTAAGGAATCCCCCAAAGAAATGTCTAAGAGAAAGTTCACAGGCCCTGTCTGTTCTGTAAGACATGTTGAATTAAAAAAACTCTTGTGTATACTGAACACACATCTTATTGACAGACTGCTACACAAGCATACCTATCTCCATCATAGTCACAACTTGCTAAAAAGGAAATGCCATGCATTTCCAGTTACTTTACTCTAAAAGAAGCAAAAAAGTTTGGGGGGGGGGAGGGGAGAGGAGTGGAGTGGGGAGGGAGAAAAAAGTTTTAATGTGKGAAGAAACAGAAAGCATCAAAGGAAAATCAAAGATGCAGAATGCCAAGGTGCTGCATGGTAACAGCTGTGCTCTGCTGCCATATCCTGAAATTTTGTGCACTGAGCAGCAACCTGACAGACACAGGGCTAAAATTGCTGCCAGGGATCAGTGCCACACAAAAGCATCCTGGCCAAACACATTCCTGTGCAGACATTGTGGCTCTATCCCAAGGTTTCCATCATACCAACAGATCTCTTGGTGTAGGAATTATCCCTGAGGCATATGATCTGAGCTCAGAGTCAAATCCAGTAAAGGTRCACTGTCAAATGGATGTAGGCAGGGCACAGATGTACTTGCAGGTTCCTTACACCATTCAGGCACAGCAATTCTCAGTCAGATGCAAATGGTCTGGGAACTCAGACAGGTCAGGCTGGTTAAGCCACTGGGAACTCAGAGTGGTTAAGTCCACTCCTAACCAGCATCAGAAGCTTTTCCCTGCACATGACAATGGATACACATCACTATGACTTCATTTTCCCTGAAACAGCCTAAACTTTTGGTTGGGATTGAAAAGAAATTGCTACTGACACTCCAAGCACAGCAGCTGCACTACCTTGGTGTCAGTCTTGCAAGAGTACTGTGAAATCCTGGTTGGAAATTCAAGTATGTACTTTGTCAGAACAAAGTCTGATTTCTGCAAATTACTGGCCTTTTCAGTCTTTTCATGTAACAGAAAGCATTCTTTCTCTCATATTCCTAACATTAATTTATTATTTTATGGAGAAAGACCTCAAGTTACCTCAACTGAGAGATCACCGTCTCATTGCGTGACTGGAAACAGGCATGAAAAGATGAAAACAAAAAGCTGATGGCCCTTGCACCCTTGCACTGAAGATTTTAAGGATTTACCAAAAAGAGAAAAAAACAAAACCAGCAGTGGGAGTTGGGAACTGCAATAACTTTAAGCAGCTGGGTATCCCTACTAAAGAACAGACAAGAGGAATACAGAAATATATTCAATCTCAGAAGATAGAGAAGATACTYCACCACTGTCTGTACATTTACAAGCTTTTCTGCCCCCCTTTTATTAACCCATTCTGCAGTCTCCATCTTCTTCCTCCTTCACAATGCTCTATTCACCATGGTCAGCAGTAAAGGACCAGAAAACAGAAAACTTTGACACCACTTGACACTTGACACTACAATCAGCAGGCAGACCCCTTGTCTGCCTGCTGATTGTATAGATTTGTATAGATGGTATTGGTCTTCTCAACACATGAATTAGCTTTCTGTAGTTCTTTTTGTAAGCTACACTGAGCATTTCCTAAATTATTCCCAGAAGTAAAAAATAAAATGGAAACAATATCTACTGCAGTGGCAAAAATCTAAATGTTTCATGTTCTCCCCTTCTTTTCCTTCATTCCCAATTGAAAAATCTTTGTGAGTAAATGCTGCAGTTGATGCTACAACTGTTTAAGGATTATCCTTATGTCTGTGTGCTGTTCCTACAAACATGAAACTTTAAAGCACATACAGCAGTAAGACTGAGTGATGCCCTTGGTTCGTTTGTTCAGACCCAGTTATTGAGGCATAAATAGTGTGCTGTGTAACACCAAGAACTGACCTAGGAGTGCCTCTAATACACAGGTACTGTGAGACCTAGAAAAACTGAGTGCTCAGTGTTAAAACAGAGAGCCAGCACACCCTGATTTCCTTGCCTGGGTCTTACAGAGCTGTGACAAATGACACAGTACTTTCCCCTTCTGCAGGATGGAGTTCCATATGTGACCACCTCAGGGGAATATGCAAAGCTTGAATATTAACATTCAAAACCCACAAATTTTCATCTTCATCATTCTCTCCTTCCTCCCCGCCCCCCAAGAGTTTTCACCTAAATGCAAATGAATTTTAAGCAGTCACAAAAAGAATTAATTGCTGCATTTAATCAGTTTTTGTTTTAGGAGTATGAAAACTATATGAAAGTGCATAAAAAATGGTATGTTAAATGATCCCTCCTGAGTCACTAAGTCACTGTGGTCCATCACTGCATATTTAATTACATTTCAAAAGAGAAGAATATACTTGAATTGATAGAGCATAATGGCTCCTTTGGTGCTGCTGTAGATATTTGTATAAAGACTTAAAGAAACACATGGATTACTGACCTGACAGGCCATGGCAGTAACCTAAACAGCCATCATAGTCTCTGTGATGAGAGACTTTGAATTCTTATTTCATGGAYCCCTGATACAACGGATGAGAACAGGATAGAGGTTTATAATAGAAATGCTGACACAACCTTACCTATAGCTGTGCAAATGGTGCTTCTATAATTAAACGTTACAACTTCAGCACCACTAGATAAGTTGCTACTTTTTAATCATATTAATCAGAGCTTCATGTTTCAATTGCCATATATTATCATGCAGTGTGAACTATAAAAATAAAAAGATTCCCAGCCGCTAAATATCACAGCTGTTATGAAACACAGAAGTATATTCAAACACTTCTCTGTAAGTGCAAATACACTGAAGGAAAGCCTCAGTTGATTATCCATTTTTTTGGTTTTTTTTCCTAATACATGGGTTCAACATAATGGCCACAGAAA
Organism: Cardinalis cardinalis; assembly: GCA_014549065.1. NCBI lineage: Eukaryota > Metazoa > Chordata > Aves > Passeriformes > Cardinalidae > Cardinalis > Cardinalis cardinalis. Next base: position 9,609,329 of record JACDOX010000011.1, on the reverse strand, counting down.
GTACTCTGAATACATTACAAGAATATCACTGAATAGTAGAAAGARTTTCATTAAGATCTGCCCTGTTTAAAATTTCCCTATCAGCACTAAAACAAGTCTGCTGTTTTCTATGACAATGACAGCCAGAAGCCTGCTCTTTCAGAGGAAGGCACTGAGATTATTCTTCATGCACTGCTGTTTTCTTTAAAAGCCAGCTCTCCAGCAATAGCGAGGAGTGGGTGGCCAAAATCTCACTGCTTTCAGTGGTCTGAGATTTGGAGCCTGGGAATGTTTTATGTAAATATTTCTCTTCACATTTTCTCTTCATTTGTCCGAGCGATTTACAGCTTTACTTCAGCAAGGAAAGTTTCCTCTCAAAAAAGCTACATTTGGTGCAAACTGAAGAKATGTTGCATTGGAGCTGAAACCCTCTATTTTTACCAAGTGGGCATTGCTAACTACAACAATAAAATTAATCTMTAAATAAAACTTGGTTGCTTACCATTGTCTATTGTCGTGAATTTGCAAATCCTTGCATGCTGCATGCCACTTTACATGTACCATGTGATACATTCCCACACTGGCAGTGYCTACTCCTCTACAGCACAAGTTTTATAACACCTTCTGGAGACAATTGTGCCCTCCTTTGAGATGGGTGGTACAGGTATGTRGCCTGTGTGTCACAAGGGGTCCTGTAAGCAATCAGTGGAAAGAGCGTGCCTGTAATTTTGTGTGGGGGAGAGTATGCAATGGACATTTATGAAAATTGTAAGAGCTGTAGCAATGCATAGGAGTTGCCATAGTGTTATTCTGACCCCTGAAGGATGGAAACAGAGTTAACTTCATATCCTTTTTTTCCCAATTTACTCAGTATACTCTATGAATGTCAAACTCTAAACTGCATTAGCAGGATATTTTAGTGCTTGCCCAGACCTATCCTCCAGAAATATGAATATAGTCATGAACTAATGGTGAATCTACTTTAAAATACTGATGTTTTCAGGGAAGCAGGAAAAAATGATTTTTCAGGCTGCTGTAGGGTAAAATTACTGTGAGTTTGATAGTGCATTAAATCTAGTAGGTATGTGAAGATCATGTTTATCAAGAGATGTAAAACCCACTCTGCCCTCACCTCTTCTTAGCTGTAAAGTATTTTAGTGACATTTTGCTGGAATGGATTCAGAGTGAAGYGGGGAAGGACACAGGTCAGTGATGATAAGATCACTCATTTCAGCTGAGTTAAGATTTCATCAGGCTTACATTTTTCAGAAAATGCATGTGTTAGAGGTATGGGCCCTCAGCAGTGCCTTTGTGAGCTTATCTGTCTTCAAGGAGTGCTCTTCCCCCTCCTCTCCCTGAACAGATAGGAAAAGTGATTCAGGATTCTAAAAGGGGCATTAAGGCATATCCTGATACTGCTATCTTTGAGGACAATTTGCTAAAAAAGCCTGAGTTAAACCAATGGGACTCCTGTTACACCTTTGCTCTTCACCCACTCACTTCTAAGACGCCTGGAATGCGTTAAGAGACCACCTTGTCGGTTCCTGCAAATGTAACAGGTGTATGAAGCTGTTGTATCTGACAATACTTTTTCCCCACGTCAGTCACGCTGCATTGTAACACAGCGGAGCAGCACCCTGCCAAAGCTGAGAGCAGTCGCTGCTCACAGCGAGACAGACACAGCACTCAGCGCTGTCGGTGCTGGGCGCCGCACACACCCSGGCGAGCGGCACCGGCTCTGCCCGGAGCGGCGAGGTCAGAACGCCGTGCTCGGAGCCAGGCGACGGCCAGGCCAGAGGAGGAGGAGGAGGAGGATCAATTTTAATTTCGGTTTTGTTCCTCCTCCGCTCAGCTGTTGCCATGCAGCCAAGCCCCAGGTTGCGGGGTGACCTTGCGAAGGAGCCGGGGCCGCTCAAGGGGAGCGCTGTGCAGCCGGGCCGGGGCTCCTCGGGAGCCTCTCCCGGTGTGGCTGAACCAGCCCTCGGCAGCCTCCCCCTCCTCCTCCCCCTCGTCCTCCGTGAACTCCCCGTCCCGGGGAAACTCCGCCAGCAGCACGCTGATGCAAAAGGCAGCCTGCAAGAGGCAAACCCCTTGTCGGGAGCTGAGCAAGGATCTCCCCTCCTCTGCCCAGGTCTCCATCCCTCGCTGCCGGGAGCGCTACAAAGTTAAGCCAAGTGATCGATACGCTATAGGAGAATATTATTCCACTATCGGCGACTGATGCCACTGATGTAATCAAGTTACATAATCACCGTCTTTGCACAAATACATCCATCTTCCTACAGACAGATCTGCATATCTTCTGCCATCCATTATGCATGAACTCACCAGCAGTACATAAGGGTACATATTTTCGCACACACTATGTAACTTTAGCATTGCAGTGCATTGCACTGCACAACGTCATCACCATCGATTCCCTCAACCTTCCCCCATTCCCTCTTATCAGAACTGATTTTGCAGAGAGAGATTACCAATGTGCATTGCTCGGATCCCTTTAAATCTTTAAAGGCTGAAGTGCTTCCYTCACTCGCTTCTGTTCTTAAGAAGATGATCTTTCCTTTTTCTCTCGTCTCGTTTCACACCACAAGTAACAGGAATGAATTCCCACACAGTCCCTCAGCCAGATGCATGTATGTATGAAATACCGAAGATAGCATCTCTGTTTGCACATCTTCCAACTCCCATACACGTGGTCCGCGGTTTCAGTAGGTAAGTTATTGGGTAAAAAAGATATTTTGTGAGAGCAGCTGGATGAGATATTTTCAGGCTAGTGACATTTTTGGTCTTTCYCTACTATGAAGCTGAGGGGATTCTGTCCTTAGAACCTCTCAGTTTATAATTTCCTTGCAGGATTTACAGGAACAGTTGTAATCCCAAATTACCAATGGCATTTAACCCCTTTAGCACCAGTGCACTGTACCACGATCAATAAGGATCACCACCTTAAAGTTTAACAACTTGAAAAGCAGATTTTCTCTACCTCCATTGCAGCTATGAAATGCAGCAGAACGCTGCACAGAGTTGGAAACATCTATTTAACCAGAGGAGGGGATCCGATCTCATATTAATTAGATTCCATCACAGAGAGCTTCTTTGCTGTCACATAACCTTTCCAGTCAAACATATTACAACCAGGCAAATAAAAAATAAAAAGAGGGAAAATTAAAGACTCCTTGCTCTTACAGTACTCTCCCAAATCCAGGGGATGCATAAATACAGAGGGAGGAGATTTTTTTTTTTATTTATCGCAAAAAGCACTCACCAGAAGACCCACTGCAGTTATTCCACTCAACTGCCAATAGCGGCTGGAGCCCCTCGCATCAGGGTAATGCAGCAATCCCGAAAGTGCCCATTTCAGTCACCCGCCACCAAGTTTAGCAACGCCGGGCTTTTGCCTGGATAAAATGACCTTACCCACAGGAGTCTCCCGAAATATTCCTCCGGTGCGATCAGTCAGCGAGGCGAGTGCCGGTCACCACACTGCGCACTCGGCCGGAGGAGCCCCGTGTTTACTCCTGGGGCTCAGCTGGCCGCGAGTGCCGCGGACGCGGCGCCCATCCATCCACCGCTGCCAGCTCCGCCGGGGGCGCAGGTAATTCCATACAGACTTCGGCGCCCCCCACCCCCCCCGAGTCGCCCCTTCCTTCCTTAGTTCAGAAAGTGCCCGCGTCGCCGGCGGGAGGTACCATCCAGGTGCGGCGAGGGGGGGCGGGGGAAAGGGGGCGGCCGGCCTGGGGCCCCCGCGCCGCCCGCGGGCAGCTCCGCGCCCAGCGCGCCCGATCCCGGCTGCCCGCACAAGTATCCGGCGAGCGACGATCCGGAGGGGGTTCCTTTCCTGGTGCTGGGCGAATGTGGGGAAAACGCTCCGGGGGGGGCCCGGGGAGGGTGCCTGACGGGTCCTAGCACCCGCACCGCAGCGCCAAAAAAAAAAAAAAAAAAAAAAAAAAAAAAAAAAAAAAAAAAAAGAGGAGGGAGGGAGGTTGGGGGAAAATTCTCCAAATGGAAAAGAAGAAAGAAAAAAAAATCAGTTGTCCGCTTGCCCCGAACGATACTAATCCCCGGTGAAAATGACAAGTGATCAGCAAAGAAGAAGAGGAGGTCTTGATTGATAACCACAATCCACCCAAAATATCCTCGGGAGCAGAGGAAGAGAGGGAGGGAGAGAGGCGAGAGAAACTGCAGTGCATAAACGATCCCTGTGTTCCTACGAGACGGGCTCGCTCGCTCGCTCGCTCGCTCGGCGGAACGCGCCCTCCGCCGGGCCGGCAGGAAGGGGCCGGCACTGCCACCCGATGGACAGCGCCGCACTCGCCGCGCTGCGGGGGGAGCCGCCGGGGAGGGCCCTTCCGAAGGGATCCTGGATCCTGGAGAAACTCCTGGGGAGCGGGGCCTCCCTCCTTCTCTCCTCTCCCTCCGCCCCGGCGCCGCCCGCCTCCCCGCGCCGCCTCGGTCCGCAGCGCCGGGGCCGCTCCGCTCCGCTCGGCTCGGCTCCGCTCCGCCGGGACAGCGGCGGGGCACGGCCCGGAGGGGAGCGCCGGACGCGCAACGCGCGCGGGTCAGCCGGCTTGGCTTCACCTCCTGCGCTTCATTTTATTTTTCTCCCCCCTCTTCCCCTCCGGTTTCCCAAGCGAAGTGTTTTAGGAGAGATGATACATTATCTATTCTTGGATTTTTATAAGGCAAACTGTGGGCCTCGCTGTTGCCATGGGATCTTCTTTGTGCGAACTCTCTGAACTGTGTGGGAACAGTTTTATTTCCTTCCCTTCAGATTTTTGTCTTTATTATTTTTTCCCTTCTCTTCTGCAACTCTTCTGAAGATATGTATCAAAATGCAACTGCATTATTGCCAATTAAGATTAACAGCAGCTGCAAGGTGCATCTAATTAGGAATGTTAATTACTTCATGAAATAAATAGTCATTTGCGGATGTTTATTATACTAAACAAATGTTCTGTAAAACATAACTCAAATTCTGACACTCCCCTCAATACATTTGTTCCCATTCCTGCACAAAGGTGCAGGGGAGTAGGCACCCCTTCTTCCATTGCATTTACCTTCCAGGTGCACACACACAGGGAAGAGATGGAGTTGCCTGTGCATAGGTACAGGTTTGGATGGGAGGCATTTTGAACTCTTACAACCCATTGTACGGGGTGGTAGTGTGAAGGAGCAGGAAATAGCTGAACAATGTGAGATAAATGTTTACAGTTACATATCTGTTTATTTCTTTGTAAATAACACTCTCCAAAACCAGGACAGAGAGACTAGGCAACATTCACTTACCTCTTCATCCATCCTGGCTCCTTGTAGGGCCACATAGAGAAATCCAAACTGCTACAGTTATTCAACCCCCAATGTCTTATGAGAGAAGGGAGAAAAGAAAAAGCAGCCCATGGGAGATCGTGATTTTACTATGGACCATGATAAGGGATTATCAATAGGCAGATAATGTGCCATGMAGAGTCAGTRGGTTGCAGGAGGGGTGGGAGCTGTTGCAGAATTTATGGAACTTGCTCACACCYCACYCCATCTCTCCTTATAACAGAATGGCGTTCTTCATGTCAGATAAAAAAATAGATGAAACTAGAAATGAGTGCAGCAACCAGTAGTAAAAATCCAATGTTAAAACAAAAAAAATAATGTGACTGGTTAAACCATACATTCAGATGATACTATGATGAATGATCCATCTGTGTGGGCAGGTAAAAGAGACATGAGAAACTCTATGGGAATCTCTTTGTGGATCAGTATAGGACATTTTATGTTAGCTAAGTGACTCATACCATATACTTTAGAGAGCAGGTTTGGGTGCTTGATTTAGAAGCCTGGGCATCCTAGCTGTTTGACAGAGTGAGAGGGAAAGACAGAGGGGTTCCCAACTTTGATTCTCACCATTATCCTTTGGGAGAGCTGCTTTCTCACCATGGGGATGTGACAACAGACTCCCAGCACARGCACCTCCATCACGGGAATTCCAAGAGTCTCCCTTGTGCCTTGACAGAGCGACAGATGCTTGAGGCTGCTCATAGTCTGCAAAGGGCAGAGAGTAGGAAGGAGATGCTTGGGCTAGCCCTAACCATTTGCCTTCAGTTCCTGATGCTTTACAGATTACTCTTCCGCTGATAGCCAAGCCATTTAATGTCTCTGTCCTTTTGTTCCTTCTCTGCATAATGTGAATTTACAGTGTTCTTACTCATAAGGGTGCAGTGAAGATAAAAAGGTATTAATGTTTGTTAGGTGTTCTTACACAGTGGTCATGGGAGCTATATAAGTTCCCAGAGAGGCTGATTAAGTGTCTGGCAGAAGAAACGGAAAATGATTAAAGGGTGGAAGCCAAAAGCTGTGAACAAAATACAATGGAATTGCTAAAATGGCTGAAACCAGACTAATAACACAGAAAAGCTGTACACCATTCACATGTGCAGAATACAAACCACCTGTGTTCTTGAGTTAAATTTATCCCAGGGTTAAAGAAACTAGATTCCATTCATTTCTCAGTTACTGAATTGCTATGAAGAGCAATGCAGTTGTGCGGATACAAGCATAAGATATTTTAAATTTAATTTTATTCTCAGCCATATACTTAATCTCTAATTGGCTTCATCCTCCCCTTAATAAGTATGGGTTTTAGGATATAGAAGGGGATCTCCTTTGTCCTCATCATGACTTGTGTTTTCAAGAAATTTCGCCAAAGAGAAGAKCATAATCTTGTCTGTTATAATTCCATGGCATTCAGTGCATGCTGAAATGTTTAATATGAATGAGTAGTGTATCTTTTACCTGAACCATACGTGTGATCTTGATGCCTTGTGTCCCTTGAAAGAAGGAAGAGGCACAAACCACATCCTCATGTATACCTCAATGTGTGTCCTTCAAAGAACCATCACATTTAGTGTGTATTAAGTGAAACAGTGCAGTCAAAGTAAGCTTCCTTTTCTAAAAGTAATACATATCTAAAATGAAAGGGCTGACAGAGTATATGGGTCTGAAGAATGTTAACTCCATGCAGAATGCTCTTGGTTGGTAAATCCAATCTGTTTGAATGGGTACTGCCCAAGAGCTGATATCCACAGCCCCCTTAGCTGCCAAGGGTTCTACAAAACATCATGGCCTCRTGCTTGCCCTGCCAGCAGATCTGTCCAGAGGGTCCAGAGACTGACAGGTCTTGATTTCTTGCTACCTGCCTGCAGATTTTAGGTAGTAAATATTGTTCCCATTTGAGTATTAATTTTCCACTTCTTAGCAAATGCAGGGAAAAACAGGGTAACACAAAACACAGCACTTGCACATTCTCTTGCTGAGTGTGCATATACAATAGAACTATGACATGATATGAATCTGACAGCATGGAAAACAAGCATAGATTTTTAGATTTAAAAGGTAATGAAATCACAGTTTCCAAAATATGCCTTCACTCTCCCACTAAAAACACCAAACAGAAYCCCTGCTCATGTAAAAATCTGCTTCCAAGCCCTTTGATCATGTAAACGGCATTCTCAATCTAATCACTAAACAGTTTCAGTWAAGAAAAAAGATCAGCATTTTGTCTGGGTTTTTTCTTTCCCCCTTTTCAAAACACAATTGCATTGATCTTATTAGAAACAGGTTCCCTTTTGTCCACTTCTGGCAGACTAAGTAGCCTTGAATGCTTCAAAGAGAACAAARGAAAACCTGAAATCTGCTATGTGATTAACTTCCTAGTTCTTGGGTTCTTGTGTATATTTTATATTTTTAAATTTTGTATATTTTACATTATATATAATTGTATTTTATTTGTTGAGTGCTTTATATATTGTACCTTACATATTACCATACATATCGTTTTCATAAGTCTAGGCAAGAGTGTTCAAGAAAGAAGATGTTTTAGAAAGAATAATCCCTAATTCTGTGTCATGTGAAAATTTTGAAAGCAATTTCCTTTACAGAGGAGCCTGACTCTAACGAGTACATATCTAGTCAGGGAATAATACTCATCTAATAATGAAGAGATTTAATCACAAAAATTCTTGCATATAGTTTTAATTGCAATTATATTTTTCTTTTCCTGAGCCACTGATGGGTTTGCATGGTCAGATTTTGGTAGCAGGGCAAAGAGCTACTGGAGTGGTTTCTGTGAGAAGCTGCTGGAAGCTTCCTCCATGTCCAGCAGAGCCAAAGCCAGCTCCAGGATGGACCCACAGCCAGCCAGGGCTGAGCCCATCAGGARTGGTGGGAACACCTCTGTGATAACCTATTTGAGAAGAAGGAAAAAYCAAGTTACTGTGCAGTTGTAATCACAGCCAGAGAAGAGCAGGGTGAGAACATGTGAGAGGAGCAGCTCTGCAGACACCAAGGTCAGTGGAGGGCAGCAGCAAAGAGGCTTTGGTGGGCGGGTGGCATCCARGCAGTGCCAACTCACCACAGCCACATGCACCTTTCCCTAGGTACRGCACGCTGTGCTGACTGCTGAGCTGTGTCGTCCCAAATGCTACAGTTGTACTGTGCTTTTCTTGTTGGTACCATTTTTGTGTGACTAATTTGGCAGCTTTGTGCAGAGCGTGTCAGACAGCCCAGGCTATGTGGTACCCAGCTCTGCCAGGGCCTCTGCCACACACAAACCTTCTGTGTCAGGTACTCATCAGCTGTAGGTGGCTTGAGCAAAGCATTATAGAGCCTAYGGATGAAAAGTGACATTGCATAAAAGCTAAATATCTTGTTACTACTTTAACACATGCACTTCATTGAATTTTGATGATTAAAGAAAACAAAATTTGCATATCTATATGTATATAAATATAAATATAATATTTAAAAAATATATATTAGCTTTGTTGTCCTTCATCTTATTGCTTTAACCTAATATGGCAAAGGATAATGTCAAGGTAATTAAATGTTCATCTCTTTCCCATTTTTAATTTTGTAGAATAAATGGTTACTTGTTGTTCCCCTAGTCTCTCATTAGAGTATCTCAAATGAAGATAATACCCATCCATAAGCTGCTTAGGACATATACCTCATCTATTTAATTAAACAGTACTCTATCACAAGATGAGAAAAGTAAAATGATAGGGTGCATTCATGCATTTAAAAAATTCTGTATGTTTCAGTTCAGAGTTGTTTTATTTTTTTCYCCCAAGGAACTAACAGAAGGCAGCACAAAAGGGTTATTTTTCTTTGCAGGTCTGTTTAGTTTTAAAGTTTTCAGTAATATAAATTTCATCCAATTCCTATAGAGTCTATAGAAAGATTCCTATTGCTTCAGCACRTGTTACAGCAGTCTTGCACTACTGTTGTCTAACCAAAGATCATAAATTGGAGATTTTAAGTACAAATATTATTCAGAAAAAAGTTGCACAGGAACAAGTGACCCAAATTATCAGAGTATTCCTTTAGGCAGTGATGTGTCCCAGCAGTGGCCAGGGCTGGATGGCTGCAGGTGAAAAAGGCAGGGCTGGTGACAACCAAAAGCAATTCTCATGTAATGCCCCTCCCAACTTCTGACAGCTGCCAGTACAGGGATTTTCACTTTTCATCATGAGAAAACGCTAGTCACGAATGTGAAAAGTGTTAGTTCTTAAGAGACAAATTGATCTGAAAAAAACCMCGAACAACCCAACACCCAAACCCTAAAGGAAAAAGCAAGACCACAAACAAAACTTTGTTGAGTCATACAGCTGCTTTGTGAAAAAAAAAAAAAGTATTAAATTTTGTTTATTTTTTTCATTCTAAAAATTGCCAGAAGGTGGAAAAAGAGCAGCTCCCATGGGCTGCTGCTCCCTCCCTGCTCTGCTGCTCCCCCTGCCCAGCRCCTCCTTCCCAGCCCACTCCAGCCACTGAGCCCTTCTGTTGCTGTAAGCTTTTCTCAGCAGGACAGGGATATTTCCATGGCCTCCTGGCTGCCTGTGGGATGGCCATGGCTGGCAGTGGCAGGGCCAGGCATCAGAGACCTTCCCCAGCAGCCCCATCCTATCCACCCATGTGGATACTATACACAATTTAATAAATATCATTTCTGTGCACTCCTGGACATCTGTCAGCCCTGCCCATTCTTGCTCTGAAATGTGGTATCAGTCCTGTTTGCATAAATGTGGTGTATGTGGTCATCATGTCATTAATGGGTGCATAATAGAATTTTTTTTCCTTTGACTGCAAAGTCATTTGTTGGAGCATTCACTCCCTCACCACTGAAATAACTTCTGCAGCCTTGGTGCAGGTTGGTGAAGCAAAATGTGGAGTCATGYAGGCCAGGGAGCGGTGGGACTGCCAGGAGCAATAACTTGCTCACTCACACAGCTCCATATGAGCAAGTTCCCAAACAACCATGGCTACTTTCATCCTGATGTACATTAAGTACTAAACTTTCATATATCAAAGAGCGTGACTGACAAAAACAAAATGAAGTCCAGAAATTGCCTGTGTAGATGTAAACCACCTTGACRGGAAGAGACTAAAATTTAACTGGTTTAATGTTCCTGAGTAAAAATATCCTTTGGAAAGTTATGAAGCAKAATAAGAGATTGCTAAAATCAAAGATGTGTGAATTATCTACCTCACAGAGCTCGTGAATCAATTAYATATAAAGCTATACATGTCAAAATTAATTAACCTAAGAAATGTTTATTATTCAGTGTTGTTGATTTTCTACCTCCCCACTATACGCGTACACGTGTGCATAGCAAGGAACTTGATTTTGTGCTTACCAATGCATCAATTTAGCAGCTGCAAAGGTTTGTCCCAGTTATTAATGTAAGTGATGAGAGTCATCTGCAGTCAATGTTTTGTARCTTCATTTTGCTATTTGGATGCCATGGGGAGATCAAGGCCTCTATGTACAGACCTGGGCTGCACATGGGGGAATAACTAATGGAGGGCAGGTAAGGGAAGGGGGGAGGGAAAAATCAACATCTTTATTGCGTGTATGACAGGTCCTGATTGCAAAACCTGGCTGAGAAGAATGTATCAATACAGGTGTACTATGGATCCCCTATCTAAGTTGRGGAAAATGACTAAAGGACATTAGAAAGATTTTGAAGGCAAGCAAAAAAAAATTAAAGATGATAGTGATACAAAACCTCAGCTTGGGTGTTGTGGTGGAACATGGTGATTAAAGTTTAGGACATAATAAACACTATTTGGAACAACTAAGCAGAGAACTCACAAGAAGAGAAGCAGCTCTTTACTTTTTAACAGTGCACAAGACCCAGTTCAAGAGCCATTATTTAAGTACCACTGTACAATAATCATTATGAAGTATGCAGATTCCTGAAGCAAATCTCGCCAGATCCCTCCAAATAGATATCAAAACAATCTCACTTTCTCTTACTGAAATACTATTTTACTGTCAAGAGAGGCAATACGTAAATATAATGGAAGTTACTTAAAATTAACTTTAAAAAATACACTCCAAACAGCAAAATATCCATCRGTGCAAAGGATGCTGTTCAAAGACATTATGTTACAGGCTCGGTGAAAGAGCCCATCAGATCCTTATRAAAGGGCTACCTTGATCATGGCAAATGGTAAAGGGTCTTTTGGAGACTAAAATAAACCCCTTCTTTCCAACTTGAAAATCACAGCCAAATAATTGGAAATTATATATAGTAAATTAAATGTAAAGCTATAGCAACTCAGCCCTGAAAAAAATGTTGAGACTCAACCCACTAACAGCATATAACATAGAGAAAACTCATTAGAAGAAGGAGTTTACCATCATGGATAGCAGCAGATGATTCAGTAGGATGAGAATTAGCAGGAAAAAACCTCCAGTCAATACAACAGTAACAAGTTGAAAAATAGTCAATTTACAGATATTGTTCTAGTACATAGGAGATGTTTTAGCATCTAAGGATGTTAAAATGATTATTGCTACCATAGTTGAAAGTATTTTTTGTTTCAAAAAAAATCTTGTAGTACTCGCAAAGGAAACTATCAATATCACTGTCAAAATTTCTTAAAAATSTCAGATTAATATTAAACAATTTCCAATAATCTATCAAAACATCAAGAATGATTGGGGCAAGAAACGAAAACAAAACTGCAAAGAAGAATTATACCACAGTATAAATCCATAGTGAACATTTTTCTGCAATATGATGCAGGATTGGGTCACCCTATCTCAAAAAAAAAGTCTTGATTGGTCATTAGTATTAAGCGAAGTAACTAGCAAGGGCGTCATCAAATAAAATATGTTTGCTCAGAGAAGTGGAGGATGACTGAACAGAACAGGCCTATTTAGTTTGCAAAAGATGATACAAAGAGAAATATGTGAGATCTGTAAATTTACAGTGTAAGGACCACTGTTTTCAGTACACAAGAATGAGGRGGCAGCCAGTGAAATTATGCTATGACATTTTCAAAACAGATGCATAACAAATAAGTAAATTGTATAATTCATTCATTGCCTCAGGACATGTTGAAGGCCAAAGTATAAATCAGTTATGAAAGATTAAGTACATTCTTGTTGGAGAGGCCTCTCTTTTGTATTAAACAATAATCTGACTACAAGTTCCCAGTCAGAAAATGACTAAACTCTGTGCAGCCAAGGCAGAAGGGCACACCAGAGAAAGACAGTCTGCTTCACTTGTTTCTTTCACCCTTTGCCTAGCTTTCTTTTACCAGTCATTCTTAGATTGGGCTAGCTGGGTCTTTGTGTGTGCTGAATCTCCATGGATATGTTTTTTTGTTTTCTCTTTTATGGTATATGGAATTCGAAAGTTTGTATTATTGAAAGAGTTAATGYATATTATGCATGGTTAATGCAACAYAGAATCTGGAAACAAATGACAAGRAGTATCATTTGCCTGGGTTAATGTACAGAAATGTCATTTTCCATGGGTGTTTACTTCTATGTAAAAAGGGAGTAAAATTTGCTACCAGGTAAGAATTCCTAAATTAATTCAATGCCCATGTTACAGGTATAAGTAAGCAAACATTATGAATGCAATARGAAGAAAGATGAGAGTTCCTGAAAAAGGAGTAAATTCAGGCTCAATTTTACTTCTGCCTGTGACGCAYTGTTAATAAAGAAATTGAGCCATATTAACTATAACACTCCTTTCAAAATGGTACAAATCCTCTCACTTTTACATATTTTGTGTGGGTTTTTTTTTTAAATCAATTTATTCGTGGCCTACAACCCGTAACTTTACTAACAGAGCTTCTAGTATTTGAGGAAGGTTAAAAAAATCTGTTCATAGGACAGAAACCTTCCTAACGTCCCCTCAGATTTGGAGTGACTAAAAATGTGTTTGTGGGTGATGACAGCATTTGTATTATTGGCAGCAAAGGGGTTAAAGGAAATGGGCTTTATTGTGGCTGTGTGGGGGTTCTGTTCTCTCTGAATCTTTCTTCAAGTCTATACAAGAAGAAGAGAGCCTTGGTAGGAGAGTGTTGTACCCTCCTGAAATGCTGTGTAGCTACAGGAAAACTTTACAGCACAAACAGATTYGAGGTCTCACACAGCTCAGCAAGAGTGGCAGCTTTTCCTGATGTGGATCTGTAAACAATTCTAACTTTTGTTATCCATAGTGTAAAATTCAAATTTCCCACATCCAACATTTTCATCCTCTGGCTTTATTTTTTACATTAAATATTCTCTTGAAATAAACTGCAAAAATGAATGCTACATCGTTAGCATGATTGTTACAGAAGGTCTGTGACAGCACAGAAAGCAAGCTGCAGACAATGAAAAATGAAGGATCAGCAATTACTAAGATTTAAAAGAACACTCCTGTATAACTTTTTTCAAAGGACGTGGAAAAAATGTAACTTCCATTTCAATGTGTAGTTTTGCCTTGCTTGATCTTAAAATGCCATTTTTTTCCTAAGACCAGGATTCTTTCTTCTAACGGGACAACAAGCTGTTCCTTATGAGATCAACAGTGACAGTGTAGCATTTTGTGAAAGAAGAGAGACAACTGTCAAAGCAAAGGAGAAAGTTTTGTTTTCAGCCATGAAGAGAGAGGAATCCGAATAGGAAAAAAGAGTGAAGGCAGAGGATAGTGGCGAGGTCTGAAATGAAGGCAATGTGATCTGAATGTTGATGAAGAGGCATTGACAAGATGAAAGATCTCTCTCTGTCGCGCTCTCGCTCTCTCATTTCCAGTGTGTAAAATCTGTCCTGTTGACACGCTCCTGCACTCTTTTTATATCACAAAACTGGAACAAACAGGATTCACAATCAGTGGTGGTGACACAGCCCCTGTGAAATATAGTTGCTAAGGGAAGGGCTCAACACTCTCTCCCACTTTTTGCRACCCTTCAGTCCATGTAACTGGACTACATCAAGATTTGAGGATGCTTCTCTAAGTAATTTAGGCTGATTATAAATACAGGAGGTCCTTGAGGTACACACAATTCACACCCACTCTCCAGGGCATACAGTATAGTTAAATATTCAGGTATTTTACTTATATGTAATTTAAGTGTATTCATAATGTAACATGTTAYATTATGAATACACTATGTTGCATGTCAGTACACATAGAAAATCCTGTTTTTCAAAACTAAACAACAAAAATAAGCAGACATATTACCTTTGAAAATAGAAGTTTGCCAAACTTTAAAAATCAAAAAACTCTCACTTTTTTGAGGTGTCCACTGAGGAAGGCAGRAAAATGTAAAACCACTCCCTCCAAATTATCATAATTTTGAAGTTTTGAATAARAGGGYTCTCAGGCAAGGATATGGGAGTAGGAATAACAGTTCTTTATTAGGAAAAAAATAAAAATAAAAGTGCAGTAATATAAAACARCACTGGCAGAGTCAGAATATGGCCTGACACCCTTGGTGTCAGGGTGTTGGTAGCAGTCCCATTAAATGGTGGCTGCAGCTCTCTTGCAGTGCCAGGTGTGGCTCTGTTGAAGCAGGGATCCTGTAGAGAAGGGTRTAGCTTTCCTCTGAAGGTCCAGTGRTGGTGGRGATGGGYCTGGTTTTCCTCTGGGMATCCAGTGGAGAAGAAAGCTGCTCCTCTGRGAATCCATGGGCAAAGGSTGGCTGTGGTGTTCCAAATCTCAGATTATATCCAGTAGGAATGCTTGGCTCCTCCCCCTGGGTGGAGCATCTCACAATGGGATGATGTCATTTTTATCAGTCACGCTGTGGCACTCAGTGGCCCGTTAACAGAAGATATCTACTGGAGGGAGTATTGGTTGTGGAAGAGATAAAGAAAACTGCCCCACCTGGTTTTAACAGGTGGCTCAATTAGCAGAAGAAAATTGCCTCACTTCTAACAGATGGGAATAAAATTCACATCCCCAGCCACATCTTGCATTTCCAACCTAAGACACAGACACACTGAGGTCAGCTTAAGTTCTTGTTTCAACACACGCAATGGGGAAAGTGTCACTCTGCAGCCATCAAGCCATTGGTTTCAATGGCAGTTCCTTTCAAAGAATCAGCTGTTGCTGAGATTCAGAACAGGGTTGTATTCTCCAAGAAAATACTTTTTTGCAGTGTAGAACAGCCTATAGTGGGAGATACCAGTATGTGTATAACATGGACCTAAAAGTGCTGTCATATTGTGAAGTATGCAATATACAGACAACAAAATTGTGCCTTGAGATAAAAAAAAAAGAAATTCTAATTTTATGTTGTATCTGAAGCAGTATTGGCTTTGTTGTCCTTCTGTGTAATGATTTTTTAAAACCAGTGCCTAAGAAGCTTTTTAGTTTTTCCCTCTTTACAGTACAGCTGGAGGGAAATTGTGATTTCTCTGGGAACAGTGAAGAAAATCAAGGAAGCCAAGGTCCTTTCTTAAATCCTTCACTCTTTAGTAGAAGGCTTGTTCACTATTGTAGTTAATTTGACTAAGAAGAGTAGAATTAAATTATACATTTATCTGAATTATATATAGGAGTCCTGAGGTTTAGTTAGTTAATACTTCTGTAGCTCTTCATAAAGGTAAAGCACATTTTATTATTGTTGAATATTTAAGAGCAAGTAGTATGCAGAACAGTTTTATTAGCATTTTTAAAGGCACTCCTGGAAGGCTTCCTTGAAATTCAATAGGACTTGAATCCACTGTGATTTATTGAGATGCTTGAATCAAAGCAGGTTTGTTACCTTGATGTATATCTGTGTGTATACTGTTATTTCACCACTAAAAAGAAAATGTTGTTTAAATTTGCCCATGTGCAGTTACTGAAAATAAATATGACTGCTGAGGATGCAAAATTGCTAGGACATCTCAAACAAAATTTTTAGCTGGTAGGCAGTTGCCAGGAACATCAGACTTGTGGGTACTATAAAATGGCTGTAATCTTGCTTCTGCTTTGCCATGTTAGAGCCTCAGAAATCCAGGTTTGCTGCTGATAGTGACCATGTGGTAGCATGGATTTGTGGAAATGCATTGAATCTGGACTCCTCATCTTCTGAGCAGTAAAATTCAAAATTAAGTATTCCACTGAGAAGCACAAATTTGCTCTAGAAGAAATTATAACTGCCCAAAATCACCTTCATCTGCTTCCATGAAAAGCTCAGCGTGTCACAGTACTGTCACTGCTATCACATCTTAATCTGATCACACCCAGGCTGAGCAAAAGGCAAAAATTGGAAAATAAGCTGATAATGTTAATTCAACACTAGTCTATTAGGATAATTAGGAATTCCAGTCTTTGTTGCCAACCATGCTATGAAGATAGGGAAAATACAGAGAAAAAACAAGCAAAATCATAAGTTAGACCAAGTTTCTTTGAAAATTCACATTTTTAGTTCTGAACAGAATACCTGACAGGTAGAAGGACAAATTCAAATATTAGTGTTCAAAAGCAGAATGTCTTTGAATTATTTGCTGTTATRTTTTCTACATCAATGTATTTTATGGACAATTAAAATTCCAAACCAGGCTGAAAACACTTACCAGCAATACCCCATTTTAAAAAATAGTGCATAAATCACATATTAAAAAATGTACATCTCTTTTATACCTGCATGTATTATTAGGGTTTGGTGTTACAAGCTGTTAATAAGCAATATATTTTCTCAGGAGACAGGGGTTTGGAATTCATGGKTCAATGAATACTCTGTAAATTTCCAATAATTTTACTATCTCTGGTGACTAGTTTTACACTATATCAYACACATTTTCATGCTTTGTAGTAGGGGCATCTTCCTGCTGATACARACAGATACAACAGTGAATGATTTAAACTTWATTGMAGGATTACWGATTGAGAGTTTTTTTCAGGTAWTTTTTTTCYTCTCTCCTGTTTAATTTCYCTGCAGTTCTTCCCCATAATGGCCTCTCTCTCACATATTTATTTTGTGTGGTTTGACATTAAATTTAAAACATCCCACTGAAATGACCAATGTGCAACTGTCAGATGACTCTAGATCTGTGGTTTATTTCTGACTGCATATTTATGAATTTTTAACATGGAAATACTTATGGTAAAATCCCCAGAAAAAGATTGGGAAAAAAGCAAAAAACCTCCTGAAAACCAAACACCTAAGCAAGCCAAGCTTCGACTCCTATACAAATCAAAATCTGATTTAGCAATATCAGCAATGAAGGAAACAGTTTCAGGTGTTTCCACAAGGGCACATATACATATATATATTATATAGATATATATATATATATATATATATGTAATATATAAGACAGTCCCTTAAGAGAAAAAGTAAAACATTCTTAAGCTAGTCTTTGGTTTTAAATAGAGGTCTGACTGACTATCATTAATGACTGTGAAAACATTGATCTCTGTCAGAGGATCACAAATTGAATACTTATATTGGGTTTCAAAGGTTTGTCTGAATCAATACCAAGACAACTTTGCAACATATTGTAACAAATTAAAACAAATTTTCTGCCACTGCAATTTGTGATGCTAACTCTGGTAATTAGGGCAGAACTAATCTTCCATAACTTTAGGCTCTCATCATCATCATCAGAGTGTCATCATCATCCTGAGCTCCAGACTACCTTTATAGGCATGGGGGAGAAACAGAAGCTGCATTAGAATGATTCAACTCATTCTAGTGTAGACATCTCAAGTGAATCTCACCTTTAAAGGATCATTTTCACTCTCTTAACTAGACAGGAAAGTGGATTAAAAGCTTGGAAATTGAAGGTATATGACAGATGCCTAAGTCTGCATGAGGTTATTCCTGTCATTAATATGTAAAGAGGATATAAAATAATAAGCAGAAGTGAATTTCTAAATTTAGAAAGTACAACATTGCACAAAAAAAGTGATTTTTCAATGGTTACAATAGTGTTTGTAAGTAAAATTTTTTGTAAATTTCTGCAGATTATTAAAAAAAACTTACCCTATCTTTATTGCCATGAATGCAATACAAGGATTCCAAGGGGTTGCTAGAAAATCCTGCTCACTTGCAGGAATAGCTCTTTACATACCTAGGAACATAGGAAAAGAAAACCATATTTTTTGTTGGKTTTTTGTGATGCTTCATAATAGAGTACTTATACACACACTCACTCAATGACTCTTTCAAAATAGGAACTCAGTACTAATATCCTGAAACACCTGAAGAGGTAATATCTCCAAACACCTGAAGAGCAATTATGGAATTGTGACTAATAGCCATCAGCTCTAAAAATAAACCTAAAGGTACTTCTTTGTAACCCACAGATAGATCCCTTCTTGTACATTCTGCTTGGATCTGACTTGATGATCAAAGTCCTATAGAAGGAACCTATTTATTTCTTTAAAAATGAGAATAAAGTGAAGGTTTTGATAAAGTTTATAAGGAAAGTCACTGTTGAAATGTGCCCCGTCATATATTGTGCTCTGTCAGTGATCATCAGTAAAACTCAGGTAAACAATGTCACTTTTCTTTTTCAGTGAATACTGCATCTCCAAATGGAGAGAAACAAGTGAAGTCCCTCTCTTTTCAGGAACAAGCTGTTTCATATAGTTTCACTGGTTTCTTCTAGCTACCTGTGGCCAAGGATGACAAAGCACATGATGGATGGTTTACATCAGAATGTAGGTTTTAAATATTACATATTTCTGGTTTTGCATGGGATTATTCCTTGGGGACTTTGACTAATTACCTCTAAATTTGCAACTTAAGTTGTTTTAACTTTTATGAGTGATTTTAAGTCAGGGAGGATAGAAAATAGACTCAGAACTGGAGAAAGACTTATGYATCTCTTATGCTTGTTTCCCAGGACATAACCAAAAAAATCCCCAAYGAATATTACTTTTCTCCAGGTTTATGCCACTTTAGCTAGTTTTTTTTAATAACTCATAACCAGATWAAATTTCTTTCTCTCTTCTAACTGGCAAGGTGCTGCAGTTTTCAGTTGCTCAAGAGAACAAAATTGGAAAGTTTCAACAAGATGGAATATTTATCAAGTCACTTTTCCCTCTTTTCCAAGCTGGACTTTGGTTTGCACTCAGAACATTTATTTAGCCTCAAAGATTAATACTGCTTGATGCTATCAGGCAATAAGGGTGTGACTGGCTTATAAAAATCTACCTATATAAACAAGGAACGATACAAGAGATTATACTTCCATAAGAGGRCATCTAAAGGCATATATGGCTACGGCTTCATTGTGAAGAAAGCAGCAATCTCTGAAGCAGTTTTATTGCTTGAGGTTATTAATTTTGAYGCTTGTACCTGTAATTTTTCCCTGCAGCCATACATTTGGATATTTTTACAGGTAAATATAAGAGAAAATAACTCAGTTTATAGGGGGAATGTCACCTTTGTCCATTAAAGCCAAAAGGAAAAAAAACCCAAACTTAATTAAAAATCCTTCCTCAAATTTCTCTCCTTGCCAAAAGGACAGCRTGACATAGCATGAATAAATTCTTAACTAAGCTATAGTCTGCCAATAAAATTTCAATTTAATGGACACTGAAGCAAAAAAACATCAGAGCTAAGGTTGTAGCTCATTTGTTTTGTCAAGCAGTGGTTGAAAGTGCTTAAGATGTCTTTGAATTGTA
Organism: Cardinalis cardinalis; assembly: GCA_014549065.1. Classification (NCBI taxonomy): domain Eukaryota; kingdom Metazoa; phylum Chordata; class Aves; order Passeriformes; family Cardinalidae; genus Cardinalis; species Cardinalis cardinalis. The sequence continues at coordinate 9,589,449 of JACDOX010000011.1, read as the reverse complement.
ATCAATGTCCATTTCTCTTACAAATRCACTTCTTTTTTTTTTTCTTGTGGTTACAACTATTTGATCATTAATTGATTTTTTTTAAAGGTTGGTTAATTATAATTTGACTGTAAATGGAGCAAGTTTAGCCTAAGATAGAGGGAGGCTCTTCAGTTATACAGGGGACAACAGAGAAACAATGACTTTTTGGAAAAGAGGTGTGCTCCTTATCAGGAGAAGGAGTCTAGAAAGACAGAAAGAAATTAAGGAAATTCCCAGTTAACATTTGAAATTTTTATAAATTAGAAATTCCTCCTTACAGCTGGGACTCTGAACAAACAAACACACACGCACATACACACAAACATTCTTTCTCCATATTAATCCAATCTGATTTTTCACCAATCAGTGTGATAGAAAGGACACTTTTAGGAGGACCTGCACTTTTTTTGTGGGAGAAGCTGATAGAAAATTAGAGGTGAAACAGGACTGAGACAAGGTTATGGTGAAGGTACAGGTCATCTGCTTGCAATGTCTGTCAATTATTCCTTAGAACAGCTGGTCATAAAGAAAGTTGGCAGGAATCATGTTGAAAAAAGTACAAGGTCTATTTCAGAAAATGGTTTGTAAGGTCTTCTTCCAACTTACTGAATGCAAAAGTGACATGRTAACTGAGACAAAGTGGCAACAATGTTGCAATTTGGTCTTCCCCATTAATTGTATTTAGAATAGATRTATTGGTGTCCATTCCCTTCTCAGGCTGCTGAACCTTCAAATTGCTATGATATCTAAATTTCCAGCTGACATTGGGAGTCCTGAGAATGCTGAAACTTTTCCTTTCATATCCTTAAGGACATATCAAATGATTTACATCTCTCCTGCTCTGGTATTTTTTCATAATTACTGTGTGCTGCTCAGAAACTCCCATATTTGGCTCTCTGTATTGAAAATGGAGCTGAAATTTGCTCAGAGACCTCTTATTTATGTTTCACTGAATTTGCTWACAACTCCCTTAGGAGCTTCTGAATAGGAGGAGGGCTGGGGGATGACACCAATATCTTTATTTGTACACCCAAAATAATGAARGAATTTGATGTCACCAATGTAGAACCAAGTATTCCCCATGTCAGGTAAGCTCTGAGTAGGCAAWCTCTGCTTACAAGAAAAGGATTCAGCCAAATCCTTATCACTCTTCAGCCAGCACAGGGTAACTTAGAATATTCTTGGCCCAGTTAAGCAGTCATGCCTGCCCTAGATCTGGGGGAAGRCTGAAGCCAGAATGGGTCTTCTCATTCTTGCAATATTTAAAATAAACTACATTTTGAAAAGAGGAGTTGTAAAATTTGTTAAAAGGCTGTGTTTGAACTGCTGAGCAGCAAAGGCCTTTTAATACTTTTTTCCTCATTTTTCCCTTGGAATTGTTAGATAAGAACACACAACAAAGAGAAGATATAAAAAATCCTTCAACTTTTCTGTGAAGCAGCGGGGTTGCCAAAAATTCATGCTCAATCCACCCCCAAATAATCCTCAGTAGAGCAGTCTTATTATCACTGATCCCTGAGGACAGCAGAGCTGAGAGTAAGGCAGTTAYAGAGAAGCTCCCCCTCCCTCAAGGTGTCTTCAGAAATTTCTCATCACAAGAACCAGGTCTGTGTGACCAGAGGATGAAGGCAAAATGCATGGCTTCATTTGGCTCCTTGCTATGGATCTTCCTAGCCCCAGGATTTGTTCCTCAGCCATTCAAATTAACATAGCATTAAAATATGGCAGGATTATGTTCTATGGACTCATTAACACATTCCTCTGGTGCAATGGGAGACAAGGAACGCTTGAACGTTCAACCACCCGAGGCATGTATTAATGTGACTGACACCCCCTGCAATGTCTCAATGCATTGAAATAAGACTCCTACTGAATACAGCTTTGCAATTTTTCAAATGTACCATGAAAGTATTTATCTTTTCATTCCACCAAGTAATTCTCAGGTTTGTGATGGGAGAAGTTTTCTCTATAAGCCTATTAATAAATTGTAATATTTTCCTAATTCATTTGCTCTTYCTTTCTGTCATAATTTTCTTGCCTAACTCCATGAATTTAGCAAAGCAAACTAGGATAATTCAGGATTTTCATTTTTTTCCCAATGATGACTTTGCCTCACTGCTGCACTCTAAAACCTTTCAAAAGCAGGTTGAGATGCTTTCAAGCTCGTTTATTGTTAGAAAGCCAAATGGAAAGCTACTCACTGTTCCCCATTCAGTTTTTTAATTCAAGCAGCTCCRCAGTTGCTTTTGCAAATACAACCAACCATAAAAGTGACTGTCCACCCCTGGATGTCTATTAAGCCTACCAGCAGTGGAGGATGCAAAAACTTGGAACCAAAAGATACCAGCTGTAACCTGCACTCACCTACAGATCATTAGGTGGCAGTCTTCCCTCTGGCTTAGCACTGAAACCAGAAGAGCAGAAAATGAAGTTTGGTTTTGGAGCAGCCATTGTTTTAAAACTGATAAGATACAGAAACTGAGATTATTGGGATGTGTATTCACTAAAAATGTGCAACAAATTTTGRAAAAATAATGTTGCTGGGCACAATAACATCACTACATTCAATTAGAAAGGTTCTCTATGTTTAGGCTTATTGTTCTGGCCTCAACTCTTGTGGATGCTACAGGTCATCATGTAACAGACACACATAACATAGGAAGTGTAAAAAAGCATGGCTGTACCTTAAAGCCTAAGTATCAATTGTTACATATGCCTACTGTGACATTCATGTTCAATTTCTCTTGTTATAAACAAGCAAGAATACCCTCCCACAAAAAAAAAAAAAATAAATAAAACAAACAAAAAAAGGAGTTTCTGTCAAAAAGCCCAAAGATATTTGAAAACCAGTAAGTTGGATATATTTCAGAAGTTAGTTTAATACACTTGTGCATGCATTTTTCTCTMTAAACATATGTATGTACAAAACAATCAGTTACTGTGGGTCAAAATTTTCTTTCAGTATGGCATATTTTAAAGCCTAAGGAATGCAAGAGCCTATCTTCTCCTAGTCCTTAGGAGGTAAAACAGATTATCCTTATTTTGTAGAATGTTTAAGCATTTTACCAGTGGTCAGATAGTTTGTAGCAAGGCCAGGAATGGAGGCAGATTCAGGTCTTCAAGTCTCTTCTTTCCTTATCTGTTATTCCTTATGACAAGAAAGCCTGCAGTGCCCTCTCTAAGATGTTATTTAGGTAAAATTTTATATCACTTGAACTTTAAACCTATGTTTGACACTGCAGGTATCTACTGAGCAGTTTTATTGAAGACTGAGAAAGAGAGCTCACTTGCTGTCTTTTGCTATAAATGCTGAAATTTACAGCTGTCTGAAGTTCAAAATTCAATGGAAGCTGAGAAGTGTGTTGGTTTTTTTTTTTTTTTTCTTTTTTTTTACTAAATCTTGGACCTTTACCTGTGTATGCAAAAGGCAGGGGATGTCTTGAGTCTTCTGGTAAATTCTAGTGCTGCGTTTCTGTGTGAAGAAAGTTTTTCAGTAATTTGTCTTCCATAATCACCTCTTATCCTGCTCTGCAACACAGTCTGTTTGCATCTAAAAGACTACATGGCCCACAGCATCATACTTTAGTGTTCCTTTGGGTTCATTTTGGCATTTTTAACTTTGTGGGGCTGTCAATTACCCTGGAGAGTTCATGGACTGAGCCTTGTCACCTGATTGAAACAAAGTACTGGAACATCTCTTTTCAACACAGGTGGAAAGCTGCAAGGTCAGCTTCAGAGGAAAATGGGATAGGACAGCAAAAATGAATTGGGCCCTGTAATTTGAGTGAATAAAAAGCTGAAAGACATCCCAAGTCCYGTGACATTTTCGCACTTGGCTTCCTTCATGCTGCATTGTTAGTTGTGATACAAATACACAAAGAACGAAAAAAACCTGTGATAGAATCAATGACTTGATTTACTTTTAAATGTTTTTATTCCACCATGAGTCTGTGCATGAAGTCAAAAAGCTGTGGCACTGTTTGCACTTTTGAGGCAAATGCAGAACTTAAAGATTTATGGCTGTCATTGCACACTGAAAATGTTTAGCCGTGTCTCTCTACATTTCAAAATAATGAAGGTGAGAACCTACCCTTTTGCCATTAACAGGTGCTCATTTTGCAAACAGCTGCTTCAGTTAAAGTCTTTAACACCATCCATATGCCTATCATCTTCAGCTGTGATGGGAGAAGGATCACAGGAGCAGTTTATAACCTCATTTACATGAAGCCAGGCAGCTAAGTTTTTATACCAAATAGCTACTTTGATTATTTTGCTTGATTTTGTCTGAACTGCTCACTGAAGTTTTTATGCCATCAAAGGTATAGAAGAACAACGTCCTGTRGTCCATGGTGTACACAAATCTAAGTAATAGCTTTACTCAGCTTTGTATCTTCAGTAAAATATCTGTTTGCTGAATTATTTATCTTTTGTTATTATTCATCTGACTGCAAATAGGGAAAGTAACAACTTATCCTGACTGAAAAAWTGAAATTTTTACTTCAGGGTAAAGTATTAAGTAAATGTTAAGARATGTGAATACATTGCTTTATTCTATATGAAATTTTCAGGGAAGACCTTTGCTTGGGTTTTACTTCATAATTCTGTTTTAATTCCTAATGATTTTAATTCATTTTTAATGGAGAAATTTTAATAAATTTAAAAGTGCTGTAAAGAAACCTTTATGTAACAATGAAAGTTTGGTATGCTGGACTTTCTACCCATTATCTCAGGGCTCTTCTATGATAACACACCTTTCCCCAGTTTTATAAAAGTATTTAAGATAAAGGAAACATCAAAGCAAGTCTATACAGACTTAGCTGTTCTTTTAAAGGTTTTCTTGCTTTGGGTTTTGGCTTGATTTTGCGGGGATTTTTTTTTTTTGGCATGTGTATTTGTTGTTTTGTTGGGGTTTTAATCAAATATTGAATCCTTGAAGTTACAGGACACCGAGTATCCAAGGGCAAACCTGGTTCTAATGCTTCTTGAAATGAAATTATATGGGCTTAATGTTAAAGGGCTGAAATAAAGTCTGAAAAGAGGCAAAAAATGCATAGAATGGAATACTGGATTTTTTTTTTTTTTTGTCTACTGGTAGACATTGAGCTGTTTTCCAAAATGGCATATAATTGTATTTATACATGTCAGTTGTGCTTCCTGCCAGCGATGTAAAACAGTAACCAAGAAATATCCTTTTTTCTGACTGGTTAAATTAATTAGAATTAGGCCAATTAAAATGTCTGTTTGTCACTGCATATATATACACACACCTTGTACAATGCAGTGTTGGGAATTCTATATGATTACAAATCATGGCTGTGGTGCTCCTAAATTCAGTACCATGAGACCCTGGTTATTCAGTGTACACTAGTGGTTTTAGTGGTTTCCTCTATAAAAAATCTGAGTTTATTTTTGCTAATAGGAGAAGCAAACAGTATTGAGGGAAACATGTTTGTGTTTGGGGAAATACCACTACATTTGTTCATATGTGGTTAATATTTCACTTTTTTTTTTCTTAAGAACATAATAAAACATATTTTTGTATTTCTGCACCATCTTTTTRTAAAGATACTTGAAGTTATATTCTAAATGAAATTAGGCTGCCATCTGACTGGAGATACTAAATCCCTGAAGTTTAATCCATGGATATAAAGGCTTTTCCTCACTCACATTAGGAARAAAAAATTTCTTAAAAAATTATGGAAGGTTTTCAGAAATAATCAGAAAGAGATGGTTTTTACTAAAAATATTATTACATAAGCGCTAAAGATTTTTAAAAAGTCTTTTTAGGGTTATATGTATATATGTTTGTATATATACACAAGCTTATCCCCTCCTTTTGTAAGCAAGGAAAGTAAAAGAAAAAATGGGGAATAAAAAAAAAGAGAARTATTATTGCTTGCCTGTCATGTCATTATTTCTCCCAGTAAAGTGGTATGATCCTTCCTGTATTTGCTGTACATTTTTAAATGCAATAAGTAATATTCTCAAGCTTTTAGGAAGAAAAATAAAATATATCATTTAGTGAGTATAAGATAAATAGTTTCTAGCAGAAAAKTAATTCAACTTTGCCCTCACTAACCTGGATTTTTAATTGGTATGTTTAACCATATTTAGTAGAAGTATATAGCACAAAGTATCCTGACTAACAATAGACCATTTAGGCATTCCAGTGCTTTTATCATCTTAAAAACAAAGCTGTCTAGTTATGAAAAATTTCATCTCTGGTTCTTTATTCATCGGATTGTTTCTTCGAAAATGGTTGGAACCCCTATTCTCTCAAAATTTCCATAAAACATTTATATTGCTAATGTTCAAAATAGTCTCTCAAATATAGGTGCTGAAAGGAAATTACAAAAGGCGAGATTTGACTTCCTTCACGTGACTGAATATTTACTCTTTAAACCATTTTTGTAAATTTGGTGAAATTATATAATGGCCAACATTATTTCAGGGAATAGAGGTTKTAGAAACTCAAAGTGCAGAAGAGGGTATGCAACTTGAGGTACAAAATAGCACAGTGTCCACAAGTGGCCTTTTTCATCTTTCTTATTTAACTTGAAAGAGTTAAATAAAATAATTCCATAGAAATATAGAAAGAAAGTTTTGATTGCTTAATTATACATTTGCAGTGTAAAAAATCAAAGGCAATTGTGAYATATTTTCGTTTTTCAGAAATGTAATATTTTCTGTGGCCTGATATTCCACCCCCTGGCTCCATAAAAAGCATTCAGCTTCCAGCTTGAAGTTAATGAAATTCATGTACTTTTTGTTTGTATCAAGGCATAAATGAACAAAAGAAAAGAGAAATATAGTTATTTCCTTATATGCATATATGTTTAGCATAAAAATATGATCATTCTGTTTTACTGAAAGATTTCTTGGAGCAATTTTCAGATCTGTCATTATATACTATTTCTCATTTAGTCAAGTTAGCCCTCCATAGTTCCCATTCCTTCCATGTTTAAAGAATAATATGCCAGAATGTTTCATTACACAGCATCGTTTCTTAAARCAATCATGGTAAATTATGGACTTCTTCAATCTTCCACCAAAGGAAAAAAAATTAGAAAGGAAAGATTACAGTTCCTGCCAGGGATCTGACTAAGTCTCCAGCTGTTAGGACAGATGGAAAATTCTGTAAGTCTTTACATGGTAGCCCAAAGAATTGTAAATTTGTAGTCAACTTTTCATATTTCCTTATTCAGCTATCCTTGAATGAAAAAATGAGAAAGGCAAAAAGASGGATATTTGGTATTGTTTTTTTCATGCCATTGTGACAGATGGGAGGAGAATATTAAAACTACATATAAATCCTTTGCTTTAGGATGTCTATTGTTAGTTTTTAAATTAATTTTTTTCTTAGAAAYGTCATTTGTGGTCTGTACATACAGCAAGCAGAAATTAGCTTTAATTGAGTCATATGAATATTTACCTGATGAGGATATATTCCATTGGAAAAAATTCTGGTCTAAKGTATCAATAATGTGTTTCTGGAAACTGTTTCTGCTGGAAAACAAAAAATAACAGAAATATAACAGAAGATAAAACAGAAAAATGAAACAGCTTYTACATTCCAACTCACTGTGAAATATTAAATGCCTATGTCTGCAAGTCACATTTTATAAACATCCAGCTATGCTCAGAATCTAATATCAGCTTTTGTTTATAATTCTCATTCCATGTTCTTTATTCTAAAAACGCTCTTAATTTAGTAAAACTGAAAATAAAAGAAAGAGAGTGCATATTGTTGTCAGATAAAATGCAGAAAATCTTGCAGTTAGTGGATTGTGGCATGCTAGTAAGGATGCTGCTCTACTGCTTTCTGTGTGTTTTTATTGGAACAGTGTGATTTATGTTGGGGGTTGTGGAAAAAAGAGAAAAAATGTCATGACTATAATTTTTTTAACAGACCAAGTGCTTAAAATATTATTTCTGCTTAGTATGTAAACATATTTTTGAAGGGTGAGCTCATTAATGCTCTTTTCTGGTCCTTTCATTCTCAAATATTTTACTTGAAGTCCACTTTGGACAAAGAAGGTTTGCTTTAAGACCSTGTTTTTAGTCTAACTGGTTGATTTTTATGGTATGAAGTTGTGTCAGGASAGGTTTARGTTGGGTATCAGGAAAAGGTTCTTCATCCTGAGAGTGGCTGGGCACTGGAACAGGCTCCCCARGGAAGTGATCACAGCACCAAGCCTGMGTTCAAGAGGTGTTTGGACACAGGCTGTGACCCTTGGGGTGTCCTGTTCAGGGCCAGGAGTTGGACTTTGATCCTTGTGGGGTCAATTCCAACTCAGCACGTTCTGTGATTTGTTTAATTTTAGACCATCTGTTCATATGCTGGGCACTTAATTTTTATTTTTTTTCTGAGTACAGAAATTCACAGAAATTCATAGATGCTTCTGTATTGGACAATTTACTGGATGTGCACTTTCCTTGTATCTTTAAAGGCAATCTGAGGTCATTAGTTTAGACTTTGGTATTCAGTTTCATTGGCTATTCTGCCCACTCTGATAAAGGAAACAACCACTCCGAAATGATTTTCCTTAAAAMATCTCAATGTTGCCCCCATGTTCCTAAGAACCTTTAACCAAGGCTCATTTCTACATTTTTGTTGTTGTTGTTGTGTTTCACTTCTTTGTTTCATTGAAAATTGTTGCCAGATCAACACTAAACCCAAGAATTAGTAATACCATTGAGTAATACCATTATAGTTCAAGAGCTAGTGACCCCATTAAAGTGTTCAAGGCCAGGTTGGATGGGAATCAGAGTAGCCTGGTCTAGTRACAGTTCTTCCTGCTCATGGCAGGRAGGTTGGAGCTARATGATCTTTAAAGTTTCTTCCAACCCAAACCATTCTATGACTCTACCATTGTATAATAGCTGTAAAATTTGTCAGCTAGTCTGAGGAGCTCCAGATTTATTACAAAAGTATTATTGTGGGTATACAGTATCTCTGCTGCTTTGTGATAGTGCAGACTCTTTCTGTAAATTACTTTGCCTTCATGATTTTTCTTCTCCCTTTTATAATATGTGCTGTATCTACCCTGCTCATCTTTCCCCATTTTTCACCACAACAGAGTTTCTGCATGTAAGGGAGCAAGAAGTGTGCTGCTACAGAAATCCATTAACTAACTTGAACTTCTCTCATTGTGCATAATCTGTTCATAATTCCCTCAGGTCAAACATATGAACTTCAAATTCTTTAACACTTTAAAAACAAATTGGTTTAAAAACTTTATTTGTTAAATCCTGAGCAAATCTAAGTACAAAATGGGCTCCTGGAGGTTGCCTTGTCCTGCACCTGCTCAAGCAGGGCCACTTAGAGCTGATTGGCCAGCACAGTGCAGAGAGAATTCTGAATATCTCCAGTGACAGAGACTCCACAACCTCTCTTGAGCAGCCTGTTCCAGAGCCCACTCTCCCTCACAGGGTGACAGGATCATTACATGTCTAGAATGCTGAAGATTTGAATGTAATCAAATAAAAATGTATGGAGAATGAAATCAATTAATAAAGACACAAAGAATGGAATAATAATAACAATAACAAAAACAACAACAACAAARCAACAATAATAATAATAATAATACTAATAATAGAGCAGCCAATCCAATATATACTTAAAGAAATTAAATTTTATTCAAGATCAGGCATTGCTGGGATCTCATTGAGTGTTTATGTCATAGATAGCACTGTGCAAAAGTAACCATATTTGCCCTTATAAATTTAATAATTTAAGAAAAAAAAAAGAGTGAAAGGAAAAAATAATGAAATTAAAGCAATATCTTTGTATATGTATCCAGGAAGTCTACCTCACTGGATACATATACCTCAGGTTTAGCAGGCTGCAATTCAAATCATTGCATATTGAAATAAACTTATTTGCAAATATCAAGCTTGAACATGTCACAAAAAAATCCTTCAGGCTATCTGCAGGAAGCTGAAAACATATAGCCCTTAAGTATTTTTATTGCACCTCAGTTTGGAACCTCTTGAAAGTTTATACACCTTCGCTGTGTGAATAAGTCACACAAAACATTTTTTGAGACATAAAATGGAAAGAGAAGAAATATTTTATAACTAAAATCTTAAAATTTCTTTTCAGAATCATACAATCTTCTAAATGTTCTTCATATACCTTCTCCATTATTACAAAATATAAAGAAATTTGTTTCTTGAAACATCAAAATCTACTCTATTAAATGACAGCAGGATTTCTGTATTTAATTAATTATTGTAGACAAGAAAAAGAAGTCCCATGGAAATGCACTGCAGCCTCATCTTAAGCAGCACAACTGAAGTTTCAGCAATGCTCACAATCAGGAAGATGCTGGAATGTGCCTGTTTTATTCTCTGTTTTACCTTGTTTCTTGCTGACAAATGAATACAATGCATTGTAAAAAATAGAAGAAGGAAGGCTGCTTGTTAAATTCAGAGTTTTCATGGCATCTCCCCAACCTCTTTGTCTTTTAAATGGGAGAAAGAAAGGTACACCAGTGTCGTACTAGAATTGCTGCAGAATTAGCTTTTTTCACTCTCTTGTTGTCTCAACACCTTCTTAAGGTTAACATTTTGCCTGTAGCATGTGCACATTTTCAGGAAACTCTGTAAATGTGAGAAGGGGAAAAAAATAGTTCTCTTTAGTTCTAATAACATCCTYAGTACATGAGTGAATGGGTAACTTGCATAATTTTGTTTACTTGATTTTTAGTAGACATTGTTCTTGAAAAAAGTTTTCAGRGTATCTCAAAAGTGAAAGAAAAGAAAAAAAATCACATCTTTATTAGCCATTTCTTACTCTCAAGACTTCATTAGGAATGGGAAGTCTATTTCCAGTGAGTCCAAACAACCTTACTTTTATATAGAACCTTTTATCTTTGGTGAAAACAAGTCCTTGAGAGTGAAGGAGAATACAAAACTTAAAACATTTCTTTAAAGTATCCTTCTTCTTGTTATTTGAAAGTGACTGAAATTTTTCTAAAGGGAGGAAGAGACTGAAGTGTTGTCAATTTTTTTAACCAATTGGAAATAATAACAATGTGATTGGAAATAAAAACAATGTGATTTTCTGCCTAAATGTCCCCATAAACTCCCTTGTCATGTTTGCATGTAGGTCTACATAAGCCAGTTTTTTTTATTACAGATGAGGAGAAAACTAATACTTGTTCTACTTGAGTATGTTTAATTGAATTATTCCCTCTAGTGCTTGATATAGTTTTGGAGGGATCTATTGTGTAGGCTATTTAACATAGTTGAAATTGTACAGTGTTAATATTTGAAAAAAATTAAAAAAAAAACCAAAAAAAGTCCAATGTATTAAGACCATACCTATTGCATTTCCCTTGGAAGTGGAGTATTGAAAAATTGTGAAAGTGTCAAGGTCAGGGACACAATATTAAAAAACCCACAAAAATAAAAAGACAGAAAAAGCCCTGGGAGCACAAATGAAGAGCATATCAAGAAATTTCTCTTCTTAAAGGTCAGTATTCCAAACAATATGAAATACCTGTTTTGATGGTATAAGCAAAAACATCTGAAGTGCTAAGTCAGAGAGGGWCTTAATTACTGTAGGCAGAAAAAGCTACTCTAATTTTAAAACAGTGAAAATTGACTAAATGACAAATAATTATAATGCTAAAAAAGCCTTGCACACATGTTTAGTAGACCTGAAAAAAAGAGCTTTCTGTCCAAGTGGAAGATTTTGGGGTTTCTTTTACAATTGTCTCAGCTAAATTTGTAAAAAAACATTACTAACATTTCAGTGTTTAGTTTAATGAGTTCCCTTGACACCAGGTTCAGTCAATCAGGGTGAGGATACTTAAATATTTTCTAGATTGAAACCTAATATGCAAGCAAGGGCCCAGCATAAAAAATAGTTTCAAATGCATTTCAAAGAGCCATTTCAAATTCTCTGCAGTTCCACTGCAGAGACTAAYACAAAGAAGTAAGTTAAAATAAAAATTACAAGTTTTTAAATCCTTTAGTGAAATTACTTTTTTCCCCAGGTTTGTGGTCATTAAAGTTACTAGAAATTTATTTTTGGTCTTTAAAGAGTTCAGATTTGGCAATATGCTCCACTGCCCAGGAGAGCTTTGTTATGACAATGTAGAATTCTACTGCGGGTAAAGGATGCAGAACTTCACTGGGAAGAAATTTTATGTGGCTCTCTGTGGCTCCATTCTGCATCTCTAGTACACACTGGTATACAATAATGCAGACTATTACTTGACTAAGGAAGCACATTCACTGGGAATAGATTAGAAAGTGACATGAAACCAAGAGGAAGAGAGCTGTGTAGAGAAATATTCACATAAGAGATTACAAAGCACTAACTGCACAATTTTTGAAAAGCAGTCTTATGCTTGAAAATGTATTGCTGAATTTTCATAATGGTTGGAAAAGATGTTAAATGCTTTTTTAGATCCATGACATAATAGCTGTAACAGGATGCTATTTCTAATACCAGTATGTCTGTTTGACTCCATTATTGCCACCATRTATCAGTGCTCCAAAAGCTACACACCAAAATTGCATATAGTTTGACTGAAGTAAATATATTAAATTAWTGTCTAATTGAAATGTTATGTCCTCTCAAACTAAGTCAAGATATGTTCACAGAGTCCAAGACTGCTGTGTCTCTGCTGAACAGGTACACAGGCATGCAGCAAAGGTGTTACACCCTCCCTAGACAGATGTGTGYTGGCATTTACCATTGCCATTGGCTAACTCCCAGACAAAAGGCAAATTAAGAGCCCCATTTCTTCCATTTTGTGCACTCAGTCCTTTAGAGCTTAAATTGAGCTTATTTAATAAGGACCACCTCCACATKCAGGGGTTCTAATCCTCTTGTGGGGAAGGCTGTCTTTAATTCACAATTTCCCTCACCCACCTTTGTGTGACTTAAGCAGCAGAGGAYGCTTGTGGAAGATACAGACATCCAAAGTGAATAACTTGAGACAGAGGACCTGAATTAATAATTCACATAATTTTGTGTCTTACTGATATTGAATCTTCAGACTTCAAATGAAGTCTAAGTTGTTATCCAGAAACAAATACAACAACAAAACCCCCAGAGATTTCTTCCTCTCTGTTTAAAAACCCCCAAACCCACAAAAAYGCCCTTTAATTCAATTTCATGTTCTATGGGGCCAAAAGTCTTGGTTAAACAATTTTTAATGTAATTTATATGCAAATAAGGAAATCATCTGTGTCTCAGTTTCCTAAGCTAAGAAATAATATTAGCTATATTCCTTCTAAATGTCATTAACCTAATCACCTTTGCAATATTGAAATATGGTTTTTGTGTTTAGCTTTCAAACAGCCACACTGACTTTTTTCCCCCAGAGGATTTCCCTTAATAGGCTTGTATTTACTGTTTTTTGAAGGACTTTCACTTGGTGGAAGTATGAGACACAAGCCTGTGTTGTAATCCTCACTAATATATTTTATAGTCTTATTTACTTGTGTTTTGGAGAAGGTCTGAATCAGAAATATTCTCTTTCCACAAGAGGTGAACCCTGAATCACAAAGCACGGTTACACTTGTAGTTACACTTGTAGTTACTCTTTTTTTGTGCCACCAGCTTTGCTTAAAGACTTTCACAAATGGCAGTCATAACTGCACACACCCTTCCCTAGTTCTGTGCTTTGGCCTCTTGTTATCCTAACAGTTCCAGAGAAATTTGTAAACCTCTTTCAGGGTCATTCTTTCTATAGCAGGTAAAAGTGGATCATTCTGTACTGATCACACATGKACCTCCTGATCCCTTCATTACTGTATTTGTCCTTACGTTTCTGAACAAGAATTTAAGAGAAATAGCTACCCTGGCCATTTTTTKGATGGCATTTAAAAATAGAAGAAAAATAAACCCCTGTCTTTCAAGAGGATGTTCCAGGTTCTGAACCTGGCAACTGCATTTGAGTCAACCTGAATTATGGTGATTGAATGCAGCAGAGCATTCACTGGCAGATGAAAGACACTGCAACATGATATTAGAAACAATCACTGAAGGCTTTGGGTGAATAAGTCAATGAAACTTGCCCAATTTTATTTTAAGAACCYGTCCTTTCTGATCCTCTGAAAGGCATCATCTTGTCTCTAGTTCCTTGTAGAAAACAGACATTTCCACACTAAGATTTGCAGTTACCTGCTCAKGTTTTCAAAACATTATTTTTGCAACTTTTTCCACCCCCAGATTTTAAGGCAGAAAAAGCTTTAATTGGRATATTAGAAATAATGTTCCTGTTTTTAATTAAACAAAAACCTGAATGTTAAATTCTTTACAATATCTATTTTCAGGCAGGTAGTTTCTGAACAGAATTTGGCTTTGTTCCTCTTTGTTGAAATGCTGAGCTCATAAACCATGAAACAATTAGTTGGACTACAAATTAAGACTCTCTTTGCGTTATTGCAGATAATTCGTGAATGCCAGCTCAACAGGAATGAAAGTGGCTGGTAGCACCCCTGTTGCAGACAGTGATAAACTATCTTTCAGCCTTTTGCCTTGCACAGTTAAGATTTAAGAAGCTGATTTGGCCAAGCCTGTTTAAAGCAATGACATCTTTTTTGCAGGTAAAACAGTACTTCATTCCACATTAGCAACAGACTGTTTCACTGATTGTGAGGAGGAGAATACCAATGAGTTTTAAAAATACATTAGAAATGTTTTACTAGACCTTAAAATAAAACATTAAACTCAAGAGTTGCAATCTGCTCCCTTTCCAGCATTCATTGGGTTAGATGCTAAGAGGCTGCTATTGGATGTAAAATGCTAATTTATGTGAATAAAGACAATATACACAGGGTCTTTGTACAATACCACCCCTTACAAACATTAATAATTTGTGCAACATTTAGCAGGAACAGGAGTCTCTTCTGTCCATAAAGTGTCAATATTAATGTGTTTTCGTACTTAGATAAAAAAAATCCAGCCATCAATACAACTTTTGGGTGGTCTGATACTTACAGTTACATGCTAAAATGTTTACTTATAAATCCAAAATCATTCCCTCTAATCCCCAGCCCCCTTTGTATTTCGTCTTAAACCACATTACTCACTGTATGATTCAGTTTAAAAGGTACAATGTTTAAATTTATTATTATGCACCTCTTTGCAAAATAAATTTCTACAATATTTGACAGAGAAAAAGAMAAAGAAGACACAGAATATTAATTTCTGAATTACTTCAAGCAATTTGTACCTAGGATCCATGAGGCTGGATAGAAAAGGGTAGAAAAAAGGGTAGAAAACTTTTTTTCATGGTAAGTTTGGGAGTCATGCTATCTGTAAATTAAAGCTCAGGTATGAATTTGATTTGTGCCAAAAGGGCCATATTGAGGATGGTCAGTGTACTGGATCTCAGAAATAAATATCAGACCTAATCTAGCTCTCATAAATGTGAATGGAAAGCTTCCACTTTTTTTTTGGAGGAGATCTATCAGGCCCATGCTGCTAATTTCATTTTAGCCTCGAGCAATATTGGCCTGAAAGTTTCCCCTGGGCACTGCAGAACTCCATTGTGTAACTGTYGGAGCTCTGAGACTTGGATGCACATATTTTTATCCATTTTGACACAGAAAAATTTATGATTAGTCTCATACAGAAAACAGATTATCTGTAGGCCTTAGAATTCTGAATTCTTTGTTATTCAGGGTTATATCCCTTGGCAGGGAAATTTACTCCCCTTGTATTTGGCATTTGTCACCTCTTGGTCATGGCTTTACCTCAATTTTTATCTCTGATCTAGTGATTTTTAACTTCTCTTCAACTCTGCGTCTGACTTTGTCTCAGTCCAGATGTCATTTTTTGTGACTAGGGAATGAAAGCTCAGCTGCCAGCTTTTATTACAAGAAAATGCTCTCTCATATGTATTCTAGTATCCTGCAGCAAAGCAGACTTTTATTTCAGAATCACAGTAAGATGCACCTATTTTTTAATCCATCTCTCTAAGGAGAATACTTCTCAAGGAAGTATTCTATACTCCTTTCTGACAAAAAAGGGCAAAACTAAATGTACMCCTTTAAGCAATGCCTGCTGCTTCAAGAAAGTCTAAGCTAGCATTCAGTGAGGGTAAATTATGCGAAGTCTTAGTTTTTGAGCATGTATTAATTAAATATGAGCTCAGACGAAGAGGAAGAAAATAGCTCAAATTATTTGATTTTAAAACCTTAATATTAAACCAATAGGAAAAAAATCCGAAGAAGCCTAAAAAGAGAAAAAAGGAGGAAAGGAGACCCCCTCCACAGGTGCTACATCAAGGGAACTACCTCTTCAAAAATTATGTGATTAAGTCTCCTTTCAATCTAATCGGYGCTCTTCTCAATCAGTGTATAATTATTTTATCACCTCATTTAACCTGCTGTGAACTGGGGAAAAATCAGGTCCATCTGTCAGCACAAAAAGGTTTTGATTGAGGACTAAAATGTGTATTCAAAATGAAAAAAAGAAAAATAAAAAATAACAGAACAAAGTTCTTATATGTCTCATATCGCTAGCTGTTCTGCCATTAATATATAATGTCAAGATTTTTTTTTCTGTRACAGAGAGGTGATAAAAATGAAGCTTAACAGCCAGGTAAATAGACACACTTTCTGCTTTTTCTGCTTTTGTAAGAGGAACCAGTGGAAGAATCTTCCTGAACTGAGCTCTGAAGGGGCTGCAGAGGGAAAACTTAATTTAGCAAACGTAAAATGAATTGAGAATGAACTAGACTGGGACATGTCATCATCTGTAAAGGCTGAATCATATTTCCAGGCTTGTGCAGAAGCAGAAACTGATATATCTAGAAATTTTGTAGAAAACTTGAATCCATCAGGATGACTGCCAAAAGTCACTTCCTCCCTTGTGGTACCAAAGTGTTGCACGTCATGCTGATGCCTGTTGGTGCCACAGATTCACGTTTCTGTTCTCCAGATGTAAAGGATCTGTAAACTCAGCCTAACTTGCATTAGCAACCTCCACTCTTCTGCAACAGCTTCTACACCASAGATTTCTGATAGCACAGTTTGGCAAATGTAGTCCTTTTGCAAGCAAAAGAAACAGTTTGGGGCAATATAGTGCACCTTCTGTGTGCTAAATTTGCTAAGTTGAGTTGCTGTGGTCTGCCTCCATGGAGYTTCAATTAAGTCAATTTGCTACTTAAAGAGAGGAAGGGTCCTTGTCCCCTGCACTCAAGAGTAATTCTGACTGAGTAGTACAGAGATCTTATAACCTATGCTTTCCCCACTCCAGTCTTAATGTCTAATGCCCCTGCTTAAAGAGGAAAGAAAAAATCCCATTTTCCATATTCATTTTTGCACTTGATGATTTGCTTTCTCATTTTAGCAAAGCACAGAGAGCTCTCCTGATGAAAATCAGCCTAAATAAGACTGAATAAGTATAGTTGCCTGACAAACTGATGAAGTTAGTTTAGTTTTTGTCAAAACTAAACTCAAAAATCTATTCTGGCTGTCTGACTCAACAAATGACAGAAGTACATACTCAGATTTCTAAAATATCCATTGCAGTAGGCAGTGGTTACTACACGCCAACAAAAAGCATTGGTATGTTCAGCTAAGATACAGAAGGCTAGATTGTCTTTCCATTTTTCCTTAATTATTCATGTGTGGTTTTTTCTAATGAACAGGAGTAACCTTAAAAGACTATGTAAAAGGCTATGGCCCCACAGAGCTCTCCACAGCTACTCTGTTTTGTACGGATTTAAAGCGTTTATTGAAAAGATGTTTTTTTCTGTTGTCAGCATGCCTAGTGTAATGTAATTAAACTGGGAATTCAGGAGGAAGAGAATACCTTAYGCCCCACAGTTTCAAAAATCTAATTCCAGTAAAATTTTTCAGCTGAGCCTTTTTGGCTCACTGAAGCCAGATTTACTAATAGATTCCAAGGAAGCATTCCTGGTTTTAATAGCAGAAAACTGGAAATGAGTTAGCTGATACATGTTGTCCTGTGTTAATGTGACAACAAAAAATCGATCCTTGGCAGTCAGAAATGTTAGATTGTTGTAAAATGGATGGGGTTGTGTACTGCTTTTCCTTTGTGTCTTTTTATTACCCTGTATTCGTGCCATTGCTCACTTYTGATGGTGCTCACAGTTACGTTTACAGGAGGTGGCAGAGCAGCAGCTCCACTGCAGGCTCTGTGTAAAAGAATGCAGTTCAAGTCAGATGTTGTTCCTTTTGTTTCCATCAGCTGTGGTAGTGGCTGAGATGAGGAAACCCTCCTCACTATGGACAGCTCCTTGAAGGGTCACACATAATGAGTTTGAAAGCTGAATTAGTCTTCAGCTGTTTTTGACTTCTGACTGGAATTCTAACAATTAGTCTACTGCCTTTTGGGTGCACTGGGCTATGTGTGCTAACACTGAGTGAACAACCTTTTGTCATGTATTAGTTCATTTAGAAATCTCAGAACAGCGCAGCAGCAGAGAGGAAAGGGTCCTTTTAGCAGCTTTTATTTGGGACATACATAGCCTTCTAAGAGTGAACTTGGCAGCTTGCATCTAATGGAAAATAATTGCATTCAACTATTACTCTTAGAGCAATTGAAGTCTTTGAAAATTTCTACTTCACGTTGAATCAGAGTTGATCACAACCATAAAAAAATTGATCTGTAGGTATCCTGTGTTCATCCTTAAAGCAAACACCTAAGCCCTACATCTTGTTGGGTTACAAAGTAGAGATTTATAAGATGGAGGAATCATTAACTTTTTTAAAGCTCAAAGTTTTTAAAAAGAGTGTTATTTACATTTAATGGTAAATGCAGTTTTAAAAACAATGCAATATAGGTATACAAACCAGGAAAAACTGTGCTAATACCATTTATTAATAATAAAAATACCTAAACGAGTTTACTGGGGTAAACTTGTGCATGTGCACACACACGCTACTGAACAAAGGATAAATTATCAGTTCAGGTAAATGCTCAAAACATGTGGGGGTTTTTTTCTACTAACAAACTGTTGCAAAAAAAAAAATCCTTCTAGGATAGATTGTCACAACTTAAAGCAGTTCTCAGTAAGCCCAAGTCAGGTTCTTCCAGTCTATGAAGCTGTGCAGGTTGAAGCTGAAAACCTAGCCCTTGTATGGATGAACATTTAAAGTCTATAAAGGTAAACTTGGTGCTCTAATGCTCATAAATTCAAAGAACTATTGCATGACAGAATAGTTATCACATAGCTTAATGCTGCACTGTCAATCCTTCCTCATCTCTAGAATCTGATGGTGTTATTGCTGATTTTTTTGTTATTGCTGATGTTTTTTTGGTGGCTTTCAGCTGTTCTCTGCATCACAGCCACTTGCAGTGGTTCTGTTGCCTTAGTTTCTCAAATATCTTCCTGTTATATTAGTAACTGCAGAGGAAAAGAGTTCTCAATAAGAGCCACCACAGTATTAGTTATCTTTAGAATTGCATTGGAATATCATTAGCATTGTAGTCTGTGACTTTCAGGTTGTATTTAAAAAGTGCTTAAAAGCCACAGTTTTCTTTTGTAGATCTGATTTCTCTTGCAGTCCAACGTCTCTGTTTCTAAGGTCTTACCCATGCAAATATAGAAAAGAAAACAGTGCAGACCCTGTGTTTTTCCCTTCTATGTCTATGCAGCACATTCTCTATTGCTTAAAAAAATAAAATCTAAAAGAATATAATTTAATCCTCTGCAGAATTACAAGTGAAAGCTTTAGAAATGCTTTGTGGTATCTTATCCAGTGAAAAAATCCTTTGTATTTCTATCACACAACAGATCTTTTCAAACATTCCCCTAAAATACTCTTAGAGCATTTTTTTCAATGATAGCACTGTGATGCTGCTACCATCTCAAAAGTGAAATGGAATGTATGTTTTCTCTCCTCTGCTGGAGAGCATTATACACATGCATGCACATCACAAAACCACATCTTGCTGGACTTYTTTTTTACCCTATGGTTCTTTATCTTAACTAGCAAACTTGTCTTCACATTCTAGGTCAGTGAGAATATTTTTTTGTTTTCTACAGTTGCAGCATCAGCCTAGGAGGTTGGTGGCTGACAAAAGAAGCTGTCGTTATAGGCTTTTCTCCCTAGAGCAAAATTTATTCATTTTTCTTGGCTGCTTTAAATTATCCACAGACAATACTGTGAGGATTAACATATTATCAATAGACAATACCACAAGGATTAACATGACTCTTCTTCCAAAAGTACATTAATCTCTGACCTAAATCCTTCCTGAAGTTCACAAGTGGTGCTCACAATATGTGTGCACAGATTGAGGGTATATATAGGAAATGTAACTGATGTCAGACAGAAGCCAAAATACCTGATATKAGGCAAGGCCAGTGACCAAAAATTGCTATTATTGTACAACTATTTGCTTTTCTCAGATTCTTGTATCTTTTACTGAACTTTTCTAGTTCTAGGAGTAAGTACATATCCACTACTAACTCTGTTGCCTGACACGGGTTCCTAAAACACCTCCTACATACAGTGGGCAGAGCAAACCATGCCCCCAGCTACAAAAGGCAGAACATAAAGATCAGGTAAGTAGTATCTTCACCTTTAAGYAGCATGGAGTTATCTTCTGAGGTCACCTCCTTCCACTCACCCCACAAAATGTTTTAGAAGTTACAGCCCTGACTGTAACACAAGGGTGAAAATAGAAAGTGCAAAGGTTTGCCTGTGGTACAGAAGTCCTTCCCTCACCAGGCCCGAAACTGAAGGAAAGGAAAGGAAACYGAAGGGAAGGAGAAGGACTCCTAGGTTCCTAAAGAAAAACTGTGCAGATTAGAGACCCCACAGGGACCAGGGGAGCGGTGACAGGTGGAGGACTTGTAGTAGCCTCAGCAAAAATCTAATTGGTAAAAATTACAGAACACTGAACCAGCTGCCCTTAAAACTATCAAAGAATAAGGACAGGACTGCTGAACCTGGTTTATAACCTAAAAATATGAATCAGAGAAAAATCTCTCTTTGCACTATCATGTAAACTAAAGTAGACTCCTGCCTATGGGATCCAGGATGGAAGAGCATTTTGGCATTGTGTAAAACCTTTTGTGGCAGGTTTTAAAGATTGTTTGGGGGAAGGAGCTAAGCAGATACAAGAGGCACAAATATGAGAAAATAAAAGGAAAAGGAGATTAGAAGGAGCCAATGATGCCCAACAGGTTACTGGCAGCACAGTTTATCCTATCCTCTCACTGAATCCCATTTCTAATTGTTTTAACTGTGTGTTCACTCTGTGATCTGTGTGCAAGACCACAGATGAACAGCAAGCCAGCCTGGCTGAGGGGTCTGAGGTTATGCCAAGTGCCAGTCTACAAGAGAGGTTATGCCAAGTGCCAGTCTACGAGAGAGGCACGAGGCTGAAGGGACTGTGGGGCCCAGGCCAGCTGCTGCAGATGTGCAGCTCCAGGGACCCCAACTGGCTGTAGTGCAGGGGGAGACTACAGAGTCCTCTGTGGGACTGTGCACTTGATTTAAAGTGAAGCAGAAGGCTTCAAACACTTAATTTTCTCTCAGAATAACAGTTAAATGCAGTCATTTGATATCAGATCCAGCRGCTAAATTTACTCTTGGATGCTACRTGTCCATCAAAACTGCTAGAAGGGACATTTTCTCTCAGCTACTCTTTTGAGAATCTTTTATGAACAATCAGATGGGGGAGGGAAATACCTGCTATGTCCTGAAGTCCCCTGGGTCTGGGTACCTCTAGCAGTAACAAGCCTGTACAATTCCTTCAAAGGGTAGTATTGGGGGAAACTGAACCTCCAGGCTTCCAGCTGATACAATGCCATCAATGTAATTATTCTACTTGAGGCACTGATTCAGCAATGTGCTTAAATACACTGCAAAAATTAGGCAAAGGTTAAGCTGGGATGTGCATCGAATCACAAAGGAAATATTAATCTTATAATSATTTATGCATATATTTGTACTTGGRATGGACATTCAGCTTGCTTCCAGTAAGCTTCATCTGGTGTGTTATCTGTCCTGAAATCCTTTAAGGTGTTAAATCTGGGATATTTTTCCCAGTGTAGTGATCTCTTTTCATTATAAAAAATAGTGTATTGCACCTAGTGACTTGTAGTGACTTTTAGGCACTACAGTTAAAACATCTGAGCCAGTTCTCAACTGCCAGGTCTGTTGTCCTGTCTCGCTGCACTTTAGAATCTTGCTGCTGTTTTTAACACTCATTTTGATTTTACATTTGAAAAGGGATTCTTTGCAGTTCTTACAACTAAAAAAACCTATAATATAAGTAAAGGTAAGGCTTGGTAGAGCACTTGGGGCTTTCAAATACTAGCCTGATAAAATTACTTACTTTCAGATCATTTTTTTGAGTTTTGAATCTAAATGTACAACTCAGAGATTCCACTGCAGTCATTAAGACTGTGTGTTCTTAAAGATGTGACACTTAATACTTTGCCAAGAGAAATATTCCTTTTCTCCAAGGACCTTTCTGTGAAAGGAGTCTTGGTTTTGAGATAAATGTTAGTATATAAAGATATTAAAAACCAATGCTGATGTGGTTGTTATTCAGTTTTGGGGGGAAAAATTGGTATCTGAAACTAGAAGTAAGATCTCTGTCATTTTTCAATGAACAGATCTAAAGTGTAGGTATTACCCCTCTCCAAAACCTAACATACTACCAGTGTGTTGTGTCCTTTCGTGGATGACACAGGTTAACCACAATGTTCTCACTCATCTCATCTCATCTCATCTCATCTCATCTCATCTCCTCTCCACCTGCACACATTATTTTTATATATATGTATATATATGCACACAAAAAACTCACCAATTAAAATTGGACTAGATTTAAATAAAGACAAATAGTTCTTCTGCAAAATGCTCACATTCCATTTCTATATTTTATGTAGAGTCTGTTCAGATTGAAATAGGATGCTCTTTAACTTTGCACAAAGCTAACAAATAGACACAGCTTGAAGTACATATCAATATAAAGAACATCTCATACACTGATTACAAGATAAAATATCATCATTAAGAGGTAGGAGACCTGCATAGGAGTCGACTGATTAAAGCAAAAAGACAAAACAGTTCTAAGACATAATTGCTTTCAATTAATTTCCCAAAATGAGCAGAAGTCAGGAGAGGTGGACATTTAATGGAAACAATTCAGTAGCCTGGAGGATAGCCTTAATTAAATGTTTTTTATTCAATATTTTGTACTAGGGGGCAGGAGAAAAAAGATATTGCTTCTTACTCAACATCAAATTATTTCCAGGCATCTAATCTGCAGTAACAGAATTGTTCAATTTGAGATCATGATATGGCCTTGGCCTTTTGCAATTACCTCATTTTTTCAGACACAGTGAATATTTGCCATTCACATTAATACAGAAAATAAAAATAAAACAGAAAAATAAAACTTGCCAGAGTATTTAATAACATAATCTCTTCATTAAGCAATAAAACCTATTCATGCCCATTTGGTCAGATGGGAAACAGTTCACTGGTGCAATTGCTATGCACAGCACTCAGGACACTCACCCAGGACTGTCCTTAGCTGATGTGCTGGAGCCTGACAAACACATTACTATCAAATCCATCTGCAGCAAGGCAGCTCCTAAGAGAATTATTGTAACAGTTTATGTTGTCACCTTCCRCTGTCACTTTTAAAGCTGCTCAGGGCAGAGTGGAAACACCCAGATTCCTTTAGGTTAAAAGCAGTGTGATTTCAAGGGCAGAGAAAAAATTATTTATTCTCCTAGAAAAATTTATTTATTCTCCTGTCCTTTCTTATTTAATTCAGTGAAACTGTTTATGGAGAAGAAGCAGGATGGAGACATATAGACACCCTAATGTAGAAAAAAATCTTAACAAAAACTAAGGTGATAAGTTTATCTTTTCCTCTGAAATTGTAGAGTAACATATGCAGAATGCAATAACAATTTCCAGAGTGAAACTTTCACACAGAATGGCTTATCTGCTGAACAGAAATAAAAATGCACTGCCTGGGTGTTTTTAAAATGCTGCTTATTTTCAACTTGAGTGTGAATAGAGAAAGAAGTAGCACAAACTTTTTTTTTGCTTAAATTTTTTCACAGAAAAAGAAGGTGAGAAGGAATTTGCTTTCTTTAAAATACAGGCTGTGCAGCTATCTTGCTATTAGAGGGTGAAACCACAGGGTTTGTTACTTACCAGCCCACTTTTCTGTTAGATATATCTTGCCCTTTGCTGACAGTAGTAATATCTGGCATTTAAAGATTGTTATCTTTAAATGATTTCATAGTTATTCATCTGTGACACTAATATTCTTTGTTATGTAGTACTGATGCTGTGTAGCAATGAAGACTGAAGAAACAATTTTGTCTGACAGAAACTGCCACAACAGTTAATGGCTGAGTTAAAATTAGATCTTAAAGGATGTTGGAAGTCAAAACCAGGTATATTTCCAGCTTGTATTTAGGTCAAGACATATACCTCTACTGTAAAATTTTCAATTAAATTTGGAGATCTAGTCTCTGCAAATACAACTACACATGAACACTCCTCAACACTTCAGGGATTTTTGTTCCGGTTCCTCATTTTGCTTGTGATATTTTCCACATTTAYCAATCTAATTCCATTTCCAGGTTAGTTATTTTAATTGTGTTCTTTTAAACTTTATAAAAGCTGAATTTTTGCAATGTTATATTTATTGCAAATAGAGCTATACTCAGCAGTACATATCTATCCTCTAATATCATTAGAGGTAGAATAGAAATGTTCTATTTCATTTAATTTCTTTGTTTCTTGTGTACAAAAAGCTCCAATAGCTCTTTCATAACTTGTTATCTGATTGAGATATATGGCTGACCCTATTCKATAACTTTGACCATCATATTGATGGTTCTTAGACTTCCTGTATGTCAMAATATTTCTATCATCTTTATCATCTGAATTCTGAAAATGTTGGGTGTTTCTAACACCATCCTTTGTGTCATTCAAGCCTGTAATTGACTTTGTTTTTACCTGAACTTTGCCTTTGAAATACATGTCTGTGTGATCTTTAGGTATTTTTGATCCATTTCCCCTAAGACCTCCAACGTATGAAATTTCTTCTTTATGTAATAACTTTTGCTCTATTAGAACTGTTTTAAGTAAGTGTTTCTGGGATCACACAATCCCCTGTCCTTAAAATTCCTTTAGGAATTTTTTTTTATAAGATGTTGAAAAAGCCTCCATGAGGCCCCTGTTGAACATCCATCTCTCTCCTGTCTCAGCACACATAACTCTCAAACTAGGGTTCCCATGGCAGCTTCAGCAGATGTTTCCGCCTTCACTCAGTATTCAGTTGAGACTGAATTTTGCCTGAATTAAAGGCAAACAGGAACTTCTTGAACACTCTTTCCTAACATGCTGAGTGTCCATTATACCCCCAAAAAGCAGCCCCATGCTGCAATTCTCTCCAGGGCTGGTATGTGCCACATCAGCCTTTGTCAAGTGCCAGGAGACACACCCTGTCACTCACCTTACCTTGCTACAATCCTGACTAATGATTTGCCTCTAAAAGCATCTGAAAAGACAAGRATGTGTTTTTCCATTAATGACTGCTTGGACCCATGAGATTAAGGAAGGAGAGGAGTTGTATCATTTCTTTTGTTTTTTCCTATTCAGTTGTGACCTTTAGTTCTGCCTCTCTTAGATAAACTCTGTGGATAGTTAAAAAAAAAACAAAAAAAAAACCAAAAAAACCCCAAAAAACAAATCCCCAAACCAAGCAGCAAAAACTGTGCACTTGTCCTTAGAGATATAATTAATGATGTAGAAGCCTCTTTCAAGGAAGGAGGAGAAGAACTGCAGATGTGTATGCACCCAGTTATTATTTTATTAACACATCATATCCCACTCTACTCTGCACTGGTGTGGYTCACCTCRAGTCCTGTGTGCACTTTTGGTTACCACAACATAAAAAACGCATTCAGCTGTCAGAGAGTGTCCAAAGGAGGCCATGAGGATGGTGAAGGGYCCGGAGGGGAAGACGTGTGAGGAGTGGCTGAGGGCACTTGGTCTGTTCAGTCTGGAGAGCAGACTGAGAGGAGACCTCACTGCAGTCACAACTTCCTCACTGGGGGGAAGAGGAGGGGCAGGCACTGATCTCTGCTCTGTGGTGGYAGTGACAGGACCCAAGGGAATGACCTGAAGCTGAGTCAGGGGAGGTTTAGGTTGGATATCAGRAAAAGGTTCTTCRCTGAGAGGGTGGCTGGGCACTGGAACAGGCTCTCCAGGGAAGTGGTCACAGCACCAAGCCTCACYGAGTTCAGGAAGCATTTGGAGAGTGCTCTTGGGCACACAGTATGGKTCTTGGGGTGCTCTGTGCAGGGCCAAGGGTTGGACTCAATGATCCTGACAGTTCCCCTCTAATTCGGCATGTTTTGTCATTCTGTGATCACTGCACTGGTAGCATTGTTTTACTATTTCATAAAATACTTGCAACAAATTTCTGCTTCTTGGAATCAACTGAAAAAGAAGTCTTGGCACCTGGAAAGACTGGATTCCTTGCTAGCAGAAGGCAGGAGGCAGGTTCATACCGCTGGAACTGACAGGAGAGCTTTCCGGCATCTTCACACTTAGTGGACCCAGGTCTTCTCTCTGCTCTTTTTGTCTTTTTAGTGAGACAGAGGTGTAGAGCAGAAATACTGATCTTTGAGGCATATCTAAGGGCAAAGATCTGCTGAAATGTCTTTAGAAAAACTTGGGCACAGCAAAGCTGGTGCCAGGCCTGCTTCAGTCAGGTTCATGCCAGCCAAAGGGGTAGTGAATTAGGCCCTCCACCATGTGCAGGTTCCTCTACCAAGASAAGTTGGTGCTGTAAGTTAAAGCAGAGGCCAAGCACAATGTCACACAGATAGTGTACATGACTGGACAATCATGATACAGCTGCTCTGAGGAGAAAAGTCATACTATACTTTTTGTCCTGAAAGATGCAATCTCTATTGCCTTTAACCGGATAAGAAAGTACTTTGTACCTAAAAACAAAAGCTTCAATATTCTGTTGTTATGGCAAAGAGTCTCCAAATCTTTAGTGTATTTCACTCCTTAGAGTCTTAAGGAGTTCTTAAATATTCAGGTATGTCTTTAATCCCAGAGAAGTTTTTGAAATTGAAGGTAATCTTTGAGTTGAAGGCAATCTCTAACCCCCCATAATTCCAAATGAACTTTCAGTGGTCACTTCTGTTCCCCCAGCCTTTCTGTACTTGCTCACCTTAATTGTAATTTTTTTTTAATGAAATGCACCAAGTGCTTTCTGACACTTACTTGATGAAAAACAGAACTCCTAAATTATATTTAACTCTATTTCATAGCTATTTGCATGGCAATTGGCMTTGTATAATGCATGAAAACACAGTTCACTGAGCTGAAGTCGAGTTTTCAGTATGGTTCTGACATATATTTTATTATTAAAATGATTTTAAAATGCCCTTTGTGTATTTGTCTAACAGCTTTTTCACAGCGACAATCTGAGCTTCAGCACTGCAGTGGAAGCTGTAGCCTTGTGGAATCCTGCAGGATTTTTTTCCCCTTGACCTCATCTTTCCTCATGGTTGCACTTAATACAGCACRACAAAGGAATTCCAAATTTCAACACAGCATAACACATATTGTTTCTGTCCTCACAGGCCTTTCTTTTCCTCTTGAGAACTGAATAAAGAAGAGCCATATAATGGCTGACTTCAAGAAAAAATTCTTAGCTTCTGAATGCTGAATGTAGTGCATGAATAACTGATTTTTTTTTCCTGTATTGGGATTTGAAAGATGGAGTGTGCTGACATGGGTATAATGTTAAGCTTGTGCAACAATTTTTATATTTTGAAAGTATATGCAGTATACTGGGTATGTATATATATATCTGTATATATATGTGTGTGTGTATATAGAGTAAAGTCTAAGACAGGTAATTTATTTTCCCAGCCTTCTGACTTATCATGTAAATGAACACAATTGCTATATTTCCAAGAGAGATATGCCAGTAAGGAAAAGGAACTTGAGAATTTTGTGTGTGTTAAAGGAAATGGCCTCTCAGCATTTTCATTATACCTCAGTCTCCATTCCATATAAAACACTAAAGAAAATCATATTTGAGTATCAKATGGTGAGAGGAAGTTATTTTCACCTTACCCTGTTGCCACTAGTTCTGCTGGGGGGAAGCTGTACAACCCTTAAACATTTGTCTTTCTGAGTAGGAAGCTCTCTTAAGCTGGGGAGCTCCCTTACTGCCCTTCTTTTGGAAAATATTGTGACATTTTTGATATGTGACAGCACTGGCCAATGTTGAGATTCCAGACTCAGGGWAGAATTCTATGAAAGCAGCATGTATAAGATTTACAGTGGTTTTATTTAAATACTTATTTGTATTACCTGTTCTCCTCAAAGGCTATGCCCAGTTATTCAGCAGAAGGAATTGAACTGAAAGTTTGCAATCTGGTAAAAGCTGTTGGATTTTTAACAAGCTGATGAATCAAGCCCTTCCACACTGAATCTCAGTGTGTTTGCCTAGATCAGTAAGCAGTTCCTCTGGCTCCATTCCTAGATGTGAACTTTATTTTTCTGATCCCTTTATGACAATGAGACTCCAGGGCTGACTCCTCAGGCTTTGGTGTAGCATGCTGCCTTGCCTTCCTCAGCTCACTGTAGTTAATGTTGGTTATGTAGATTCCATCCATGAGRGTATTCTGATTTAWGGTTTAGGAACAGGCTCACAACCTRAAAAGAATCTTCAATCRTAATCACTTTCCCAGCTCTCTGTTGAGAGCTATAACAGACTTTACATCTGAATCATTGGTTGGAGTTGTACTCCTAAATAAAGGGATTCTGCTTTTTTCTGAGATGAATGATAACACACAGTAATACATGTCCACAATGCATGGTGTTCAACTGTAAGGCAATGSCTCACATGCTGCTCTGTGGCTCTAATATGTAAGTAATTTCTGTGAGTAGTTTGTTCAGTCCAAAATACCTGCAATAATGTGAGCWTTATGTCACAGTTTAGCAGAGTGTTGAAACAAAAGGAGGGAATGCAGTTGTGTGCTAAGATACCATATACTGTTAGAAAACCTCATACAGCAAAAAGAAGTAAAGCTGGTGCACATTTTTCCCCTGTGCCTGTGAAGTTCATTGGCCCCTAATGGTGGTCTTGTCTGGATCGTGGCCAGGAACTGTCCAGCAGAAATCTAGTTTGCTTCAGCCACAACTGTGCCTTGTGGATGTGTTAGAAATTAGGTTGTAGGGATGATCACCCCGCACCATTCATCCTGGTTTTGTTTTCAGTGTAACCACTGAAGCCTGTAGCCTGTCTCAGTGCTGCACCATCTTCTCCTGGCAGGTGGCTCCTCAGGCATTACCTGGATGTGAGAGTCRCTGCTCAGCCTGGGATCCTGGGCTCCCACTGCCCCTGACAGCGCCTTGTGGCCRCTGCGTGCCTGGAGGAACCGTGGAGTTTCCTTATGCAGAGCAGAGTGTGAAGAGAGGAGTCAAGGTGCTAGACTTCGTCCCTGCAGTGGGAGCAGACACAGACAGGGTATGTCCCTAGAACCAACAACAGAAAAACACATCCGAGCCCAGAGGTGAAGGCACTGTCGCAGTTAATCACTGTAAACTTGTGCAGACTCCTTCATTGCCCAAAGCTTCCTGTCTTACTCTGCCAGGCCCTTGGGTCTCTGGCCTGTCATGCACATTTGTTTTCTTTTTTGCCCTTTTGCATTTTCTAGTGTCATTTCCTTTCCCTGTAGAGAAACTAGAGAACAGCATCTCCTAGATTAAGCTGACTCATTACTTCAGAGTCTTTCTACTGAACAATGTTGCATTATTCATTTATTGCTATTCACACCTGTGACACACAAAATCTGAAAATCCTCAGAGATCTTCTGAGTTGCAGCATTATCTATAACATCAGTAAATCTCTGTAAGTTGCTAAAAGGTGTGTTATCAAAAGGCTTAAAGTTCCAAAAATTATTAAAATTATTTCTCCACAGGTTGTGCTGTGTGCTTAGTCTAACTACAAATGCCACAAGGTTCTACATAAGTCTTGGCAGGATGGGCCACTCTGATTTTCTCTAATAAAATGTAAAGTTAAAATACTGAAATATTGCCCTTTTAAATCCATCCCTGTGCCTGTGTCTCAATTTCTTTCACATTTGTTGAAATAATTGCTTTGTTTACTTAAAACAATGTGAGCATGGTTCAGTGTCMCTCCCCACCGCTGGCACTCAGCAACCACTGGCATATGACTCCTCTCAGGGGCTCAGGGACGCATCCTTGAGAGCAGCCTTTTCTTGGCATCACACCATTCCTTCTGGGTGAATTGCCATCAGTGCTGAACTGCGAGTGCATACTTTCAGAAGGGCTTATTTGCTAAATTGTGAAACATTTTGAACTTTTAAGTTTCTCCATCATTTCATTTCACCAACGACAGCTTAAGCGTAGTTTCTGACTCTACAACTGCTGAGCAGGAATTTTCAGAGGATCAACACTTTGTGTTTTCTCATTGCAAAGTGTGCTGTTGTTGAGCTACACACTGTCTCCAGACAAGGATTTGTCTTCATTGCTTTGGGAATTTTTTCATGTGAATAATATTTTTGGCTTAGTTGAGCACAATCTTTGTTTCTTAAGTCCCAGGATGGTTGTCATTCTGTGCTAACATAACCCTCTGATRTATCTCTCTGAAGATAAAAATTATAGTCATACGATATGAGAAAATCTAAAGATATGGCAAAGGTTTTTTAGAATGTTTATTGATGACAACCAAACAATATTTTCTGTAGTGGTGTAGTTTTCTTTCTTTATTGGATCATATAACAAAATTTCCCCTAGAGGTAATTATCCATAAAACATTATTTTCTTTACTGATTAAAAAGACGAGCAGCAGTAACATGAAATCTTGAAATCAATCAGTATAGGATATTTATTAAATTGTATTCTTAGTTCTAGACTTCCCTTTTTCTTAATATCTGTCAGGAAAGAGAGAAAAGATATTAAGGTGACTAATTCTATGCATTCTTTTTTTTTCCTGGATTGTCCTACACTGCCATAATAAATTTTGATGTACAGTTAATAAACTAGAAATTGTGTTTGACCAGCTCTATGTCCAGCCGAAACAGTTTCCAGTGGGTAATACACTTGCCTGAAAAAGAAAATATTTAGAAGTACAGCTATTTATTTACATTAACATAGAAAWTTGCTAGGTATTCAGTTACCTGTATAGAGAGAACCTGGAAGGTGTAACTCTGTCCCAATGAAAAATTGCAATTTTGAGAAGTAAACTCTGTGTGGTACGGTTACTATTAGTAAATTAATTGACCAATACTTATATTGTGTAATCAGCAAATTCTTGTTAATATTTTTGTGTGTCTGAGAGGCCAGGCAAAGTGAGGCAGCGAAAGAMTTAGAAATTAAATTAATGAATCTTATTAAAGTTTTCTCTGACTGGAAATTAAATGCCAAGTAAGTGAATGGAAATGTCTGATGAATAAAATTCAGAAGTAAAATTTATAAACAATTTGGCTGTCCTTACACTTGTCAGTCCAAATATTATCTAAATTTTAGACTTTTAATTCCTGTATGCTAGACTATATTCTTAGCTGCCATATTTCAGTGAGACAATACTCTTGGCTTATAAATAACAGGAYGTTATAAAGGTCATAGAATGCAAATTATTGAAAGATAAAGGTGCAAATAATTTCAAAATAAAGCCTGTTTTGGCTGAGGGGCATCCCAAGGGCACTGCTGATGCTCCTGATTCCAAACAGAACATGTTACATTATCTGTTGAGCATCAGCTGCTTGAGTATGCATTTGATCCAGGCACCATGAACTTCTCAGCTCAGAGGCAGGAACTCAGAGTTTTGCTTTGGTATGAATTCCTTCATCTTCCATCAGCAAAGTTATGGGTGGTAGCCTTGCACAGTTAATGCAACCAACTCTCATTAACATTTCAGTCATACCCAAGGCCAGAGCACTTTTACAGCCATTTCTTCACCAACTGCAGGAAGCATGGCATCTCCATTTGTCCTTCTCTTTAATTTAATGTCCTATTTACTACCTGTTTTCTGTAAGTACATTTTCTGAGGTAGGCTAATTGCCATAACAGTGTTATAACAGAATACAAATATAAGTTTTATGTGTCAACAGTGTCTTTATTCTATTTTCTGTATTATTAATCAACTATTGTTGTTTACATAGAAGAATGGATTGCATAGCACTAAAATTCTATCTGATCCTTCCACATAGTCTTCATATACTTTCATGCTGTGTCTTCAAACATATTGTACAGTTGTTATTTATTCTTTTTACTCATATTTTCCTGATTGCAGACTTTTATAGTGAGTATTTTTTTCTTTAGAGTTTCTTATCTGAACCATGCTGGATGGGTGGAAATGGTGACTTGTCTTGACTTCTGTTCAGTGACTGGGTAAGTAGGTACCAAACTGGGATCAGAAGCAGACRTTTCAGAAGGAAGAGCTATCATACAGGGATATATTGACAAGCTGAAAGATTTGAAAACCATTCAATGCATGATGTTTAATGAAGAGAAATGCAAACCCGGGCTGAAATAATCCCAAGCAGCAGTAACAGCTGGGGGATGGATGTTTGGGATGTAGATATTTTGGAAAAGACCTAGAGGGCTGTGAGGAACACGCTGAACATGGGTCAATTGCAACAAGCTGTGAACCCTTGAAGCAAACTCTGTGTTTGCTGCATGGATCAGTAAGAATATATGCAGTAGGTGATTATTTAGGCCAGACATGAAATAGAGTGCTCAGTTTTGGTCCACCCTCCATTCAAAAGACAAAAACCAGGATTTCCAAGATGGGTGAAGCACACATATGAGAAAAGTTTGAAAAAGTTGTGACCATCCAGCCTAGGGAAGAGAAAACTCAGGAGGGGGATCTAGTCACAGCCTTTCAAGACCTCAAAAGTAGCAACAGAGAAGGAGAAGCTACTTCCTGCACAAGGACACATGGGACAGGGTGCTGTGGACACAGAGGCAAATTCTGTCTCGGTACATTAAATAAATCTTCATGGTGGGAACAATTAAACATTTTAATAAATTACACAGAGAACTGGTGTGGTCTCCTTCACCAGAATTACTTTTTCTTGTCTTGCCAGAGTCACAGATAATCTGATCTAAGTCCCTGCTTTCACCAAACAACCAGACCAGATCTTTTTCAGGTATCCTCACTGTTCTGTGATTCCAGAGCTCAAAGTAAAGCTCTGGCTGAGAAAAGRTTTTAGGAATCCTTTTAGGGCTTTTATCTATCAGAGGAGCTGTCAGATAATCAGGATTAATGAATTTTTTAAACACTCAGAAACTTTTCCAGTCTGAATCACTCGGGTCTTGCTTGAGGCACCAATCCTAGAAAAGCAAAAGTTGCTGTGTTTATTAGCAGCACAGTTTAARTGTAATTTTCTCTTGTCACACTGAGATAAAATAATTGCTTGCACATTCCCTGGTTGCAAAAGGTTTAGYAACATTCTTGCCTGGCTAATTGTTTGATTCTGTGCTAATTCTTTGGCAATGACAACAGKACCATATCCCCATCTGTACAATATGTAAAGCAGTTTTCATCCAACAAATATATCAAGGGTGTTTCATTAGTCAGATTATGATTTTCTGTCCTTATCACAATCATTGATTCAGAGTAATTGTATCCAGTTCTTCTGGATGTGGCTGGTTTCTTGATCAATTTAATCAACTCTGTGCAACTATAAACCTAGTATTTTTWAAATTGTGTAATTTAAATGCAGTTTTCAGAGGGGGATGTTATTTTGGAAGAAATAAGAATAGTAATTTAAAAATTATTTTAAAAAGCAAAATCTCTTCTATTTTGCAAAGTTCTTCTCCTATCAACTTGTATTTCACATTGTAAATATTTTGGAAAATAGCCTTGATTTTTCAAGTCAAGGTTATCGTTATCTTTTTATGTTTTTTTTTCCATTTTAACATGTATTCTACTTTCACCTTTTACTATAAATGAAGAAAAAGGAAAGAAAAAAGAATTAACCAAAAAAGGGTAAAAACCCATAGGCCTTATAAGGGTGAAAATTAATCTTTTTTCTTCACTTTAATATTTAAGGAAACACTTTAAAAAAAGTGCAACACCAAAACAGGGAACAAGAATGGATCTGTCTGGCTTAATAATTCTGTCAACAGTCTTGATGGTGGCATAAAGGACACACATCAGATTTGCAGATGACATCAAACAGGAGGGAGCAGTCAGAAGAGTGGATAAATTCAAGGGCAGGATTTCTGCTCAGAGAAAGCTCCAGGTCAGAGGGATGAGAACGCAAAGACTTTATGCAATTCAACCAGGAATGCCAAGTCCTGCCTAGGGGGAAGGACCTACAGGCTTGGAGCTGCTCTGTGGGAAAGGCTCTGGGGCTCCAGCTGGCACCAGTGGGACACTGGGCATGACCTGGCAGCTCCCTGGGCTGCTGTAGCAGCACCACCACCCTCAGAGTGAGGGAAGGGACCATCCCATCCCTCCACCTGGAGTCCTGCGTCCAGTTGGCTCTGCCAGGAAAAACCTGACCTTGATCAACGAAGGCAAGTCTGGGAGGACCCTGAGGATGGTCAGGATGGGAGCAGTGGCTGTGTGAGAAGGTGCTGGGCAAGCTGGGCTTGTTGCAGGGTCCCAACAGCCACCTGCCTCTGTCCAGGCCAAGAATATCATCATTTCTCATCAGGAACAGTGGGCAGAAAACACTGGAGATCCAGGCTGGTCCAAGTAGTTAAGAAGTGAAATGTGGTCCATGGAATTTGGGCAGTTGCCATTCTTGTAGGTCTTTCAAGAAAAAGTCCAGGAAGCCTGGTCTGATCTCATTCCTAACAATGCTGTGAACACAGGCCTGGACTAGAAAGCTCTTGAAGCCGCTTCTCATCTGATTTATTCTGTAATTTTAAGATATGCAAAAAAAAGGGACCACATTAAAAGTGAAAAAATGGAAGAGAAGCAAATTTAAAACATACTTATATGCACAAATGCCCCCACCCCATAAAGGAAATAGAAATTAATTTCTGCTTTAATCTTTAAAAAACTTCAACAAAGCTTTATATTCTAATAAAAAATGGAACAAAATTTTCCTTTTTTAATTAAAACAATACTGAAGAAAAAAATTGTTTTGTTCAGTTCTAGTTTCTGTCTGCTTACTAAAACCTCTGAACATCTTATTAGGTTCTTGTTTTGCAGTTGGATTAATACACACTGAGCTGATCATGAATAATCTGAGATAGGATCAGACTCTTACAATTTGGTGCCTCTGCATGTTCTGGCTGTTTACCAGGTTCTTATTTTACTAAAAATATAAGTGGCTTCATTGAGAATTTGTGCTGCAACATACGGATTTGCACAAAATGAAATTTTGAATTMTTTTCTTTTTTTGAAAGCAGTTGAATTCATAAGTCTCAATGAACCAAATATTCTTAGTGAAGTGGAACAAGCCTCAGCTTTCCAAAATAGGCATACTGAATCTTTGAATGAAGATAAGTAGTTTTTCATTTAATCTTTTTTGTTTGCTTGTTTGTTTGCACGATAGCATTCAGCTGCCCAGTAGAAATTCATAATATTTAAAACTAATTGATAGATTTCATAGACTTTGTCCCAGTTGGAAAACAAAAAGCCATTAAATTGAACAAAGGGTGTAGAAAATGCTCAAATTTTTGGGATGATAAACCTTGAGCTCATTCCACCAAACTCATTCATACCTGGCATGCATCAGGTAATGGAATGTTAGACAGATGGCATTGAAACGATATCTTGATGATTACTTCTCACAAGTTTTTTAGAAATTTTAAGTTTGTTGAGGTTTTTTGGGAGGGTTGATTTGGTGGGTTTTTTTTACAAAGTATGATTTTTATGGAAACTTCCCTTACYGAGTCATTTGCAAGTAAATATCTAATTTTCTCACCAGAAGTTGGGTGCTCCTAAGACAATTGCCTGAAGATATGATAGTGCTTCCAGTTTGGGCAGGGATTTCACATAGGCTTCTACAGACATTTGAGCTCCTTCTTCTTCTCTTTTGTATGAAAATGCCTTCCAAACATATCTCCTATGTAATTTGTAAACAAGAATATTCTAAAGTCACTACATGCAGTCAAAAGCCAGAGAAAACGGAAAAGTGAATTTTCCAGTGGAATTACTTAGATGTGTGATTTCATACTGTTGCAATTTATCATACAAAGTCTTGGCATAAAATTTCACAGGATGTTGTGAACTGACACTAGATTTTGCTTAATAAGGGCCAATTTAGACTTACTGAAACTGTCCAGAGGCTTCTTGTAAATACATATATCTTCTTGTAAGGATTATGGTTTACACTTTCACTCTGAAAAAATCTATAATGAAAAATTTTGAAAGAAAATATCTGTATTTTTTTTTGTGAGGACAGAATTTAAATTAATTTTCCAGCTCTGGCATTTGATTTAGGGAGGAATTGATCTTAATGCATAAAATAGAATATTGAAGTTTTTTAACACCACATGTCTCATGTTGTGTCTGTGGGTAAACATGTATCTTTGCCAAAATCTGATGGATTGTTTTTACCTTCACAAAAGTCAGTATCTCCTACGAAAAATTCTCAAAACCCTTTAAAGGGAAAGTAGTGTAAAATTATCTTATGCATCCAACACCAACAGTTTTGAGACTAATAGAAGAAATAAAGAGATATAAATGAATATTTGCGCCATTAAGAAAGTATTTTTTAAATCCTCAATTTTTCATAGAATCACAGAATCATTTAGATTGGAAAATACCTTTGAGATCATCGAGTCATCCCTTTGGACTTGTCAACCAGACCATGGCACCGAGTGACACATCCAGTGGTTTCTTAAACATCTCCAGGGGTGGTGACTCCACCACCTCCCGGGGAAGCCCATTCCAGTGTTTAACAACCCTTTCTTTAATAACCCTTTCCAGGAGCAATTCCTCCTGATGTCCAGCCTGAACCAGCCCTAGCATTGCTTGAGGCAGTTGTAGGGATCAATAAGGTCCCTCCAGAGCCTCCTTTTCTCCAGGCCAAACACCCCCAGCTCCCTCAGCTGCTCCTCATCAGAGCTGTGCTCCAGACCCTTCCCCAGCTCTGCTGCCCTTCTCTGCACTCACTCCAGCCCCTCAATGCCTTTCCTGCAGTGAGAGGCCCAAAACTGGACACAGGATTTGAGGTGTGGCCTCACCAGTGCCAAGCACAGGGGGACAATCCCTGCCCTGGTCCTGCTGCCACACTATTGCTGATCCAGGCCGGGTGCCATTGGCCTTCCTGGCCCCTGGGCACACCTGGATCATGTTCAGCTGCTGTCTAGCATCCTCCACTCCCTTTCCTCTTTGCAGTTTTCCAAGCACTCTTCCCCCAGCCTGTAGCACTGCAGGGGTTTATTGTGGCCAAAGTGTAGGACTCAGCACCTGGTCTTCTTGAACACCTATGAGGTCTCATTTCCTCTGTTCAGCCTGCCCATGTTCATCTTCAGGTTCCTTCCTACCCTCCAGCAAATCAACACTCCCACCAAGCTATGTGTCATCTGTGAAACTGAGGGTTTACTCAATCCTGTTATCCAGATCATCAGTAAACTTACTCAGCAGCCCTGGACCCAATACTGAGCCCTGGGAACCACCACTGGGGACTGGCCACYGACTGGATGCAACACAAATTCCCACCACTCTCTGGATCTGGTCATCCAGACAGCTCTCATCCCAGTGAAGAGTTCACCTGTCCGAGCTGTGTGCTGACAGCTTTTTCAGGACAATGCTGTGGCAGACAGCACCAAAGGCTTTGCTGAGGCCCGGGTAGAAAAAAGCCACAGCCTTTCTTCCACCAGGCAGGTCATCTGGTCATAAAAGGAAATCAGGCTGTTCAGGAAGGACCTGCCGTTCCTAAATCCATGCTGATTGGGTGTGATCACTTGGTGGTCCTGTATGTGCCATGTGATCACACTCAAGATGATCTGATCCATAACCTTGCTGACACCTTGCTGACTGGCATCTATGTTCTCCAGATCCTCCTTCTGGCAAGTTTTGCAAGGTCTTTTTGTAGGTTTTCCTTTGGCCAGTAGAAATTTTTTTAGAATGCTTTCTGATAGACAAAGGAAAAAAAATGTTCATTTCACAAAGACTAAATTAAATCAAAGAATCAAAGCAATTTATTGATTTTTGAACAACAAGTAAATAATTGTCAATCAACAAACAATACATCCAGGAGTCATATCTGATACAGTAGATAAACTGTAATATTACAYATTTTCAAAAGAAATAACAAATACTGATAATAATGCCAATAATGATAATAATAAAACAAACATCCTAAACATTCTTCTGTAACTAGTCCCAAAATCTTCATATCACACATACACACATGCAATTATGTTCACACCCCCGGCCAAGACAGGGGTGTAACCAGTAACCCCTATCCACCCAGGCAGGGGGGCTGCCCTGCCTGCATTGTCCTCCTGTGGAGAAGTGGAAGCCCCAGGAACCTGACACTGATGGGAAAGCCTCAAAGAGGTTGTTTGCACACACCCAAAATGGGTCCCACCTGCAGGAGCAGCTGCTCACCAAATCAGGACCCTCCCAGCATCGGGCAGGGACAGAGACAAAGACAAGGACAGGGACAGGGACATCCCTCTGGGCTGGACAGGGGCTGTGATGCCCCAGGGCAACTTCTGTCACTGCCAAACCAGGTTTCATTTCTGTCCTTTTCACTGCAGTCTTTCCCTCTGGTTATGAATTTTTATGCTTCTTTTATACTATTCCCACTGACTGCTTCTTTGTGTCAAATCCTCTTTATAATTCCCCCATTACTATTTAATCCAGCTGACAATCATTTTCTTCTCGAGCATGATCGGTTTTGGGTGAATATTCTATAAACCAAGTTTCTGTATTCAACACATCCAGAAAAACACACATACTCACACATCCCCAGTACTCACACTCTCACATTCTCACCAGAACAGATAATTTGCCAAAAGTGAGTTGTACAGGCACCCCTGCATTGATCACCACAGGAACAGGGTGTGACTTCTTACACTGTGCTGAGGTTACCAGCATGGACATTTGTGGCCACAAGTAAAGTAGCTAAAATTGTGAATTAGTTAAAATATTTCTTTTGAAACCAGAATTTTAATCTCTTTTATTCCTCTCAGGATAAAAATATTTTTTACRCCTGCCTGTTTCTCTTCACCAAGTCACCCCAACTTTCAGCAAAAGAATCAAGAATGCACTTTATTTTTTTTTAATGTCAAGAAAATTCAGGGGGAAAAATTTTGTGACTGGCTTTCCAGTCAATTTTAGCATGAAACCAGAAYAAGAGCTTTCAGGAATACCACGTTGCAACCTGGTCAGCGTGTGTTCCACAGGGAGAGGACAGGGGGCAGTTGAGACTCCTGAAGAGGCTGCAGAGACTCTGTGAAGCCTGAATGCCTCAGCTGTTATTGGAGCCTGTATTGGTTTGTGCTCACTCCTAGCAGTTCTGGGCCAGGTTATTGAAATAACCAGTGTGGGTAGTTGATATATACCTGACTTGCTGCTCTTTCCTGCATTCAGAACAGACATATCCAGGGCAATTTCATTGAAGAAAGGAGGTCAGATGCAGCTGTGGGATGGAGTAATTTATACTGCCTGGTGGGCTCTTTAGGTAGCTGGTGGGAAAACCACATGAATCTGTTCATCTGTCCATAACATTTTGTTTCAGATCCTAGTGGTAACTGGCATCACATAAAAATCAGTTCTTAAAATTCTTGTGGTTATCTCCATATCAAGAACTAAGCAGTGAGGCAGCTACAACACTTGACTGGAAGGCATAGATTTTTTTAAAATCTTCTTCTGGAGGACTTCAAAGTACATTGTAATGACTCACCAATTTCTTTCTATCACAGATCAAACAACATTTAAAATCTCTTTCCGTGTGCATTGCTGAAGTGAGAGGCTTTCCATCACTTTYCCCAAGAGAACATTCCACTGTCTTAAAGTTCTTATTGTTAAGAAGATTATTTTCTTCATGTTTAGCTTAAATTTGACACTGTATTTTACCTTTAAATCCTAGTTCTATTTGCTCCATCTAATTTATTCCAAAATGTCCTCTTCCCTCTTTGGATTTTTTAGTGATTTTTAGAAGTAAAACTTGAGTACTAACACATTTACTCATAGGCTTTTGTAATTCAGCTAGAATCAGGACCAGTTGTGAACCAGTGCTTGCCTTATTCTAGTTTAAGATGTATCATGGTGTTTTATATATGTTTTATCTTTTTTATATCTATTTTTCTCAAGGTCTTCTCTGTTTCATCCTAGGAAATCTCCTGTTCATAGTAATGGGTAACTATCCACCTCTAAACCAAGAGCTAGAGTCTTGTGTCTCTGCATCACAGAATGGTTTGRGTTGGAAAGGACCTTAAAAATCATTTAATTCTAACCTTCCTGCCATGGGCATGGACACATTCCACTATACCAGGTTGCTCAAAGCTCCACCTAGCCTTGAACATTTTCAGTGATGGGGCACTGACAACTTCTCTTGCTAATGTGTGCCAGGGCACCTTTCCCACAGAAAAAAAATTCTTCCTTATATCCACTATCTTATACCTTTTTAGCTACCCTTTATTAGTCTAATTCCATTGACACTTGTACTGTTACTACAGGCCTTGGTAAAATGCTACTCTCCACCTTTCTTGTGTATTGAAATATATCTTYATATATTGAAAGGCCATGATAAGGGCTCCCCAAAGCCTTCCCTGTGCTGAACAACCACAGCTGTCTCCACCCATCTCCAAAGGAGAGATTCCCGTCGAAAATCAATTTCCAAAATCAATTTTGTGGCCCTCCTCTGGCCTCCCCCTTACAGATTAGTGATATTCTTTTACTGGGAGTCCCTGAACTGGACTCAGTACTCTGGATGTGAATTCTGAGAGCAGAGGGGGTAAATAATTTCTCTTGACTCTGGCCACTCTYCTTTTTATGCAGTCCGGGATGGGCTGCCAGCACATACTGCTAGCTCATATCCAGTTTTTCACCCRCCAGAATCCCCAAGTCCTTCTCTRCAGGGCTGCTCTAAGCCCATTTTTTCCCCAGTCTGTGTTGATATCAGGGACTGCCCTGGCCCAGAAGCAGGGCCTTGAGTTTGGCCTTGATGGGCCCACACCTCAAGCTTCTCAARGTTTGATCTGAAAGTTGCAGTCTTTCACCTGTTTTGACACTTTCACTTTCTCATATATTCCAGAGAAGAAGGGTGTTTGACTGAGATACAGGAAGAAGGTGGTTTCAGTCTTACTCTGTATATTAATTGCCATTAATTGCCATACTGGGGTATGGAGACTGGGGTTGAAGTGGGGGAARCACATTGAGAAAGTAAGGCATAAACAGTGGTGTACATTTTACAGAGCTTGATGGTACATCTAAATCTGCTTTTTCMATTACAGAGACTAAAGAACAAAGGAATATGTTAATTAGATAGCATGTGCTGATTAAAGTGAAAGATATGTAGCTACTTTGTTTTTCTTTTAGTAAATAACTCTTCTCTGGAATCATATTTTTCATTTGTTTTCATCGCAGTAGCCAGATTCAAAACATATTTAATTTCCTGAGGCCTAAATCTCACAATATTTTGATGTTTATAAAAGTATTACTAAAATTTGACAAAATATCAGAGCCACCATTCTTCGCAAGACTAAAGGACAAACGATTCCACAGTAAAAACGTCACAAGAATCTAAAATCAAGCTTAGTGCCCCAAAGAGCAAAACACTAATGTACAAATAAGATTTGTCTGGTTGCTTCCAAATCTGAAGCCACAGGGGACTGGTTGAAATACCAGCTGATGTTTGCTGCACCTGCTAATTGCCATACCCACTGTTGAATCTGTGCTGTTTCATCTGCAGTAGCAGGCTTTATTCTCAGCAGGGTTTAGGGCGCGCCTAGATTCTTAGTGAACATGGCTGGATCCTGCAACAGACTGCGTCCCCCATCAAGCTTTGTTTGGCATTTGACTGCCATTCATTATAATATTTCTGAAATTTCTACAAACACACAAACTGCTCTGGATGTGCTGTTTTAATTTCTCCACTTGTCTGAAGCTGGGAAATGGGGACAGTGGAGGCAAAGTATAGGGGCTGGGACTGAGAGCTGGATCACAGTGGCCTTGTAGAGGATGTCTCAGCCCTGGTGAGGCACATCTGGAGATCTGTATCCAGTGCTGGGCTTCCCAGTACAAGAGATAGATGTATTGGAGTGAGGTAATATTGGATATTGGGGTCTTGTTTTTTTGGTTTTTGTTTTTTTTTAATTACAAAATCTCTTGGGTAGAATACAAGCAAAAAAAAAGATTAAAAATTAATAAAAGGCTTTAAAAGTTGCAGCAAACATTTGATCACTCAGCTAATTGTGTTCAAGAAAAGAACATTCATATGAATAAAACTTATACACCTTATGCTTATTGTAATTTCTAAACATATTTTATCATCCATTCGTTTTGATTTTCATTGTGGTTAACAGCCACAAAAAACATGATGAATGCTATTTGTTTTTCTATTTAAAAGAAAGCGCAACTGTGTCAGTCCCATTCAATTTATTTTATGAAAAGAAGCAAATTTTGTCATCACACTAGCATAGAATATTAAAGATCTAAATTGGTGGACTATGGCCTAGTCCATAATACCCTCTTGTAAAACAATACTGCTCATGCTGCTCTTACATTTCTTCTCTCATATTCACATTAATTTAATCAAAATGTAAGAGCCATTTGTTGGAATTATCAAAGAAAGCRAATAAACCAAGGAAAGTTATGGTAGAAATAGTTGTGTGACAATACAGGTTAATCCACTTGCCTTGGCCTTACCTCGGAAACAGACGGGGAAAAGAATAGAATTTACATACATTTTGCAGAAGACAAATTAATAGCTGATGTGACATTCAATATGTGTAGTGCACTTAGAATTTTACAGGAAATTCARGAAAAAGTGGTACAAGAGATAGTTATTTGTATGGCCCATGTACATGTTTCCCACACCACAGTAGCTATATATTTTTCTTTTTTTCTTCCTCTGTGCACTGAATTTGTCACATGTACTAATCTCTCCATTGAAAGATTGTAACTTCTATCATGATGACTTGGTGACTTGGTTTACAGGGAACATGTTTCTATCTGTTCTTTTGACCAGAAGTTGCTAGAAATGCATCTTATTAACCCAGATATGCTTTGATTTCAGCAGTAGATGTCATCAACTTAATCAAGGACAAATTTTTCTCAGAATGGGTCTGTAGAGATGGTTTACCAAACACCTTTCAGTGTTCCACAGCTACTGTTAGAGGGCTAAGTATGGAAAAGGAATGTACAGGTGCACATGGATTCCMAAGAACTGGCATGGACGTCACACAACTTTAGGTAACAAGGAAAACAAAGGAAAGGTGGTGTCAGAGTAGAGTCGTGGCATGCCCTSTTCTGAGTCACTGAGATCTGAAAGGCAGTTCAACAGAGTTGGGA
Source organism: Cardinalis cardinalis (assembly GCA_014549065.1). Taxonomy (NCBI): domain Eukaryota; kingdom Metazoa; phylum Chordata; class Aves; order Passeriformes; family Cardinalidae; genus Cardinalis; species Cardinalis cardinalis. Next base: position 9,545,999 of record JACDOX010000011.1, on the reverse strand, counting down.
ATTTAGTAGATCCAAGCACAAAGATATCATAAAAATTAAAGAATATAGCTTTATCATTTTCACCATTCCTTTTAGTAACTTTTCCCCTTAGTAAGAGAGAAATAATTTTTATGCCGTAGGAAGACATTTAAGATGTCCTAGGAAATATCAGCCAGTTCAGCAGTCTCAGGTGCTCCCAGTAAAGGAATTATGGCCTTCCTCCCTGCCTCCCTGTCTGTCTCATTTTCTTTGTGCTYGGTCTCAAAAGGAATTTTATTGCTGCATTGAATATGAAACAGCGATGTAAAAAGAATAATTCCCCCACATGTAAGATAAAGGACTGTATGACCTAGAATATGCTTCCTATTTTTCTTGCCGGAGGCAAAAATATATGAAGACACCTTCCACTGTTTCTCCTTTAAAAAGACAGCAAAATTCTTTACTTTCCCTGTTGAATATATTTATTTAACACATTTTWCTGTGTTTTTTTCCTAGATGTTACATAGATATGAATATTCATGCAAACATGACATGTTTGTCTCTAATCATTAACACAGGTGAATCACCCTTTTATGAACTCAACCTCCTCTTTAATGGTTTTCTTTTGCTCTTTTCCAATTAGATTTCATATGGTGGAAAGACCAAAGAGTAACAGAAATTAAAACAAGTAATGTAATGCTGAAYATTTCCCCTACTCTTTAGCAATACTCTACTACCTTGAAGGTTTAGAGAAAATATGAAATTATGTATATAAAAATCTCTTGTGTAAGCTATTCATATTCAGCTCCGTGAATTCACCTCCAATGCGGCAAGCTCCAATGTTATACACAGAAGGATTCAACTTCCTGCTGACAATATTGAGCTCATCACATCTTTTTAAATGAGTCTGGAAAAATTCCCCAGTTACACATATGCCTGCTTTTCTAACTCATGCACCAGAGGGTTAGGCTGGCTCCATGTATTCCTTGAGAATTGACTTCTCTCCCTCTCTTTCCCTCTTCCCGCTGAAACATCTGCGTTTGATTTCTGTTTGTCAGCTGGCAAAAGGAAGCTGAAATACCTCTGTGACACTTATTCACAGATGCACAGTTTACATGATCCATCTGCAAAAAGTACCATGTGGTATCTGCTTTCCACCATGGGCCAAAGGACCAGATTTACAAAATTATGTGGGTATTGAATTCACACAATAATCAACGATTTTTGGGGTTACAAATAACTGCCCCAGATATCTTGAGTCTATACTTGATTACTGCTTAGATTTCTACTGACACTGCTGTGTAAATATTGCAGGATTTGTATTTCTTCRTGTCAGAGAAAAAAACAGAGCAAGGGATGCAGAAAGGGTGAAAGAACATGTCTGATAAGAAGTGACACTCATGACAACTACCATGTGTTGATGGTCACAGAGTGTAAGTAGTTCTGAAGTAAATCCATGATTTTCAAAACAAGGCTCAGGTTCTATATTTGTCTTGAGTAGTGTTAAGGTGAGCAAATTTTCCATAGGGACTGAATTTTCTTGACAAGAAGCTTTGTTACACTTTCTATGACCTTGTGCTCACAGGGGAGAGGGAATGCAAAACTTTGTGGTGCTYGCTACATCCCTAGTGAGGACAAAATTCTACCAAAAATCACAATGAGCAGAATCTTTCCTTYATAGACTTTTTTAGTGACATACAATTCGTGTTTCAAATCCTAAACTGGGTTCAACAATTTTGCRTGACACATAAGTGTGAATAATAATTTTAAAAAGGGTAAAAAGAAGCAGAAGGACTGTAGAGTTATCTAACTTGCAAAGTTTGACTGGATTGAGATGGGAAAATTGAGAGTGAAAGGATGCATATATGAATGTCAGAGCAAAGAAGTTAAAACAATGCRTGTCCTTGTGTTTGTGATGATGAAGCAGCAGCCCACCCAGTGACAAGGCTGCATTGCTGATCATTGCCAGGTTCTCTTCTGTCTGGTATGTTAGTATAAATCTATAATAAAAGCAATAATATGTTGTCCTAAAGGATGTTATCTCTGAAATAAATATTAAGCTGTCTTCTAACWTAGGTGCAGGTTCATTATTTCACCAAAACAGATTGTACTGATGTTGATTCTCAGTGGACAGAGAAATTATCACAGTTTTACTCCTTGACTCATGCTGTGGGAAAGACTTGGAAGTGGCAACAATAAACAAAACACTAAGCACAGAACTGAATATTGASTAAGACTCAGTCATCCCATTTTCTAACTGGGTGTTTCCAAGCCTTTAAAATTACCTAGCTAAAGGAAACACTACCAAAAGTGTCTATATACAGTTTAAATTGTATTAAGCTGGACTAGGTACTTGACCTCCAGTTGCTACACATCCTTGATTTTATGTTAGTTGACAATCTGGGTATATCAAACATTTGATCCATGCCTGGTGTTTTAATTTTTTGACTGCTAGTTTCTTTTCTTGAATGATGGGGGCAGTTGGTATTTTTGTTGCATCAAAAATGTTCAAGAGAAAGGACTGCTTCAAGCAAGCCTATCTGCTGTGAAATAAAGTTGTAAATTGCTTTTATAAGTATAACTTATTTACCATGATTCATTAATATATACATTCATTAATATATACTGTCAGAATTTTCATWTATGCACATCAATTTTCAGAATCAGGTATATTGTGCTGATTTATGTATGCTGCATATAAAACTTATTTAAAAATCTTAAATTTTAGAGTTCTGCTTTATTATGTGAGTATATAAATCTTTCTGTTAAACTTCCAGTTTAGTTTCCTGATTTATATACACAAAATTTCATGGATCATAATGTTGAAATTCTAATTTAATACTCTAGTTACAGTAAGAAGTACAATAAAATATGCAACTGTTAAGATGGTAGGATGGAAGTAATCAATGACTTTTGTAAATTGCACCTCTGGCCCAATTAAGCTGGTGTAAATCAAAATAACTTCTTCACTTCAGGAACTTTCTCTGACTCATTATATTTATATCTTGCTCTTTAGTCATAATATGCAAATATAATTAGAAGCATTACACTTGGAATGGTTTAATGAAAGGGGAAGTTATATCATAGAAATAACTTTTCTTTTTGATCTCAACTCTCTACAATCTTCATTTGCTAGTCATCAAGAACAATATACCTAGCAGAGATATGCTGTTACAGATGTTCTCATGAATGTTTTGGTACATTAGCATATACTTCATTTCAGATAAATCAGGTGGTTTGGTATTCATCAACTCTTAAAAATAAAATCATAATACAGTTCAAGATCACAATTCATTGTAACGTTCCATTTTCCCATGAGTTCAACTGCTATATTGTTATCTTTCCTACACAATATAATGCAGTATAATATAATAAATKATCACATTTTGTTTTAAATAGGCAATACGAGGTAGTCAAAAAACCAAACATGAAATCATCTTTCTGGGTAAAGAGAGTTATTARAAGAGTTTAAGTTGAAATGCTAGTAAGATTTATTCCCAAAAAGCAGCTACCTCTTTTAACAAAYCCATTTCCCAGCCTGAGAACCCAAAGAGCTGAGAGTATGATGAGCAGCTGTGAGGTCCCCAGGCTAGAAGGACCCTCCTTTCCCCAGCAATAATGTGCTCAGAAACTGATGCAGAAGCAAAGTATCTTCCATTTCCAAACAACTATGTGTTACACAAAATTATATATTAGGTTGTTGTGGCAAGGCTTTGGAGTTTGGTGGTGGGTGGGAGCAGGGGGAGAGTGTGAGGAGCTCTCCCCATGAGGAGGAAGGGGAGACAGGGAAAATGTGTGATGAGCTGACCAAAGAAATAGGGAATAAAGTTAAGCCTGGGAAAGAGGGAGGGAGGAAGGTGTTTTTAAGATTTGTGTTTATTTCTCATTATCCTACTCTAATTTCATTTKGGATAAATTAAATTAATTTCCCCAAGCTGGGTCTGTTTTGCCTGTGACAGTATGTGGTGAGTGATCTCTCCCTGTTCTTACRTTGATCCCCAAACCTGTTGCTCTGTTTTCTCCTCCCCATCCAGCTGAGACAGAAAGTCACAGAGCGGCTTTGGTGGGCACCTGGCTGCATCTGGCCAGGGTCAACCTAGCAAAAATGGTCAAGAAAACTAAGCTTTATTCCTGACCCATAAAGGATCATAAACCTCAAYTTAGCCCTACTTTTTGTGTGATAAGTCTGGTTCCTCTGTATTTTGCTRAATAAAATCACAGAACTGGGGGGAAAATGTGTTTCAACAAAATAACACTTCAGAGGTGTACATGGCTTAAACTTCCCTGTATAGTTTAATTTCAGTTGTCTAACTGAGAAAAAAAGAGCAAAACTGTCACAACAACATATTCTTTAACTCCAATATTCCATTTTAATGTATTTTCTACTGAGGATCTTCTTCCTGATCCCATGGAAACTTCCTATATACTGATACATTCTTATCTTTTCAGTAGGAATCTGAATTGCTTTGTCTATTTCTAACCCCTGGAATAGATCATATGCAAGGATATCCATAAACATTATGTTTCTTACTGCATAAATAGACTCTTCCACTGTGGGATTTGTAGGCTTCCTACAATGACCAAGTGTGAAAGTTCCTCTCCTTCTTCATGAGTGGAAGTGCAAGTGACAGAAAATCTTTACAGCCCTTCACCAGTGAGGGTATAGGTCTGSAAGCATCAGGAAGTCTTGTCTATTAGACTAAACCTGAGGTCCTGGCAAAAATATTTTTGAATCCAAAAAGAAAATAGCCATTCAAATGTGTGTGGCTTGTGCAGTTTTAACTAGCAAGGATAACTATAAGGCTATGAAAAACCACTGGGTTTTTCAATGTTAAGTCTTTGCTGTAAACAGTCCATGAGTGATGTGAAGGATGGTCATTATCAAGGGTGCACTTATGAGTAAAAATACAGCCAGCAGAGAGTATTGATACCTTGTGCAAACTTCCTGGCATTTTTCCACAAACCAGTGTTTAAGTCATCCTCTGCAAAGTAGATTTGAATGTCTTCTGCATTAAATTCAGAACTTCATGTGAAAATGCTAGTCATAAATTGTACAATAATAGTTCTTTTCTGTGGTTAACAACTCCTCAAAACACCTCCATTTCATGAACSMTTTTCAGACACTGCMATGCAYGATTTCAGGACCAATAATTTTGCCRTTTAACAAAARCCTTATTTAAGTGGAGAAAAGTCCCCAAAGCTCACAAAGTAACCCAGATTACAGTAAGTACATGGGTTTCAAACACTTTSTTTGTAAGCATGATCTGATGATGCAAGTAATGACATGGGCACAAAGCAGAATTTCTGAGAAATATTTATCCATGATATAGATGTATAAGATTCCAGTAGAAAGTKTAATAACTCTGCCCTGCCAATATCTACTAGATTTAGTAATGCATATGCAAATGTAATCTGAGACTTAAGAACAGATTCCAGATCTTCCTTTGAGGAATAGTTTAAGAAAGCCAGCACACAGACTTTGGTGCTAGAGCTCATTCTCAGCAGTTTTCACTGATTCAGAGCTCCAAGTTTCAGGAAATCCAAGTGTCAAGGCCTCAGAAACCTGGTCATGCATCACCCTGGCTCGTCTGGATGCTTCAATATCTGGAGGCGCTTGAGCCAGGAAGCTCCTTTCCTATTGTCCATCCAGAGTGCGATACCAGGTACTGGTTTGTTCAGGAAGGAGAAAAACCACACAAAATTTGGCCATTGATAAAGATTTGCCATTTGACAAGAAAAAACAACAAGACAGCTTCCAAAAAACACAAACTGAAGGATATGAGATTGATGTATGAATGGGAGAGGAGAGGAGAGGAGAGGAGAGGAGAGGAGAGGAGAGTCAAAAAGATTAGGTAAAAACATGCATATGCTGAATTTATTATTAACTTGCATTACTTTCATGCCTGTAATTAAAACTTAGAGTATCGGAATCGATATCACATTTAGACATGAATTCAAACTTTCTCAAGAACAAGAATTTGTGAAATACTTTTAAACAAAAACAATATTTTCACCAAATTTGTAAATGTTTTTTATTGAATTGTTTTGGTAAATTCTGAAGAATTCCTTTAATAAAGCTGTCAGTCCAAAAGCAACCCAACAGTTTTTAGATAACTCTAAGCAAATAAATATGTGTGATGATTTGATGGGTGGAGGTGGGAAGGTCATGTGTAAAATCAGGATCTGAAATAATGAATAAAGTAATTCTCATTTTTTTTTCTGGTTTCACTTACATATCTCCTACACAAGGTAATTCAAGATAGTTAATTCCAGTTAACATACTGAGTAAATAATGGGTGGTTTAGTTAAACTGCATAAAATCCCTGTGTGAAAGCTATAATGAAAATTAACTATGGTTTAATTCAATGAGTTCAAATTGCTTCCAAAGTAAATCAAGCCAAATCAAATTAAGGTCATTACAGTTTTCTATGAGACAGTCCAATCAGGGGTTCAACACAAATTACTCATATGACTTAAATAACTAATTMAGAATGATTTTTCTGAGTGTCTTTTGCCATGCAGTCCAGCCCTTAGACTCAGTCAGTGACACCACCTACAGAGTACTCCTATGGGGGCTACCCAGGAACGCAACAGCCTGCACTGACAGAGATGTCTTCTGCCTGCCCAGTCCCCAGCACAGGAGGGGATGCCACAGGAGACAATGTTGTTCTGGCAGCTGAGTAAAGTCCACTCAGAATATTGACAAATTACTTACATGAGTGCTGGCGTGCCAAACTCACCTACAGTTAGTTCCCCTTTCAAAGCYGGACATTGCCTGAAAAAAAGGCTTAAAAATTAATCTAAGATGACAGAAATGTATTTATAATAGCAGAGTTATTTAGAATCGGAGTGTTACATTAGGAGAGCTTTTTATTGAATACAAAAAATAATATCCCTWATATCCTACTAAATACAAAAAAGAGTATTTAGTTTTTCACTAAATACAAAAAAGAATATTTCTTCCCTCCTCGAAGAAATAAACATTTCATTAATTATCTTTTGTTCATTTCATGCTGGTTTATCTCTGATAAATGTTACCAAAAAGAAAAAAAATGCAGTCTGGTTACAACCAGCACAACTTCATGTGAGGGAGACCYGCTTGTTGAATGTGATTTTCTTCTCCAACAAGATAACCCACCTAGCTGATCTAGGAAAGCCAGMAGATGTGATCTTCTTGGACTTCAGCAGAGCTTTTGGTACTGTCTCTCAAAGGATCCTTCTGGAACAAATGTCCAGCACACAGCTGGATAACTTTGTTACGYGATGGGTGAGCAACTGACTCATGGATCAGGCACAGAGAGTGGCAGTCAATGACATCAGGTTGGTGTCCYGTCACTTGTGGAGCTCTGCAGAGCTCCATCCTTGGCCCATTTCTCTTCAATAGTTTCATTAATGACCTGGGCACATGACTTGAAAAATTATTAAATTTGTCAACAACACTAAATCGGGAGAAGCTGTCCTTGAGGGCAGAGAGGCCCTGCAGAGAGACCTTGACAAATAAGAGAGATGGGCAATCAGCAGCAATGTAAATTTTAACAGGGGCAAGTGCTGAATTTTGTACCTTGGATGGGGCAGCCCTGGATGTATGTGAGGATGGGGAATGAGAGGCTGGAAAGTGGAAAGGCATCAAGGGATTCTGGTCGATGGCAAGCTAAATGTGAGTCAGCAATRCCCTGGAAGCCAGGAGGTCCAACTGCATCCTCCCCTTCAGCATCCTCCCTGAATTTGGCTTGTTCAGCCTGAAGAAGAGGAGACAGAGGAGACCTCATTGTGGTCTTCAACATCCTCATAAGGGATGGTACCGATCTCAGAAGGGAAGGTGCCGATCTCATCACTCTCATGGCCAGTGACAGGACTTGAGGCAATGGCCTTAAGTTGTGTCAGGGCAGATTTAGGTTGGATATCAGGAAAAGTTTCTCACCCAACTGAGGATTAGGCACTGCAGCAGGCTCCCCAGTGCAGTTGTCACAGCACTGAGTCTGAGTTCACGAAGGGTTTGGACAGTGCTCTTGGGCACATGTTGTGACTCTTGGGATGTCCTGTGCAGGGCCAGGAGTGGGACTCAAGGATCCCTTGGGTCCCTTCCCACTCAGCATATTCTGAGTCTATGATTCTCTTGCCTGATATATTTCATCTGTCAAAGACACATACCAGATATATATTTTGACCTTGAGGATTTGCCAGTCTGATTCTAATCTAGTTGAACAATTTACTTTTGCAAGGGGGAAAAAAGGTCAGTTCCAACAATCTGCTGAATTTGAACAGAATTTCAGTGAAACATGTACTGCTGTTTATTCACGCACTTTMCTAGTCGAAGAAATCATGCACAATTTTATTCCAAAAAGTTAGTATCTACTGAGCCTAAGTAAACAGAAGGATGTCAGATAAATGGAATTCTAAGACAAATTTAGAGCAGAATAAAATGTGTCATTGTACTACATATATGACAGCCAATCATTCCTGCTTTTGCCTAAACTGGTCACAAGTAGCAGTCAGATGCAGATGGTTAGAAACTACTTATTTGATATCAACAACCATCTATGGTGAAATAACTCGAGCTTATAATACATAATAAAATKATACAGAAATCAAAATTTGTGTTTAAGAACTGTATCAAGGAATCATTGAGACACATGGGCAGATCTCACACTTGACTAATTTTCTGTTTGGAGCTTCTGAATGAAATTCTGTGGACTGCCTTGACCAGTATATTAAAGTGCTTAACTTTTTACTCTTAAAAACATTTTGTTATGTTATATTAAAAATCTTTCTTCGCTAAAATATGGTTGCTAATACCTGTCCTATTCAGAAGGGCTCATGGGCAGTGGTTTCTTTCTTTTGTCTTTACAACTGTTTTTAGCATATCCATGTTGTAATTCCTCTTCTTCAGACTAAACTACCACAGTTTCTTTCTTTACAGATTTTTTTTTTTGTTAGATCCTGCACTAATTAGACCACATTGAATGATTAGGATGCCCAGCTTTGCAACTATTTTCAGTTTACATAACCCTTCTCCAGCAGCATATCCTAAACAAGAGTAATGTAGAGAGGCACAGCCGTATTAGAATTCAGATATGTATATTTCAACTGTAAAACATTGTGKTTTTTTGCTTACTGGACATTCTGCAACATGCTAGGTTTTTGATTTTACTCTAATCCATATCTTGACTTGATATCACTATGATGGAGTCCCATCAAGCTGACACAAGACAACTAGTCTTCGTCTGATGCTCTTTGGCACAATTTGATATGTTCCTCTTCTTTGACCACTGAATCAGGGGAGAAGAAACCAACATGTCGAATAGCATTGAGTGAACTATTACAATACATGGATGCATTCTTTATTTTATGCTTCCTGTAATGAATGGTTTGCACACATGACAGCCAGTACATTCCACATTTGAAAGAAGTCTTTGTCAATCATTAAAGAGAGACAAATMAGAAACTAAGATCTGAATAATGTGTTTGCAAAAAAGCCTGTGCCAATCTTGTTTTGATTTTGAGCTCTCTCTCTATTCCCTAGCAACTGTAAGTCACAACATTACACCAAAGAGCAAAACAAGAAGTTCTGTATATTCAATGCATGCAGACCTACATGAATGTATCAAAGCCATGTTTTCAAAGGCATTTTGAAAAGTTTTCCAATATCTTCTTTTTTCCAAATGCAACTGCAGAAATAAAAAATTATTATCCAGTTTTAATGTTCGAGCATAAAAGAGATGCTAATGATTATGAAATTCTTCAGGAAATATGGGTTTATTTATAAGTAAAGAGTATTTTTCAGTAATATGCTTCCAAAAGTCTTTTTCATGTTGTCATGTACTCTATTTCCTTTAAATATATTATATCGTATATAAATAAAAATTGCAGTTATGCATTCAGGGATAATCCTTTTTATTGCTACTATTATTATTATCATCATCATCATCATTATGTTGATTACATTTACAAATTGGCCTCTCAAAAAAGTTCTCAGTTAGAGGCCATATGATGACCACATTCTGGCATCTCTGAGCTTTTCCCTCTTTACATCAATTCATTTTGCCTCACTAATTTTCTGTGTTTCTTTGCACAGTGCACTCCTTCCAACATACCTACATCACATTTAGTGCTGCAATTAMATATGGATTATACTACAAAAAGAACTATAAAGGAGCCCTGAATGATGGAAAGCAGTTTCCCAAAACATTTAAGCAGTCTAAGTCTCCAGTTTTGCAGTTAGATCCTGAGAAGTTTTTATGAAATAGGAACAAGAAATTAGAGTCACAGACAAACTCTTTTTTTTTCCATCTAATTTTGTGCACTTCTTTGGCCAAACTAAACTCTAGTTAGCAAGGTGGTTATTTATGTTGCTGGATTCATTTATTGATATGCTGTTTAGCAGTTTCTCTGCTTTTTTACCCAAGTGTAAGCCAAAATTACATCTGAGGAACAATTGCATCTGTTCCATTTTTTGCTGTGATCATAACACAGAAATAATAATAATAATAGTAAATGCTAGTACCTTTTGATAGCGATGATGGTGGAAACTGATTAGTGATTAGTGTCTTGATTAAGGGGCAACACCAAGTATTCAATGAGATTTTTGATTATTTAAGTCCATTGGCATAATTTATGTTATTTTCTTACACTCTGTAATTTTATTCCCCTCACCATAAATTATTCTTCTATAATAAGATCTGACATGTTTTACTCAGGACATTTAATCATTATGAAAGTTCCTGCAGAAAGAGGAGTAGATAATTGAAAATAGGATAGTATAAAATTAATKATACAAGCACAAGAGATGCAAAACTTTGCTTTTAGTCAACTAAATATCCAGTACCTTGAAACTGCAGCTATTGCATGATATTCTCTAAAGCACCTAATGATCCTCATAAAAATCAATGGTAGTTTTACAGTACAGACAGCATGAAAATCTTCCATAGATTATATACCCKTAAAGGAAGTGATTTAGATTTTTTATCTCTTTTCTAAAGAGTAAAATATACTGGTGGTTTTGTATGCAAATAAATAATACGAGTAGTCTAAAAGATTCAATGTTTCCCTGTGTCAAGAAAAAGAATTATCTTAAAAGTACTGTAGCAAAAGGGCAAATAAAGTACAAGTCCAAACACCTGGTAACAAAATATAGAACAATTTCAGGAAATCTCATTGCATATGTTTCGTTCATTTTTGGGAAATCATTATGAAAGAAGCATCTATGACTATGCATATTTTCTAAGTCAGACATAATTTTGCTTACTAAATGAAATTTTATTAAAAAAAATTGATTTTTTTTTGTTGATGAAAGATGGATAAGCTGTGGCCCACAAGTTCAAGTTGGAAAAATAGGTTGAAAACATAGGTTTTAATTAAGATTTTTTTCTTAATGATGAAGTCTTGAAGGACATAGTATACATAAATACAGATAACATAATAGCTAGTCCTGCACCAGACAAATTTGAAAATTTGTCTTTTGTATAATTAAAAATAGAAAACAAGCAAATAAGCAACATTAAAACAAGCAAAAAACACCAAAAAGCCCCAGATATAAACCCCAAGCAAAACCTAACAATTCTAAATTACTTTCTGTGTCTGGCAAAACAAATGCACTGGATTATTGGACAATACTTAAAAACCTATAACAATAATCATAAATTCACTTTACAAACACAAATTAACTCCTCCAATTCCTATAAAAACACCCATAAATATCACCAAATTCCAACTGCTCAACCAAAATACATAAAAAATCACAATAACACTGGATGAGGGGGAAAAGGTGACAAATCCTTTCTAAGATCAATTTCAGAAAGATGTATATGTATCTAAGTAATTATACAGCTAGCAGCATTAAAAAAAAAGAAAAAAGAAAAGTTCCYATTAAATATATAAAAACAGTCTAAAACTTAGGGAATCTGTTTAAATCCTTCCTTTGTCATTATTTTATTGGGTGATGTTCTTTAGGCAAGTTCTTTAGGATTAAGAGACTACCTAGGTAACCCAGTAAGTATTTCATTTAAACTGCTTTAGGAGGGTAATTCTTCTTTGAGGGAGCAATTCTTTTCACAGATTAAAAAACTTAGACCAGATGGAAAACCTTCAAAAAACTGGATTAAATAAGTTTGCATTCAGGATTAATCAACATTTGAGTTCCAGAGTCAATGTTCACAATTTATTAATCTAACCTGAAAATTAAAGGATTTTATTTAGAGATCTTCAATATTACAATCTTAATGTTGTAGGCAAAAACATCTTGTCTGATTTCAAGCTTTACAGACAGATGTGACTTTTGACATAACGGTGAATGGCTACTTAGGTTTATGTAATAAAATCTGAACAGTTAATTAAAAACCCACAAACAACTAACCCCCCAACCCCAAAACTTGTCTGCTCTCCCTATATAATGAATAATGAATTTATATTTAATGCCAAAATAATGAATTTTAATCTTTTAGCCTACATTTGATATCACACATTTTTTAAATTAAGGTATTTCCTAAGCAAATTCACACACAACACCTAGTATAAGTTGCTGATATATTTGTAGATAATTGTTTAATATGAGTAGGTTCACTGCRTGTTCCAGTTTTTCATCACATAATAAGCTTTTGTTTTCTGACATTTTGTGCAACCAACTTCTCACATTCCTGGGTTAATGGAAAAATTAAACAGCAGAATTGTCATCTGTGCATTGTCCTTTCCAATAATGTATATTCATTTGCAATAGACTAAATTATATTCTTTCAATGAATGAAAAGGCTTTGCAGTGATGATGTAGCATAAAGAAGACAGAGTGGCTCATCAAATAGAAATATAACAACAAACTCATCAGACATCTATTTATTGTTTTTATTCTCAAGTTCTCAAAAATCAGGATCCACCAAGAAGTATATGTAGAGTTATGTTAGTGTCTAAATCCTTGAAATTGTCTCCATGCTCCAACCTCCAAAACCTGACTTTCATAAAACATGTTCCCACTCCCTAGATAGTCAGTATCCTGAGGCAGACATTGGTGAAACTAGAAAATTCCTGATGAAAACTGAGAGAAAAAAATCACTTCAGATTACCACCTTAAATACAACACAATGCTTTTGGGTTTTTTTCCACTCGGGGCAAAAAAAAACCCCAACAAAACAAACAAACAAACAAAAAAAGCACAAAAAACCAAACCAAAAACTAAACAAAAAAACTACACCAAGAGAAAAAAAAMCCCTAAAATCTTAGTGCATTGTTTCATATCCCCACAAAAGAAGGAAAAAAGAGAYTGATTTTCTCTCCCTGTGCTCTTTAATTTTAAGGGGGTATCAAGTTCTTCCCTTCTAACCTTTGTTTATAGCTCACTCCTTTCATAGTCATGATGAAACATCATTCTAATACCGTTCTGCTCTTTCATTCAGGAATAAAAAGCTGGGAAAGGTATACACAAGAGACTGCACTTGTAGAATGTCATTGAAATAATTGGAATAAGCCTGACCAATCGTTCTAAAGAAAAAATCCCAAATTATGACCAACTTAAACCCATTTAACTACATTAATTTGCTGTTCTTGGAGCCCATTTCATTACAACATTAAATTTCCAAATTTTTTCCATAGATTAAACCAATCTGTGAATATAAATTATATATATAAATATAACAGCAGTATAGCTTTCAGGGAGCTGGCTTAAAAGTATGTCAGGTAGAGAACTATACACACCAAAATCAAGAGATATCTAAAAAAAAAAAAGTATTTTTAAAGCTGCTGCAAAGCATTTGGTAGAAATTTATGCCCTGCTAATACAATCTCTGCAGGGTTAGAAACTGTAGCATTTTCATCCTTTTTTTGCTTTGTCCAGAGGGGTAATTTATGTGTTAGTGAGCTGATGAGGAAGAAAGAGGAATAATACAAAAAATTGTTTCAGAATATTGAGAGCAAGGTTCACATCTTATTCTATGTGTCTCAAAACTTAGTTACAGTTTGCAATCAAAATTTTCAGTATTGATAAACTTGACACAGTTACCTTGGGGCAGTAAAGTGCATGTTAGAATATCAACTCTCTTACTGCGCTGCGTGCGTAACCAAGCAAACCCCCAATTCTGTCTGCCAATCATAAAAGGAATGAGAAAAAATAAACTCTGTAGTGCCCAGGAATGAAATAATCTTCCGAGAGGTTACTTTTCATAATCCCTATCAATTAATAGAATTTTTAAAGTGTAAATCCTGTCTAAAGAAAAAGAAAATTAATATATATAAAATAACAGTGAATGTTCTTATTATCCACATGTGTCTAATCCTTCACTGAATCTTACTAAGCTCTTGGCCTCAATTATATTTCAAGACAATGAGTTTTTAATGTTTCAATTTACACTAAATTTCTTTTTTTTTCATTGTATAATGAAAAAGGTTAAAAGAACTAGATTCAGATTTACCTGTAATTTCTGAATCTCTATAGCTTTATAGGCATCTCTACATTAACAATTTAAAATGAGGCAATACTATGGTTTTGAAGAGAATCCTGCCCTTATGCCCCTTTTCAGCATTTGATTTGCAGACTGTTTTTGTAGAGCAGCTTTTCTCTTTTGCACATATTCCCTTGTGAAGAAGCCTAGCAGGAATCTCACCACAAGACCCAAATATTCCCTCCTGTTCCAAGGGGGCATCAAGTTGTGAATTGGGTCGTGGTCACAGAGTCAATGGGCGCCATGACACAGACTCTGTTCACAGGCCAACAACAAGGCTCTTGAGCTACTCTAACCACCTGAAGTGGTCCTTGTGTGTCATAAAAGGAGCAAGAACTGCACTCAGCATCTTCTAGCCTTCTGCTCATAAGCCTGGAACTGCTCTTCCATCTCAGAAACCTTGGTCATCACTTGAACTAAGATAGATTTGCCCACTCGGATCTGGTTTGCCACTTCATGAGAAGTCATGAGCTGCAAAATTCACCTGAAGAGCAGCTCTCCCCCACTCTCAAATCGAAGATGAACGTAGGCCSTGAAAATTGGAAGGGAGGATGCCAAAAAACAGCTCATGGCAGGGCACCTGAGTTGTTCCCTCACCACCAAACATTTCTGCATAAACTGAGACAGTTCTTCAATAAAATCACTCGAAAGGAAGAACTAGCAAATACTGTTTTACTTTTCAAACTGGAAGTATAACAGAACTGGCAATCCAGTGTTCTGCTGCAGTCAAATGATGAACACTCCACTCTGACACTTTCTGTGGACATTGAGAAAACAAAAAGGACAGTTGGTTGGGCAGCAGCTGTAGCAGACATCTTTTTATGAAAATCCTTTCTTAGGATTTTTTCTTCGTGAGAAGCTGAGAAGCTCCAGGAACAAAATGCAAACAATGGTTATCTGCTGCTGTGGAATGCAACAGGTGCATCTGTGATTGGTCTCATGTGGATGTTTGGATTTAGYGACTAGTCATGGCAGAGCTGACTCTCTCTCTCTGTCCRAGCCAGCTGCCTTTGTTATCATTCCTTTCTATTCTTAGCTTAGCTAGCCTTCTGAGATGAAACCTTTCCTTCTTCTTTCTAGTATAGTTATAATGTAATATATATATCATAAAATAATAAATCAAGCCTTCTGAACATGGAGTCAATATTTTCATCTCTTCCCTCATCCTGAAAACCCCTGTGAACACTGTCACACAGCAGCCACCACACAATGCAATTTTGAAATATGGTTTAGCAGCAGCAACATCATGAATATAAATTATATTTTATTCTTATATGGATTACAAAGGTAAAGGTGGTAGGAACACACAAATGCAATAATGTCCTAATTATCCACATAAAATAGATGATATGAAACTGTGATTCCTAAGCATATATGTGGAACTGTGTGTAGTCAAAGAAACAAAGGTTTACTGAAAAAGTTTTCATCAAAGAAGTTGAAACCAGATGTATATAGGCACATTTGGCCCAAGTATCCAGATTTATTTAATGTAAACTTCATGAACCACATACAACATAAACATGASGAACAGCAGAACCGTCTATTTTATCTATTGATCTGCTCCTGTATAATCAGGAGGAAAATATTTTAGTGAACAGCTAAGTCAAATGTAACCTGCATTAACACCTCTCTGTCTTTGTGGTCGAAATACCAATCTTCCCATTTTCTGGAGATCCTCTGTGCCTTTATTCATGGCACATGATCCTAAAATATTTTAATTTCATCTACCACTTTTCCATAAATAGAATGAGAACCAAGCAATTTCAGATGCAGATGTCTCATAATGGAAAAACTTGTACTACTATTACTATTAGTTTATATATTTTTTCACATCTGTCTTTTTCATTATGACAGTACTGTCATATTTTCTTCTAGATATGCGGAGCAATTTTAAACAAACTTCTAGATTCATGCTGAAGACTCTTGTATTTCTCCAGWTTATGTTAACTGACAGTTTTCAGTAAAGTATTCTTTCCAATATGAATCATCTGGCATKCCTAAGCCACTTTTACATGCCATGATGATATTCATGTAATTTGTGTGGGCCACTCAGATACTGTGCTGATTATGACTTGGAGCAGTGTTTTTTTCACAGTGCCCAGTATGGGGCAGTGGTTTGGATTTTTTCTGAAAACGGTGTTGGTAACAGGTGTATTTTTGTTCTTGCTGGGCACTACTTGCACAGAAGCAAGGCCTCTTCTGCTCCTTGTGCCACACTGCCAGTGGGGAGGCTGGAGGTGCACAAAAAGCTGGGAGWGGACACAGGACCAGTGACTCCAAGTGACAAAGGGGATGTCCCAAATCGTGTGACACTATACTCAGTATGTGGAGGGAAGAAGGAGGGAGGGCAAACATTCAGAGTGTGATGCTCTTCTTCCCTAGTCACCATTACCAGGTGGAGCCCTGCTCTCTTAGCACTGGCTGAACGCCTGCCTGCCCATGGAAGGAGGTGAATGAACTCCTTGTTTTGCTTTTCTTGTGTGCTCAGCTTTTGCTTTCCCTATTAAACTGCCCTTACCACAACCCACAGGTTTCCTCACTTTCACTGCTCTGGTTCTCTCCCCCAGCCTGTGGGTGTGGTGGTTGGCAGCAGGTGTTTAACCACAGAGGTTACCCATCTAGTCTGACTTTTCCTTTTGTTTCATTGACTCTGTCACTGATCACTTACTTTTGCACATTACTCACAAATGGCAAACAGCTTTACTGCTATGGAATCAAAAGGTATATTTAATTTTTCAAAGGTAGAATGGTTCTTTTTCTTTATTTTGTATCTGCTACAATTGCATCTTATACCTCCACATTGTACTGCATTGCATTTTATTTTCCTTAATCTATTATTTTGCACTACTTTAAAGTCAAAAAAAAAGAAAAGGAATTGTCATCTTTTCTAAGCACACTTGAGTGATTTGTCAAATACTGCTGGTTCAAAACCTTATTTTACTTCCATCAAAGACTACATTTTACCCCACTATTTTTTTTTTCATTTTTTATACTCTGTGGATTGCTTCAGTTGAATTCCCACCTTTTCACAGAAGCTGGACTAACCTGACCTCTTAAGGGCTCTGTCAAGTCTTTTCAGATGCCATTGGTGACATCCAGAAGTCGAGTCGCAACTACTTTTTGTAAGTGTAAAGAATAATCTTTCTTTTAGACATAGTCTGTAGTCATGTTCCCATCTGGATTCATGTTTTTTCATGTTTAAYGAAAATGTCAGATTAACACAGTTTAAAGCATTTATAAAAGGGTGACTGAGGAGGTATCTAAGTATTTATTATATGTACTTAACCCTTATGTGTTGTTGAAAGCGATACGTCAAATTACAGCAATTTTGTGCTGGCAGTGAGGTACTCTTTTACAGGACATTACATAAATTGTAAATGTCTTCCCAAAGCATAATCATCAATCAAAACTAGCAATGATAATGTTGCCAGCAAAATTAGAAGCAAGCTGTCAAGAAGCAAATACAAAAATCATTATGGAAGAAACTCAAATTTATGTTTAGCTCTAAAAATTACTTTTCTCCAGCAAAGGAAGATAATATTTTTTGTCTTTCCAGTCACATTTAAGGACATTTCCTAATAAAAATTTAATATTTACAAAATTAGTAAAATGATTAATGCATTYACTACATAGATCTATTATTAACCAGTGGAAATCTGGTTAAAAAAACAGGCAGGAAGAAAAGGAATAACTATGGGGTATCACTTGTCATCAAACTCTTCAGATAATTCTAAAAAGATTATAGAAACATTGTTTGCAATTAAAAAAAAGAAAGAAAATGAAAAGACATTGATTCATTCTCTTCTCCCACCAACTGTAAAAAGAGTTTTGATTAAAAAGATCAAATTTTCGAAATTCAGTGAAAGAAAGAATCCAAACTGATCCTCTGTTATTAATAAAACAATAATTTTGGAGACTCAAACTACTGTCCATCAAATTAGCATTGAGAAATGATTAAGCATTAAATATGAGGGATGTAATTTTTTTTTCTTGTTTCAAAATGTCTTTTGTCTTACAACTTTACTGCTACGTATACTATAGAATGTCATTTCAACTAAAAGAAGGGGAAAGGAAAAGGAAAGAAAAAAATAGAAGTCTTATTATTATACTTGTTACACCTATCATTTGAAAAAAGYTTATGAGGCTTGACATTTTTCATGGCCTTAAATAATTAACTGCAGACTAAAAGGCTGAGCAAATATGATTAGTCAATTAATAAATGTTATTGATTTAAAAACATAATAATATTACACAGTGCTAGAACCATCTATTTTAGATGACATAACTGTATACATTCTAAGTAAACATTGCTCCCTAAAATTCCTTCTTCCCTTAAAAATTAAAATAAATTACAATGATAATTTCTTAATGAAGCATGTACAAATATTCAGTTTCTTTTTGGATTACTAGCTAGCTAGCATACTGCATGCCTAATGGGTTGTTCAATCATAATAAAATCAATTTCACCTTTCCAATGTGATATGCAAAGTTATGACTTCTTTTTAAAATTGCAACCTTCTCTGGAGTGCTTTATTTAAATAAATATCTATTAAGAAGCTGAAACATTTTGCAAACTTGTCCCTATACTTAAAATAAGTAATAAAGTAAGCATGTAAAATAAGTTCAGCGAACTAATTTTTGGAAGACCTGTTAGCATCAGCTTTAAAAAAAATGAAAACAAAACCTGAAAGAAAACAATTTAAAGAAAAAAATAAGCAAAGACAAATTACCCTGTTATCATTGCTGCAGTTTGTATCTCAGTTGCAGTGATGTAACATTTGAACTCGTGTCAGTTTTACATATTGAGGAAGATTAAATGTCTTCTCACTTCTTCCCAAAGTAAAAAGTGTAGTAGTTACACTACACTGCCAGTGAAAGATGAGAGGAATGATAGTATCTGACTTTCATTATAATGCTGTCTTTKTGATAACAGCTCTTTACCAAACATTCATACAGTAACCTTATATCTAGAAATCTAAAATTGAATGGCTATGGAGAGATGTTGCACACTGACAACTACTATAGCATGATTTAGCTAACCAACATCAATTTCCTCCCAGCCCATAAAGCAAAATCCATCCAGCCTTTATGTTGTGGCATCTGCAAGCAGCAGCCCAGGATAATACATAACCAATGAAAAAAAGTCCCAAAACATTCTCTACAAAACCAATAAATAAATGCACAAAAAAAACACCCCAATGAATAAATAGAATTACTTAAAAAGGTGAAATCAAAGAAATCACCCTCCAATCAGATTCTTAAAGATATTCTTTCCACCTAAATCTTCTTATTAATAGTTTCACTTTATTCTGATGTCTGGAGTTACATTTGCATCATTGATGCAAATTTCCCCATTTTCTAAGTATTAGCTTTTCAAGAAATATTGTCTGGTTCTTGCCTTTTTGACCCATCAACTGCATAACAGTTTAGACTCAGACTAAGGGGTGTGACATATTGTTTCATTTAATTGCACTGTACAGATGATTTAGACTCATATACATAATAAACTAMCAATATTTAGTTGAATTCTTAGCCTACTTCTTCTGAACAATTTGTACCCTTCCTGTAGTGCCTAGTCTTATATTCCAGAGCACAGGCAGTGTTCTCCTTGTCTTGTAGAGGGATGACTACAGAAGGGCTGTGCTCTTGAGAGAACTGATAAGCACTTTGGTGATGGAGATTTTTCACCTCCATACTGCTCCTAGAATATTTCTTCCCCTAGCATACTCTCTGTCATCTCACCTGATTTGCAGCCAATGGATGTGACTTTGTGTTTATCTGTAGAACAAGGTGAGCACTAAGATTTCCTGTAAGTGCACGCACCAATTGCCAACACCATCGTAATGAGGTGCATCCATAACTGTTTCATTTCTATTTGATAGTTTTCTTTTTGTTCTGCTAAACAGGTTTAAAGAAAACCTGTATTATGTATTATGTATTTGTTCCTACAGTGCAGTTATGTAATGTATGTAACCTAATGCTTTAAACACCTCTTTCAAATCAAAGCACAGTAACTTTGAAAAATATGCACTTTCATGGACTATTGATGACATTTTTAGCATCTCTGTATTAAATTGGGATTCCTATTTTGTTCTCTGAGATAGATCGTCAGTGAAGTTTGCAATGGTTTAGGTTCCAGTCTGCCTGACCCTAAATAGGGTTATTAGCATAATTTTTTTTCTCCAAAGGGTATGAAAAAGTAAGATAGGAGAGTAAAACCTTCACCAGAATTGTGAAACAGAAGGAACTACTGAAAGGTGATTTAATGACGCAGGCAGTAAAAGGAAGCTACAAAACACAGATACTGTGATTGTTCTATTTTAAAAAGTAGAGGTTGTGAGGTTTGGCCCCTGGAAAAATGRATTTTTTAAATATCTGGAGAGATAATCACTGAAAGACTGAATAATATGTAATGGCTAATAGATACAACCCGTAAGAAAAAGTGCAGTGGTTCTGTGAAGTGTAACAGTAGCTGAAACTTAAAACCTCCCATGAAGTCCCCCAGCAGCTCCTGATACACAATCAAGACAATATTTTTTGATGTGTATAAATTCTATGGAAAAAATCTATTTCCACAGCCACAGCAACTGGTGGCTGCAGASTATTTCCACAATTTTAAAGGGGGTAAAAAGAGAAAATATTTTGAATGCATGGTGGAATTGAATAAATTGACAATGTCCTGTCAGTTTTATACAAGATTCTGGTGAGGTCAGAAATTTATACTAATTATGGTGGAATCTGTTCCTGGGCAGAAAATAGAATGGACCTATCCAAAATCTTTTACCCAKTGAATCTGGGCTGATGAGAAAATCCATGGCAACATTGGTGCTTTGGGGTGTCTTAGTACTGAAGAGACCAAGTTKTTGCCCAGTAACCCACAAAAGATGAATTCAGGCGCTGCTGCAGAGATGATACCAAAAGTAGCATTAATTACACTTTAATTCCATGTTTATACCATCCCATATCTCCACGCTCTGAACTTCATAAAATATTTTCTTCTTCATTAGACATATATTTTTATCACAATTATTTTCTCAGACTAGGGTGTTGCTTGACTTTCTCTCTTTACCTATCACAACCAYAACCATCACCATCATCATCATCAACATCATAATATTTCCCTGCACTTCATCTGTTTGGAATAGTTCAGAATCTTCTCATTCTTTCTTCTGCTTCCARGATGCATTCTCTGGGGCTAAAAGCTCTCCTCAGACTTTGCCCAAAAGCTTCTCAGCTTGCCAAGTGAACACACAGTCACACAATAAAAGGTAGAGAATAAAGAACCAAAAATATACCCACTGACAAATGCTGCAGGCCACAGAGTCCAAGCTAACACTGAGCATATGAGGACCACAGATCAACTGGCAGAAACCTCAACAATTTAGACAAAATGCTTGACAACAGTACTAAGTAGAAAAAGGAAAAATTAAGAAGTAAGATGAACAGTGAAATAGAACCTTGTGATAAGTTTAAGTGAAAAAGCAGGTGAAAAAGAAACTAAACTTTCCGCTATGTCAAGGAGAGGGATATAGTCAGAGTATCATCAAAGTCAAAGCAATTCTAAAAATGATTGAACAGCATTTAACAAAATATCACCAGCAGAAAAATGCAAAGATTCAAGCAGAGCTGCACTCCCCATGAAGCCATGATATCAAACAGGGCATGAGGACAACAAAGGAAAGACATCAATAGTGTGGAGCACTTATTAGATCAGGTGCACAACTTGCCCACTGGAAGGTTAGCACAGAGCTAAGGGAAATACCAGATACTAGCTCTGCTGCTCACAGAACAACACTGTAAACTTTGCATAAGTGTAAAAGTATAAAAATGGAATCAACTGGATGCGGAACAATGAGGAAAAGAAGAGAAGAGAGGGGAAGARAGACAGAAATAGGGAAAAAAACAGAGGAAAGGAGAAAGGGGGGAGGGGGAAAGGAAAATGGGAAAGGGAGGGAGGGAAAATTTTTGTGATGTAAAAAATAATTAGTTTAATTTGGTAATTTTAGAATTATTTCCCATGAGAAAAATAAAAATATTTAGAATAACATTGGTATTTATCCCAAGAGATAGGCAAATTCTTTCTAAACGTGATCATGCCTCTTGCTCAAAGATCTCATTTATTTCTTGCCCCCTCTTTTCACCAGGCTGTTTTCTGGCTGTCTTAGGAAGAAAGGACATAGCCACATGATGACATGAGAGAAAATAATGTTGTGTTTACAGTGATATGTTTCACTAAATCTTATTCTTCTAAAAATCTGTGCAATGATTGTTGGAATAACCACAATTTAAGTTCAGATGTGGAGACAATGAGAGAAAGAAACAATATGGCAATGAAGAATGAAAAAGAAGGTTTGCTGGAGAAACAGAAAAGGACAAGAAATAAGAAAATAAACAGAAACAGAAGTGAGAAAAAAGGACAATTTTGAAGAGCTCTGCATGGTCTATACCAGTATATTTAACAAGATATGAGACATTTCTACAAATAACCTGTAAGGCTATGTTTTCTGTGTTTGCAGTAGGAATACTTTGGGCAAAAATCTAATGTAAAATATCAGATTTTCAATAGCCAGTCCAGGAATCTTGCTGAACATTTGCATCAGCCAGCAGCAGTGTTTCCATGAAGGCAGCAGGCACAGTCCATCTGGACTTCTAAGTGGGATCATTTCATGTTTAAGGACTATGATTTGAATTCAGGCMGTTTCTGGCTAATGAAAAATACATGGTAGTTCATGGCATCAGTAAGATGATTTGCCCTGAACTCCTGTATCATGCTATTGATAATAGGAAGAGTAAAGACAAATCTTCTAATAAGTGCTTTCTTTAAATGCTGTCTTTCTAATGAAATAGTCTATACACTGGACTCCACAAATTTTGTATTAGCACACTTCTKCTCAGCCATTAATGTAATGCTAATCACATTTGTTTGTCTGTCACCATCTAGACTATTGCAAATAAGAAACAATACAAGGAAATGAGACTATATGTGAAGGGGAGAGAAATAAATTTTGTTAAAGTTCTTCAAGATAATAATAAACAGTATAGCAAAAAAACTAAATGGAAGGRAAATGGAAGAACAAGAGAGAGAGTGACATGAAAAAATAGAACAATAGAGAAAGCAGTAAGAGGTGAAAATGATACCCTGAAGCATGATT
The DNA here is from genome assembly GCA_014549065.1 of Cardinalis cardinalis. NCBI lineage: Eukaryota > Metazoa > Chordata > Aves > Passeriformes > Cardinalidae > Cardinalis > Cardinalis cardinalis. Next base: position 9,522,466 of record JACDOX010000011.1, on the reverse strand, counting down.
AAATATAAGACAGGATGTCAATAATTCATAAAAAGAAATGGCTACTTAGAAATGCAAAGCTTACCTCAGCTTGGTTTGGAGATATTGTCAGTATACAGGTGTGAAAGGGGTCTGTGATCTGTCAGTAATCAATCAGTATTTTATATTTAAAAAAAAAAAAGAACTTGAATAATTTATACTGAATTTTTCATTCTACCTCTAAGAATTGAACATAGTACCTGGAAGCAGCTAGGCCAATGATCTCATGTCTAATAAAGAAGGTGCAGACCTAAATGATGTCAATCTGATTCATAAGACTGCCTGTCTATAGCCAGGAACATGGATGGTTGTGACAGTATTTGAAGATAAGAAGATGGAAATAAATGTCTACTCTGGACTGAGCAAAGACTGAAGGCTGTCGAAAGAGATGTTGGCAGTGTGCCCTGTCTGTGTGGGGATATATTACCAGTTATGAATCTAGACTYTCTAAACTCTCAAATTAGGACCAATATCTTCATTTAAACTTTCCCTTCTCATCRGGTAAGGCATTATGCTGCTCAGAGAGAAACAGAATGGAATATTGTTTCCAGAAAGGTAATGGTGTTATCACTTGTCATTCTCTAATGAAGCTAAGAGAGCACTGGCAGGCTGGATGCAGAGTAAATCACAAAATGTTACCAACAGTCTAAAAAAATATTCTCATTTAGCCTGTATTCTGAAAATATCTTGCTACTGAGACAGCTGCTTTTATGTATTTATCCTGGAAAACAAAACCAAAGAAAACCAAAAAAGCTTTCAAGGGTTACCAGGGCACATAAATCCCAGTCAGTAGAATATGAAGAGAGGTATCCTGGCACTGACYGGAGCTGCAATAGAGGACATGAAGACATCAGCACTTCATGATGAAGGTCTCAGACTTCAGGGGCATTCTCTTGTTACAACTCCAGGAATGGTTGAGACATCAGTCAATCAAGGGAAGTGGCACCAAGGAAAGWGATGCTGTCCCCTCTCCTGGTTTCGCCTGGAACTCTCCCCTGGGGTGTTTTCTGGACCCAGTGCAATCACTTCGACTTCACCCCTTACAATAAATGTTTTCATTTTTATGGTTATAAATATCTCTCACACACCTAAGGTAGCTGTAAAGAAGCAAAGCATGAACATTATCAATATATGTCTTCAGCATTTGCTGTTGTACTTCACCTTATTAAAGAGGAGTTTTAAAAGACTTGATTTAGCTCATTATTTGTGTTGTAATTTTTGACAAAAATTAATTGTTCTGAGGGAGCAACTCAGAGTCCTAGAGAAAGTATTATGGTGACACAGTAAGTGCATTTAATATTTTATTGCACATATTCCTGAGAAAATGTTTCTTTCTGATTTCTCTTTGATTTCTCTCTGGTTTGGGTGTTATATTAACAATTCCACAATGTATCTCTGAGCAGCAGTTTTGTGGGTGTCTTCATTTTTCTTGTCAATTCTTCTGCTTATCACATGTGAAACAAATGAAGAGCACCATGAAATTTGATAGCATGATATTTGTGCAGTGCTCATCTTAGAATAGTCCTTCCTGCTCCTTGTTAGTGCCCCCATTCTCCATCAAGCCAAGTAGAATATTAAAACCTTCCATTTTCCCAATATTAAATTATGTGACAAAAGTCCTCAAAAATGAACCCTTTGAAAAAAATCCATTCCACCAGCTTTTATAACTTTGCTGCTTGAGACTCRTTCTGATAGTCTCCTATCCCTCCAAGCTGCACTCTAAATTCATAAGCAGTTAGATTTTGCTTTTGATCCCTGAGCAGATTTCAAGTTAAATATTGCTCTCAAACCATCTAATCACAACAGCCACTTGGTCTATTTCCTTCCACGCTGAGGCAGACTTTTAAATTTTATTTGGTATTTAAGTTTATCATGGCRCAAATCTCTTCCATTGCTGCTCAAGCAGTGTCAATGCTAGCCTGCTAGATCATTTCAGCACCTATTGAGGCATACTTGYTTTCTCAGGGATAAAAAATTAAATAAATAAATAAAACAGGTGAACAGAATGCTTCAGATGATTCATAAACATGTGAGTTATAGTTTCTGGGTTGTTTTTGGTTGGTTGGTTTGCTTGTGGGTTGTTTTTATGTTCTCAAAAACTGCCTCAAAGTCTTTTCCTGAAATCAGGTTTGCCAGTCACTTTCAGAGGAGTCGTGTTGATGCACATGTTTGGGAAAATTCTTACTGGCATTTTAAAAGAGACTGCTTTTTTCCCAACAGGAAAGGTGTTGTGTAATTAACTCTTTCTAAGTCAATATTTATCCTCTAAACCATTAGAAATAAAAGCTTMTTTTTCTAAGGTGCAAGACACAGATCATCTACAGACTATACTGGCTTTTTTAACATATTATCAGAAAGAAGGAAATTGTCAGAAATCTATTTAATAGAAAARTCATGGATTTGGTGATGGTTTATATAAATCACAATTAAAATTTTAAGAGATTCAAAATATTATTTATTAAATTCATAGCAAAAGGTATTCTGAATCAGCTGAGATGGGACATAAGTATCTATGAGTATCCAACACTAATMATTTTGCTAATAGAGAAGAAACAAAATTTGCTTTCAGAAAAGTTATGAGTGACCAGGTAAACTATGGGTATAAGGAAATATTTATTAGTGTTATTTATCATCTTTTGAATTAATTTCTTGCTTTTCCTGAACTGTAACACCTTCTTGTGAATAGTATGTCCTAGAAATGTACATAAAAAAACTCCCCTTCATCATCATCTACCCAGGGAGGTGGTGGAATCACCATCCCTCGATGTGTTTAAGGGAAGACTGGATGTGGCAATTGGTGCCATGATCTAGTTGAAATGTTAAAACATGGGTTGGACTCAATGATCTCAAAGGTTTCTTCCAACCTAGAAATTCTGTGAYTCTGTGATTCTGTGATTCATTATAAGAAACCCTTTGTTGTTTCTCTCATATTGCTCACCTAAGGTCTAATGGCTTAACCTGATCTACAATTTCATTTTGTATATGATCTTAGTTGAAAAATTATTATTTATCTTCTATTACTATTCATATACCCTGCAAATGTGTCCTCCTGCATTTCCTTCCCTCCCTGTCTTGTTCCCCAAAAATGCAGTTAGAYACTTTTCAGTTTTCAAATGAAATACATCTATAATAGTCTGAAGACTTTASTATGAATCATAATACACAGCTATAATCAATGTGTAACCATTACTCTATGTTAAGTCCTTTATAAYCAGCTCTCAGGAAAGGACCAGTAGCTGGAACTGATGGATTCTTACCTGATCTTCATCGTAAACAAATCTATAATATCTATATCTATAAAAAAAATTCAATCTTATCTATAAAGGACTTTGAATTTTTCTCCTTTAAATCTTTGTGAATTACTCTTTTTCCTATCTACACTAATGGAAACCTTTTCTCATGGTTAAATTTTAAGTGTGTGACTAGTTCTTTTGTGTTTGCATTTAGCCATGTTCATAAGTGTTCAGCATGATGTAAAATCTTCAGTTCTTCTAAAAGCAGGAAATAAAAATTTTCTTGTTTCTACAACATGTATAGTGTTTTGCCTTTTCTCCATACAGATTCTAGTCTGTAACTGGGGATTATAGAAATATAAAAGCTTAATGAGCATCAGTCTATCGAATGTCAGGATTAATTTAATTCATAATAAAATCCTGCAGCAGGACAATTGCTATCTAGAGGAACTAAAGCCTGGGAAAACCAAATTGCTTTATCACTTGACTGTTTTTTGTCAGTCAGATTTGTCCTCAGAACACTATAGTTCATTTAGAGCTCAGACTAACTCTTAAGATTCTAATATCTCTCATTTTTTCAGGGGATATGTTTTTTCAAATGGGGTCAAGGATACTGCTCAATTCTTATGGGYCTTAAATAGTCATTGTATGCAACCTCAGGCAGTAACATGAAATGRTTTGGAAACCAAGATATGAGAGATACTCCGTTTTGTTGATGATCCCTTGAGTCATCAAAATGCCTTAGAACACCACTTTTCTAAGATAATAAATCCACTGGAGAATTATCTAAACCCACCCAATCCTCATTAGGATTTTTTATTAATTTTATGTCTGCTGCATTGATAATAACAGCACATGAATTTTTAAAAAAATATTCAAAGCATCCTATGGGACAATGTATTAAACATAATATCTGAGGCTTATCCTTTTGACTGTCAAGTTTAATATCAATAAATAATATTCAAGCTCAATTACCCATTGATAACGTATTGCAGCACATTATAGATTTCCAGCATTGACTACTAGGATTGCAAGTCCCCAGCAGCAAATAACACCAGAATGAAAAAGGTTTTGTTTCCATTCTTGGGTTTGTACACTTTAGGAATTGACAGGAAACTTTTTGTCCCATAGACTCACCTCCCTAGGTACAGGACATGCAGAATCCCTCCTGAAGGCACTGGAACTCCTGGTAATCAGTACATACAAGATCACTCCCATGATATCACTTCAAATTACTGAAAAAACTTGGGAAATACAGAACTAAACTTATTCTAGTAGTCTTGGGAATTTGTATCTTCCTGTGTTTCTGATTGCCTATTAGACAACGGTAGTCTTAATTTCCATTTAATTTTTATTCATGTAATTTTAAAATGCCATTTCTTTTAATCTAAGATGTTTGCTGGCAACTAAATTCTAATTGCTTGAAAAACAGGTTCCAGTGCAATTATTAAAGAAATCTTTGATTGCCTGAGGTAGATAGATATAATTTCCTAGACTGTGCAAATTAATTATCATTGATCTGCTTGACATTCTATGCCTATCTCTATATATGTGCATATATATGCAAGATATATATATATGTGAGATATATATTTATATATACACACACACGTATATATATAACTTTAAATCTTGCTTAATAGCTGAGTGTTGTTAGAATAGTTTCTGATCACGATGATTCATGGCACACATTGATAAGTTTTCTTGATAAAAACTGACACTGATTAATAGATATGCTAAGTTCTTGCTATTATAAATACATCATAAAAGCATCAGATGCCTTTTGAAGGTAAAATAAAGTTGGGGAATTCAAGGTTCTGAAACAAAAGCAGACTGGATAACTTAGTCTTTCTTCCTATTTCTCTACAATTTCTCTTTGGAAATGCCTTTAACTTTTGATGTTATTTCTGGTAATGTGTTGGCATAAAGACCGCTAACACCAGACCATTTTTCTGTGCTGTATATGAATTTCCTAATTTTCTTCAGGGGTGAGAGGTGAGGTAGAGCATATGTACATCATTTMTTTTTCTAGATAAATATTAACTATTTAATGCTATTGTACATACTGACTTTTCATGTTTATCTGCTGAATGGGTAACAAAAATAAAAAGTTACATTGCACAAGCACGAATTTCATGTAACGTACTCCTTTTTTAACATGTCTCTGTATCTGCCATATTGCATTATTGCTCATTCCTAACACTTCATAAGCCCCCTGTTTTGTTTGTATTGTCATCCTTAGAATTTTTTTATTCCAGAAGAAAATAAATTAAGTACCTAAAATATCTCAAATATTCTCCAAGCTAAGGCACTTTGGAGTGTAGCCAGAGGTAAAAGGGAATAACTTTGATATTCAAGTGTATTTTACRTTAATTTCTTGTGTCTTTGGCCATCAAATAAACAGAATTTTTGAGAATTTAAACTTTTGATGCTTAAATTCTACCCATAGCCTTGCATGGATTTGGTCTGAATGAAMTTGGTAAGGTCACAGAAGGAAACCAAGCAGGTCAGGAATTCTTTCCATTCCTAGACTGGTGACCCAAACACAAAAATGCTTTGATTTTTCTTAGTTCAGTTGAACTTGGTTTTTTATAAACTCTGTTTTGAATTTGCCAATTATGGCTACTTGCAATAGTGAATTTGAGGGGCCTATCCATTGATCAAACATGTGATGAAACATTTTTCCATAAAACCCTCTGACAATCATCAAAACACTACAAGCTTTTAGATGCTCCCAGTCCATTTTAGAATCAATGCAAATGGTTTCCAGTCCATTGCAAAAGTGACGTTTTGGAACTTGCCTTATTTAATGCTCACTAGGAGGCAGAAAAAGTGTTTCCCATTCGTTTTTGTCTAATGCCTTGTGCCAGCTGTCTTTTACAAGGTTTCTAATTTGTCTCCATTCTATATATCCCCTTTTAAGATCTGAAAAGGTCTTCKGAAGAATTTCTGATATTACTTGAGTTACACACACATAGATCTTGGATAAGCTTTGCAGATTCTGTTTTCTCAGTGACATTCTGGAACATAAACAAATGCATTTTACTGTTTCAACTGCTTAGTTTCATATCTCATTGGTTGCACTCTCTATTAAAAAAGAAAAGCTTGAAGAGATTTTCAGAGTCAGAGATACTATATGTTTTTTTAAGTTTGGTTTCATGCAAGCTTTTAATTTGGGTTCTGTGTACAGATTATGATGGGTGGTCTTCCTTGATATATGCCATAATCAAATTTCAGCCTGACTATAACATCATGTAGTTTGTTGTTTTTCTTCTTTTTCAGATTTATCAGACAAGTTCTTCTGTTTATATGTCCTGACTTTATTTGCTCTCATGTGATGTCATGGAGGTCTTTTTGCTTGCTCTAATGGTTTTTCTTTCTTTGGCTGTCACAAACCCCATTTTGGGAAAAATGTGAGGCTTTATCCAAGCTTTTCATTCCAGTGTAATCTTTCTTGTCTTAAGTCAGGCTATTTGAGTGATTTATGCCAAAACTTTTAGTAGGTGTTTTATTGCAAAGTATTAATTTATTTTTCAATGAGAAATAATGCAAAGATTACCTGTAACCGTATTTATAGAATTTATATTTATTCTCTATTATTTTGTTTCCTATTTATTCTGGGCTCAGGTCCAACTGTTTTGTCTTTTTTGGGGGGGGGGAGAACAAAGCAATCTAAAGGTATSTGAGAGAAATTTCTAACTGAGATAAACTGACCTATTTCCATGTATACAGGCTACTTAAATGAAAATTTAGTGTTTGCAGCAGGCCAAAGAGGGGCCCCAACTTTTGTTTTTAAATGACAATTGAAAGTTTCATTGATAATGAGTTATACACAGTGAAATGCTATTTAACACATTGATTGCTTCTATTAAGTTGCCAGTCATAAAGATAGTGTTAACTTGAACTAGCAGAACTATTTCATCAACATAAKCTCTATGATTTTTCTCTGTATTTTATTTCTTTTCTCTTTCATTTCCTCTTTCATTTTCTACTGGCATAGTATTTTGTAGTAAGTGAAGCATGAACACTCATTTTCACTTACAAAGCAGACCATTTACCTACTTGGAATGTAAAGACATTTAGTACATTTGCCACTGTGTTTTTCATGTAGCAGACATAAAATACAGTGTGATTACAGAGAAAAGATGTGGGCTACATACTTAACACTTAATGTCTTAAACGTTTTTATGGAAATATATATTCTGTTCTGCTTTCTCTCCTCTTCATGACTGCAGCATTGCAGAATAGCTACAAATTGTTGTCTTTAACCCTTTGAGAATATTTTTGACTGATGAAATTTCTAACAGCAGATTATCAATGTATATTCAAGCTTTGAATCAATACTGGAAGAAAAAAAGCATAACAAGGCTTCTATTTTTGCTCTGTATAGTCAAGTATATTGTTTCTTAGATAGTAATTTGGCATAGTTATGAACAGGAKGTTCTTGTGCAGTTTGCGATATTGGAAATATTTATTTTTATCATTGTAAGTATCCTTATATGCATTTTCTCTTTGTTTTCCACAGTGAAGATGGTCTGCCCACAATACTTATACACAATTTTATAAAGATCAATTCCAGTAAAGGACAGTCAGGGTCACTATAATCTGTATTAATATAATAAGCTTTTTCTCCAAAGGCCCTGCCTGAGAACTCTGTACCAAAAGGCCTTTAGCCAGGTTTCAACATGATCTTCACTAGCATTCACACAGACAATTCAGTGAAATACCGGCTGATAAATGGGTGCAAAACTGGCGAAACTCTCAGGCCAAAAGCTTATTTTCATCATTGATTCAATGTCCAAAGGGCRGCCATTCATGGATATGCATTGCAGCAAATACTGTTTGTTAACAACCTAGGTGATAGAATGGTGTGCACACTCACCTAGCTCACAGATCATATCAAAATAGAGGAAGTGGTTCATTGCTACCTGAAGCGACCTAAACAAAATAAAAAAAAAAGAAGAAATAAAAAGGCATAAAAAAATACAGGCAAAGGAGAATGCAAAGCTCAACAGGACAAATATCCTCATTCACCAGTACAAGCCAAGGCAGACTGACTAAGAATTCATTTTGCCAAAAAAAGACCAGGTAAATATCAACTTGCACCAAAGAGGGCCAATTTCATTGTTGGTTTAACCCCATCCAGCAACTAGATACCACTCAGTCACTCCCAGTCCTGACTGGAAATAAAAGTAAATACTCATGGCTTGAATTAAGAGCAGTTTAATAGTTGAAATGAATTAAAATATAATAATTATAATTATTGTTTTATGTTAAGTTATAATTGTAATGGAAAAGATAAAGAGAAAGAAATAAAACCCATACAAAACTCACGAAAAACATGTGGTGAGCAATTGCATTGAATTGCACCCACTGAATGACGCTCAACTGATTCCCCAGCAGCCATCAACCCCTCCTGGCCAACTTCCCTCTGTTGATTGATTTGGCATCATGTTCTGTGGTGTGGAATATTCCTTTGGCCAGTTTGGGTCAGCTCCCTGCTCCTGCTCCTTCCCCCCAGCTGCTCATGCAGCCCCTCACTGGCTGAGCATGAGGCATGGAAGAGCCCTGGCTTGGAGTGGGCTCTGAGAACTGCTAAACCACCAGTGAATTATCAATGGTTCTCACATGTCCCAGTGAGGCAATCCCATAGACCTGCCTGGCACAAATCTGTGCAAGCTCATTTATTCTGCTCCTCAGTGCCTTCTCATAAGGTGTTTATGGGTAGGAACGCAAAACAGCCATTCTCAGTTTCACACTATGCAGTCAGGGGTTTCCATGGGGTTAAAAGAACAGAGTAAGAATCTAACATAGTCTTTGGCTTTCACGTACACCCTTGTAAGAAACTTGTAAGTTTCAAGAGCATGAAACTAAAAGGTATTTGAACTCTTTCTGAGTTCAAAATGTGTTCAAAAAATGTGATTCTTGAATTTCTCTCTGTATCTTGACTATGTAAAGCTTTGTACAGAGTCTGCATGGGCAGGATACCCAAACAAAAGGTTTCAAAGACTTTGTTAAATTTCTGCCCATCAAGCGACCTTACACACCACTTCTTTACAGCTCTGTACTGTAAATGGTGTCTTTATTTCATGGGACTATTTGCTATGCTTTTTACTTGAAGTTTCAAAGCACTTTGAATATGAGTAAGTGGTAAATACACTTAAGCCTGTGTAAGTAGCCACTTTGATTATGTAAACTCCCGTCTTAAGAGATTTCTAAGTATCTCCATAAATAGAAAACAATTTGCTTCTAAGAAAAAACATTTTGTGTTAGTCCCTAGAATGCTATAGTTGAATGTTACTTGTTATCTTAATTGTCTTCTTGCATATCTAGTTCTCACTTCTCAATAATTCAAAATGAGATGGATTATATGAGCCAGAACTAATAAAATTTAGAGATAGCTCCTTGTTCCCAGAAAGAAGTAGACATTTGTGCACCAAAACTTCTAAGTGACTTGACAGAGAAAATACTATTTGCCAAAAAAAAAAAAATACTAGGAGACATTCTACTGTAAGAACTGGTAGTTTTGACTGCAGAACACTTTTATCCATAATAGCAGAGAGGTTTTATAAGAACAACTTTGTAGTGTTTGTTGTAGTTTAACCCCAGCCAGCAGCCAAGTCCCAGGCAGCTGCTCACTCRCTCCCCTCCAGCAGGATCAGGGAGAGAATYAGAAGCATAAAAGCTGGAASACTTGTGGGTTGAGGTAAAGACAGTTTAATAGGGAAAGGCACCTGTGYTCACTAGGAAAGCAAAACAAGGAATTCATTCACTGCTTCCCAAGGGCAGGCAGGGGTTCAGCCATCCTGGGAGAGCAGGGCCCTATCACACCAGACAGTTACCTGGGGAGACAAACACCATCACTGCAAACATTACCCCYTTCCTCCTTCTTCTCACCACTTTAAATATTGAGCATGATGTCACACRGTCTGGAATATCCCTGTGGTCAGTTGGGGTCACCTGTCCCAGCTCTGTCTCCTCCCAGCYTCCCASRCACCCCCAGCCCCTCACCAGTGTGGCTGTAGGARAAGCAGAAAAGGCCTTGGCTCTGTGTAAGCCCTGCTCAGCAATAACAAAAACATCTCTGTATCATCAACCCTGTGTTCAGCACWAATCCAAWACACAGCCCCACACAGACACTGGAAAGAAAATTAACTCTACCCCAGCTAAAACCAGCAYAGTGCTGAATCTTTAACCTCATGAGAAACTTGGCAAAATTCTCGTCTAGACATGAATACTATTTAGAAAACCCTGCAAGCCTATTTCCAGAAAATTAAATGCTTTTCCCTTTCTAAGTGTTGACTCGTCCACAAAATAAAATATCAGTTAGAACCCAATGAAATTTTAAATTGTGCATAAAACAGAAATTCTATGACATATCACGCTTCCAAGTTCAAGAAAAATAGTGAAAATGTACTTACTCTTATTATCCCCATGCAGAATATAGTTCTATTAAAAATCCGCCATATTTACTTCTTGACTTTTTAGAACATCCCAAAGAAAACTAAACTTACCAGAACAAGACATTTGGCCTATTTTTCACCTTCACTATTCAAAATGGTCATCACAACTTTCCAAAATTTAGTAATATTACAATACACCTAGGGAAAAAAACTTAGAAAAGGAAATTAATTTAGGAAAGAATTTTTGTAACTACAAGTTTCTAGTTCTCTTAGAGCAGCTGTATGTCTTGGCTAAAAAAATACCTAAAAAAGAACAATATTTTCCTTCTCTATATAATTTCCTTCTCTATATGATTTTAGAAAAGAAAAGATACATTGCATTGCTGTATTGCTTTTTTCAATAGCATGCCTTCTTAGAAGACATTGCTGGCATGAAATGTGCATGGTTGTTTTCCTTCATATGAACTGTCATAGAAATCAAACAGTTGATAAAATGCAGGTGAGTGATAGTGTTAGTTTTCTAGTTGTTTTGAGGGTTATTTTACATGCTATAATGTTGCCACAGAAATGCCTGTATTATACCTTTGTGTTTAGCTTGCAGATTTGTCCAGTTCAGTACAAGTTGTGAAGATTTTACATGTTAGTGATCTGAGTAGAGTTTCATCCTGATGTCCTTAAACTACTCACTGCTGAGGTTATAGTTCCCTAAAGCAGTTTCATTTGCTGATATTATCATCTTCACAGCATCTCAAGAACCGTATRCTATGTTTAACTTATTATTTTAGTACCAGAAAGATTCCCATTACCATTGGAAAAGCTTTCATTTTCTTGTCCTCTAACTTTCACTCCCACAAGTATGCATATTTGCTGAAAGTAAACTTTATATGTAAACTTTCCTGTAACAATGTGTATCCCTAGACCGTGATGGAGTAAGGGTTTGGATTTAGCACTTTTATCATCTTCTGAATCATTCCCATCTGCAGTGCAAAGTCCCTCACCATCTGTACCATGCCTGATAACTTATGCAGGCAATACAAATACTCTTCTCTTATTTCCATCAAGGGCATTTTTTTAAACATGAGCCATTTCTCYTGCAGGTCCTAATTCAGCAAAATACAGAACCTATACATAACAATCAATCATTTTTCATCAAACTGGTGACTTATGACAAATTATCTCAATTTCTTTTGAGAAATCTCTATGTAGGAATGAGACTTGCTAGATCTTGCACCCTGAGACACTGCAGTGGTGGCCCACCACACACAGCCCTTGTGATCTCAGGCACTACTCTGGCTGCTTTCACTCAGAAATTCCCATGGTCTTGTGCACACAGGTAGAGGGCCTGTATTACCCAGAAAAATAGTCAGAAATTAAGTTTAATGAGAAGAAATGACAGACTGAAATGTCAGGAATAGACCTTTTTTAATGTTTAATGGAAGAAATGACAGATTAGGCACAGGGCACAGCCATTCAAGCGCTGTAATCAGCCACTGCTCACATGGCTAACCTCTTTCATCCCCTTATCTATTTCCTTAGTTCCTTCTCCAGCCACTCTAAATCCCAAAGGTACCTGCAAGTCTTCCTCTGGCCCCATGGTAATGGGTGTCCATCCTGGCCGTGGGGCTGATCACTTTCTGTAGCTGAGACAGGTTACTCTCAAACCTCTGCCCTGCTTTGTTTGTATGGCAATTCTCTATCACATAACAGAATTCCTTATCCCATAACAGTGCTATCCATGATAATTTTGGGTAAATCAAAGCCTTTGAGAAGATAAAAATATTATCTTCTGAAGCACAGGGGAGAATAAAGTGTTGCAATCTTAAAAAGCACCAGAAGAGAGAAGGAAGAAATGAGATAAGGTGTGCTTGGATTATTCCGATTGGTGATCTGCACAGATCATGTCTGTGCTGYTCATGGAGAGAAAGTCTTCCAAGGTAGCCAGCAACAAAACTATACAAAACTATTATCTTCTTCTAGTCCAAACATCAGTTTAATTCTTACAATGTGCATTGGGTTTGTGTGGCAGATTTTTGGTAGCAGGAGGGGGACTACAGGGGTGGCTTCTGTAAGCAGCTGCCAAAATCTTCCTGTGTGTTGGACAAAGCCAATGATGAATCCAGGATGGACCAGCCTGCTGCTGCCGACACTGGATCAATCAGAAGTTGTGGTAACACCTCGGCAATAACATATATAAGAAGGTGAAAAAATGTTTGTGCAGAAGTAATTGCATCCAGAGAAGAGTGGAGTGAGAATACACGAGAGAATCAACTCTGCAGATGCCAAGGTCAGCCACCAAGGAGGGGCCCAGGCCCAGGGGAGAGATTCCCCTGCAGGCCGTGGTGCAGGATAGGGTGAAGCAGCTGTCCCTGCAGCCCATAGAGTTCCACAGGGAAGCAGACATGCAGCCCATGGAGGAGACCCATGCAGGAGCACATGAGGGCCTGAAGGAGGGCTATGAATCCATGGGAAACTCATGCTGGAGCGGGCTCCTGAGAGGGATCCGCAGATCTGTGGAGAGAGAAGCCCACACTGGAGCAGGTTTCCTGGTAGGACTAATGTCCCTGTGGAAGGGGCCCAAGCTGGAGCTGCTCATGAGGAACTGTAGCCCATGGGAAGGATTCACGTTGGAGAAATTCACGGAGAACCGTGGGAAGGACCCCATACTGGGGAAGAGGAAGAACGCCTCTCCTTGGGCAGTGGCAGGAACAACCCGTGATGAGCCAACTATAACCCCCATTCCCATCTCCCTGCTCTGCTGGGGGACGAGATAGAGCTGGGAAAGAGGGAGAGGTGGGGGGAAACTTATAAGATTTGTTTTACTTCTCATTATCTTGCTCTGATTTTGGTTGGTAATAAACTTATTTTGTTTCTCTAAGTCAGGCCTGTTCTGCCTGTGACAGTAACTGGTGAGGGATCTCTTCTTGTCCTTATCTCAACATGTGATTCTTTGAATATTTTCTTATCCATGTCCAGCTGAGGAGGGGAGTGATAGAGCAGCTTTATTTGTAGTAATTTATTATATAACAAATATAGAATTCAGAAAATGAGTACATGTGCTAAAGATCAGGATATTGCTGATAGTGAACTGAAGATAAATATCTCACTGCTGGGCTACATCATATATGTATATACTGGAAAGATATAGTTAAAAATATCTTGCCAACTTAAATTGTCATAATTAAAAGATACTCTAATAACATGGTTGTAAAGAAAATTTCCCATGTTAAGAAGATAATAAGCCTTATTTTCAAGACCAATTAATCTAATTTCAGTGTTCAGATATTTCTATGCATTTGTCAGAAAGGTTGAATATTTTTCTCATAAGTAGGTGTAATTTTCACAGAGAAATCACCTTCAAATATTCTCTCAAATAGTCAGAATAAGTTGATTTTCTTAAATCTGCCATCTCAAGCTTTATATTCTTAGTCTCTCAACCACTATTTTCAAAATTTTCTGATTGTTTTATAAAATTTTTCGCATGTAGTAAAAACATTTGACATATAGTTGTACAGATCTGCCATTACAAAAGCTAAAAATCCCCAGACTATGTAACATATCTGCACTGGTTTAGATAATACAATACTTTATTGGTTTAGCTATGTTTAAATTGGAAGTAATTAATATTAATTCTAAATATTTCAAATAATTATGATATTAAGTCTTTAAAAAAATTGTAATAAATTTTGGAACAATACTGCCTCATTTGAGACAGAACCTCTTTCTCAATCTAAATGGAGAATAGATGTTTAACATTTTCCTAAGGAGATTTCCATCATATGTACTCTGAACTTCTTATGTAATTCATGATGTCATCTGTAATAGATGTATACTCACATTTTCATTCAACTACAAGTGAGGGATTTTTGCTTTACTTCTTTCAATTTTATGATCTACAATTTGCTAGTTCTCTAACAGGACCAAATCTCCATTTGATTTTATTCCCTCTGAAAATGCGTTTTGGTTTTCCTTAACTCCATTAGGCATTGGTTTTCTTTCACTTTTGTTTTTCCCCCCTCCTCTGCCTCAGGAAGTTTTACATTATTTTTATTGATTTTTTTTTTTTTGCATTTGCTGAACAATGCTTGAGTATGTCAGTGCTTGCTTGTTTCTTTAAATTTCATTTATTTATGGAAAAGTTACTTTAAACTCTATTAAAACTGTTTAAAGTTCAGAAAATATATATTCAATGAGTGTAATGAACTTCAGATCCAAGTCAGTATGACTAAACCATAGCCAGTATAAGAACTTCATCGCTGTGAAAAATTCCCTTTTCTCTTCTTTCATACTTTTGCCAGTCCAAAATCTTATTTCTTTGATCAGATTTCAGGTCATCTTGACATTTTTTTTGAAGTCTGTGTCTTCTGAAATGATGACCATTTTTATCTTTTCACCTCCATACATACAATGTTTTTTTTGTTATTTAGTTTTCGGGTTTTTTGTTTGTTTATCTCTTGGTTGATTGGTTTTCTTTTCAGTTTCTATCTCTCACTTTGCTAGCCAAAAGTTTCACACCAAAGTTTCCACTTCTTCCTTTATTCAGCCTACTGAAATACTATTGATTTAAGCACTGATAGGAAACCACAGCTCTCAAGGAGTTAAGATTAAAATAGAGTTTAGACCCCATTCCAAAATACACATGTTGATATGCTGTACTGTGTTTGCCAGTATATTTTTTTTTAAAAAGTGCAGCAAATACATGGGAATTCACATATCTAGTTGGACTCCTGCCAACTCTGTCCTATTGATCCCTTGCTATATTTGGCTAATATGACTGGAATTACCAACATAAGAAGGATGTGGACATACTGGAGCAAGTCCAGAGAAGGGCCATGAAGACAATCTGGGGTCTGGAGCACCTCTCCTGTAGATTTGGGACGCTTGGGCTTGTTCAGCCTGGAAAAGAGAAGGCTCCAGGAAGACTTTTTAGCAGCCTTACAGTAACAAGGGATCTTCCCAAAAGGCTGGAGAGGGATTGTTTGCAAGAGCACGCAGCGACAGGACAAGGGGGAATGGCTCTGAGCTGGGAGGGGGCAGGTTAATGTTAAATGTTAGAAAGGAAATCTCATAATGGTGGTGAGGCACTGGCACAGGTTACCCAGAGAAGCTGTGGCTGCCCCGTGCCTGGAAGTGTTCAAGGCCAGGTTACAGGGGCTTGAGCAACCTGGTCTAGTGAAAGGTGTCCCTGCTCATAGCAAGGAGTTTGGAGTAAATGATCTTTAACGCTCCATTTAGCCCAAACCATTCTATGAGTCTCTGATTATTCAACAGCACCATTTGGATTCTGAAATTGCTTTTCTGCAAGTCTTTGTGTGAGTGTATGAAGTGCTGTCATTTCTCAGATCAAGATGTGTTGTTTGTTCATAAATTACACTTACTCTTACAAACATAACATTTTAAATAGTCAGACACCATGTTGGCAGGGTTTAGAAATACTGCTTGAAGAAATACTGAATGTCTGATGTCTTTCAAACACTACTTAGCATCTCATGAGTTTTAATTGTCTAAAAAAGCCAATGTCAATCTCTGACAGTTTCAAGAATTCCTGTAGAAAGTGCCCTGATCTTTATCAAATGAATGAATAAATAGCATATCAAATTTTCAATGGCATTTTATCTTAAACGAAGTTTTGATTTAATTTCAATTGTTTTTCCAGAATACTTTTCTCATTCAGAAATTACTATTTTCAGCTGATTCTTGAATTCTAACATTGTCAGAACTAACTTTCCTGTGCCATTAAATAAAAAAAAAAAAATTAAAAAGGCATATGGAATAGGCATTTTCCCATGAGTACTCAGATATACCTGGGATTTTTTTTGAACTAGGTTGCTTCTTTTACCTCCCTCAAACACAGTGCATAAGTTTCTTCTTTACCAGAAGTACTTTGTGAAGAAGCATTTGATCGTTAATCTGTGTACAGCCAGAAAAAAGGAAAGCTCATTCCTGCATTAGCAACCTCATTTCCAAAGAGGATTACTCTCATATGAAAAGATCAATGAAAGTATTATTAAATCTCCCAGCCCTCTTGCCTTCTGTGCAAAGCTGATATTACCAATTATTTTAAATATGTCTGACTCTAATTATAGTGAAATATTTTTGGCATGAAGTGGACGGATGTTGAATATTTTATATCAGCCTGATCTCAGAAGGAGTTCTAAACTATTTAATACCTTAGAAGATGTCATTGGGCTAAAAGGGATCACTTTAATAACAATCCATCTCACTATCATTTTTGTCAACTCTATGTACATTTAATTTTTCTTCCTAACAAATGATTTACCCTCTTTCTGTCTGATAAAACAATGGATCAGTTGACCCTGGGTTACTAAATTTCCATACTTATTTTAATTCTGGAGCTTTTGAATAGTTTAATTTATCTCTTACTTCAGAATGTGCCTTAAACTATTTTCCTCTACTATGTAAAAAAAAGTTCTTGTGTCAAATATGCTTGAGCAAAAACATCAAAATAGTTATGGCAGCAGAGCATTTGGTGAAACATTTAAATGATTGTATCATCTGTGGCATACTTGGAATAAAGTTATGATACAAAAACAATTCTAAAGTCAGTGAAATCTAATAAAAAATGACACTGAATACAATAAACTAAGAACAGTAGCTTTAATGAAATGTATCCAAAATATGCAGTTGTGCATAAAGTTGTGCATAAAAAATTTAAAAAAAAAATTTTGAATTTATACTTTGCAGATAGTCACATCTCAAATGTTGGAGGATGGCAGGAAACAAGCAAGCAAATGACATCCAACCATCTCATTCAGATAAATGAAAAAAAGCCAAAACAAAACAAATCCCATGGATCTTGACAATTATACTTTCATYGTATTTCTCTGATTCTATTCTACCATATTGCCTTCCCATTTATTTAACCTGGCGTGTCCTCTCTTGCAAAATACATTGCAATATCTGTAGAAATGGTAAGAATTTCCCATAGGACATTTAACATTTTCACCATTTCAGGACTGCATTTTAAATTTACATTTCTCTGGGGCTGTAAGTATTGAGACAATTGTCCAGATGCAGAACTGCAGACAATCTGTGGTGTGCAGCTCGAGACGAGGTGTCCTCAATCAAGTTTTAGCATAGCTGTAGTTTATCAGAGGAAATGGGACCAGCTTTGCGACTGAAAATAGGTTCAGTGGGGAGCCAGTGACACCCATCTTGATTTACAGCACATATCTTGCAGAAGAGTCTGTGGCATGGTGCCCACTCCAATCACCTTTGGTTAGCTGGGAATTTATGTTAGGAGAAACTCTGCTGGAGGATAAAAAACAAGTTAATGTATCATCTGAGAATTACAAAATAAATAAAACAAAACTGAATTGTGTTCTAGTCTAAATTTTATTCTTAGTCTGTATGCACATTTTGAATACAATTCAATTCTTAATTTTTTGAGTAATTTGGGCTGGAAATTTTCATAATTTTCTGCAACATAGTGATTGTTGTATGACTAAAGAAGAAAATTAAGTAAAATTAAAAGAAAAGTCTGATCATGCTTATAGTCATCTAGTTCTTTTTTTCTTTAAGAAAAGGAGAAAAAATGCTATTTTTCCAAATGAAGCAGGTTTGGTATCCTGGGCTGTATCAGTAGTTTTGTTGTCAGCAGGACCAGGGAAGTGACTCACCCCCCTGTACTCGGTACTGCTGAGGCCACACCTGGAGCCCTGTGTCCAGTTCTGGGTCCCTGAATTCTGGAAGGATATTCAAGGCCTGGAGCGAGTCCAGAGAAGGATGATGAGGCTGATGAAGATTCTTGAGCACAAGTCCTGTGAGGAGTGGCTGTAGAGGCTGGGTTTGTTTAGGCTGGAAAAAAAAGACAGTTCCAGGGAGACCTTATCACTCTCTACAGCTCCCTAAGAGGAGGTTCCAGCCAGGTGGGGGTTGGTTTATATTCCCAGACAAGCAGCAACAGAACATAACCTCCAACTGGACCAGGGGAGGTTTAGGTTGGATGTTTGAAAAATTTCTTTCACAGAAAGGGTGATTTAGACACTAGATTGGGCTGCCAGGGAGGTGATGGAGTCACCATCCTGGAAGGTGTTTAAGGAAAGGTTGGATGCATCACTCAGAGCCATGATCTGCTTGACAGGTGGGTGTCTGGTCATAGGCTGGACTCGATGTTCTCAGAAGTATTTTCCAAGAATTCCATGATTCTGTGTGAAGTTAATTAATAACTCAATTCATGTTTTCAGGAACAAATCTTTCAATTCCATTGACCTATGCTAACCAACAGCTCTTACAGCAATAAAATGTTTCAAAGGGGAGTTGCAGACTGAGACAAAATAACTTGCCCCAGTAAGAATACAATGAGTCTTAAAATGTGTCATTCAAGAGATGGATTCTCATAATTTCTTTTTTCTTTTTTTCTTTTTTTTAAGAGGAGTATAGTATTTAACTATATACTTACGAAAGAATGTAGATTCTAACCATTCTACTTTATGGTGTCAGGGTTTTACCATAGATGAACAATCTTCTTCAGGTTTCTTTTAGTGCTGTACTTAGGCTGTAGTCAATCTTTGACTAGAGAACATCTTGCAAAAGAATGTTTCCTACATGATATTAAATATGAAATATAAGGAGTTGTTGCAGGTTATTCAGCTTTGTAGGTTTTTCTAAACTTAACTGACATTCCTAGTTCATCTCTGGTAAAAGCCCACACACTATATAAGCTGTTTTGTGGATTAGCTGAAATATTGGTGGTTTAGAGCAGTTAATTAATGATTATTCAATTGAATGAATAGTAAAATATTGTTTTCCTGTGATTGCCTAAATTAGGGACTAATTTGAGATTGAAAGCTTCTAAGCAGGAGTCTTGAATAATTCTATTCACTCAGACTATGCATGGGGCATTTAGAAAATGTTTCAGTGTTTATCAAAACACTGTTGTAAATTTTTAAGCGTGATTAGAGCCAAGGTCACTGCAAGTTACCACATAGCAAAACTGTTTGCCAAACTTATTCCGTAAAATAACATGATGAGAGTTTTTATTCTTTCCAGAGGATTATGTAAAAGGAAATTTTTGATGGCAATGGTCATCAAAATAATGGCATTTTTTTGTGCAGAAGATCAGTTCAGACTCTGAAAAAGCCTCTTGTTGCATTTAACATGATCATCTACACTAACAATGGATGCACAGCACTTACAGACAGATGAATGAAAGTAGTATGGCCTAAAAGCCATTTATTTAGCTGCACAGTGTTCCCTGTTGCTCTGGCCACCCAAATCAAAGCTCACACTGAAAGCCAGGCTCTCTTTGACTTAGTTAATGGTCATATACAGGACAAGCTTCAAGGGAAGTTTAAAAAAAAACCCCGAAACTATCAAAACCACCAAATCCCAAAAGACAAAGATGCCTAAAATACCACATCAAAAGGCTCCTTTTAGCAATTCTAAGGGTATCAAAAGTCCTCATGAGAAAAAGGGTGAGGGAGAATATTTTTCATCATTGAGGGAAAATAAAATTTTAGGATGGGATTTAGCTACTTTGTAGTGCATTTGGTCTGTGTCATGGATTTTGGCCAGGTCTTTTTCATTCTCCATGCTTCAGGTCCTGCCAGATATGTGTCACACTCATGCTGCCCTTGCCTATCTTTATTACCTTTACCAAGACTATGAAATACATGAGACAGGAAGACTTATTATTTCAAAAATAATATATATATGTGTGTAGCTCCTGTCCTACATAGCATAGAGTTCTTCAGAGCAGTCTCAATTATTTATGGAGTTTACACTTTGTCCAGAAGCAGAGCTAGTGTTTATGTAGCCTGCAGAGTCGAAGTATTTCTCTTAGTACTTCTCTTATGAATGGATACCTCAGACTGCTCAGCATTCCATGCTCTGCTGCGTCCTACCTCATTAGTCCTAGAGGAGTGTTGGCAGAATAAATAGGAACGACTCCAGGAATTTTCACTGTGGCAGAGCCACTTCTGCACATCATGTAGGATGTGTCCAAATATCTGCACTGCAGCTTCATGGATTTGGATAACCCTTTTTTTTTCTTTTTTCCCTAGCTAGAGAACTGAAATGAAGTGAGTATTTTATTTTGGTTGCCTCTTGGATTTGTGCTTATTTGTTTCATGGAAAAATGTAACTCAAAACCAGTGGAATTCTGTCTGCCATTTTGTGAGTAGTACAGAGACTTTCTGCTCCACAGCAGAATTTTCTGCGTACTGGACTGCCCTGCTCACAGATTACCTCAAAAGCATTTCTCCTCTGCTTCTTGTAGGAAAGGGTCACACAAGTGTTTTCACATGATTTCTAAAAGGAGACCTTAAATATTGTTCTATAAATCTATTATTCAAAATATAGAATTTAATCTTTTACACTTTCATGGAAGTCTCCCAAACATGTCTGAGAGTCTTAGCCATTCAAATTTTTTATTATTAGGTAATGCACTGATTTTGGCTGCAAATGTATGGAAGATGAACATTTCAGTTCAGCAAAGAAACCAAGATGAGGTTCATAAATCTGTTCAGGTTTCTATCTCTAGAGCTCAGACTCTGCAGAGAGGTCAGCTGCTGTCAGCTGCAATTATGCAGCCAGGAACCTGCATCAGCCAGTGCAGGACAGAGAAATCAACAACTTGGGAATGAGCCAGTCTATTTTGTTTAGAAAAAACGTGAAAAAGCATAGGGGTATGTACTTGAAGGGACTTCTCCTAGCATGCTGTAAATGCATACTTGAAGAATGTTTACACACTGTACTTATTGACTTCTTCTGAAAAACTGAGAAAATATTTCTAAATGTCACTTTGGTCATTTTTGGAAAAAAAACAAATCTAGATTTCAGGAAGAATTAAAAAGCAAAAAGGTTTTTTTAGGTGTTTTTTTTTTTTTTTTGTATACATATTTAATGTGAAGGAGACTCTCCAACAAGTTATTCTTACAGAAGCTGTTCAACCCCATTATCAGAAAGGAGCAAATAAGGAGAACCTGGTGCTAGAATGTAGAGAGGGAATCAGCCCACACTGTATGTGCACACAGGCATGGACGGCAATGATCTGATCCTGCCTGGAGGGAGACTCCCAGTCCATCGCTGTCAAGGCATTTTCATGGAGATAGTAGAGTCACTAAACCAGGTGAAACAGATCACTGTTTCACCTGGTTTGGGAGTGCATGTGGAAATAAGGTCGGAGAACTTAAGGCATCTAGAGTGGTACTGGAAGGCACAGCTTAGGTTTGGCAGATCTCAAATCAAGTTGTCTGCATGTGCTTCCATGCATGTGTGGACTTCATGTGCCTGGTGGTCTTTCTCACACATCCTTATTCAGCTACCCCCAGAGCAGAGTACAATTCATTCAGTTTCGGGGTCATACCAGCCAGGGTCACATTAAGTTCTTGGACTCCCAAGGGTCTTTCAGAAAACATTAAATTCTTCTGGGCAGCTAATTTGCAATCTGAGAGTCTTCATGTGGTCTAAGTCCTATAGAGTTCAATGGAGATATTTTTGATGCAGTAAACAGATAATTTTATTGTAGACCAGACCCAGCTATCTCCTTTAGTGTGAGCTGAAATATGCTGCAGACTATAAATTCATTGAGTAGCTCTTCACAGCTTTATCAAGAGCTCAGAACTCTGGAGGCACATATGACTCTAACATGAGGTCTCAGAGTTTTTACCAACTTCATATACTTGTGGAATGGTGACACAGTTAATAAGTAATAATGAAAAAAAAAAAAAAAAAAAGCCAAGACCAAAGATCAAAGAACACATTCCCAGACATTTGCTGCTTACAAAAATTAGCACCATGGGACTTGATGTGGCAACTGCTTCTCGATTGGTGCTTTCAAGAAAGGATATCTCTGCTTGTCAGAAGTCTAACAAAGCATTCAGTCTCATAGACATGACAGTGTCAAAACTGTAACTCACTTTTATCTTCTAAGACTTGTCCATGTCTTCCATATACCATTTATATTTCCAGGAAAATCTATCACCCTTCATCCTTTGGAGTGTGTGACATTTCGTTCGGCATTTTTTGCACAGATAAGTTCTGTGGAAAAGAAAACAAAATACATTTCAGTCACATAGCCTGGTAAGGAATATGTACTTAGCTACTGCATTACATGCCATAGAACTGTAAGTTATTAGTAGAAGAAACTAGCCTGTGGCTTTATAATACATTTTTTTCTTTAAAATATAAAATAAAAAAGCAATAAAAATTTCAAATCTAGTAGTACTGATGAAAAAATCATGAGGCTAGTTTTGTCTATTTCATTCATAAGTAGATAAATTTAGTTGAAAATAATTAGATTGCAGCACAGAATCCTTCATACAATAATATAATCAGTATAACAACATGCACAATTTTGGATTCCTACTGCTGCCACCAAAATATTACTGTGATGTGTCAATGGCCATTCAGATTTAAGAAGAATACCCTAATTAACTTGTAATTATGTAAATATGGGTTTTTTTTAAATAGCAAATAAGTTTGATGAGTTAAAGGCAGTTTAACTTACCTCACCACTAATAATTTTATTAAGTATTCGCAGCTTGCACGTTGTGGATTCAGAATACTTATAGCTTTGATATACAATTTAGCATTAGGTGGTTGGAGTGCTATCTTTGAATTTATCAGATGAATTGCTTGAATTTAATTTGGGCAGAAAGACACCTATTGAGGGAAACTATTTTCAGTTAGGCAATGAGCTGTTAACAGTAATGTTTGGAATAAATACATTTTATC
Source organism: Cardinalis cardinalis (assembly GCA_014549065.1). NCBI lineage: Eukaryota > Metazoa > Chordata > Aves > Passeriformes > Cardinalidae > Cardinalis > Cardinalis cardinalis. Next base: position 9,499,116 of record JACDOX010000011.1, on the reverse strand, counting down.
AGCATTTACAAAGGCACCCTACTAGGTAGCAAGCAGAATAGTACATTTCATGGTGCAATGTAATTTCTTCGCCCTAAAAATAGCATATTTTTCCTCTTTCAAATTCAAGAATCTTGTAGGGACAGTGTTACATTTGTTTTGCCTCAAAGTACAGTTGCAATACTTTAAAGGGATGACATTTTGCAAACAAAATGTATTTCTTTACCTTACAGAAACAAATGTATAAAGCAGTTCTCTTTTAAAAATGTATATTTGGCAATGTATATTTTGAAACATACAGATTTTTTTGTAGCTGTTTAGAAAGAAAGGGAAAAAGTATGGTATTGTAAGGTACTACAAAATGTAGATGTTCATGAACAGTCTCTGAAGGCACTTGAACTCCATGGCATTGAAAAAGAGATGCTTGTTTTTCTCTTAGAGGATGAAAACTTTGACACAGATGCAGCCTTGGAAACATGAATAGCAAGAAATTTCAGGAGACTGAATGCTTGAGACAGGAGGTTCAAATAGTGCAGTATTTAAATTGTGATATTTAAATATATCTCGGTATGAAAGAGTTAGAAGAAGCTAATCAAGTGTCACAAAGTCTGAGGAAATAAAGACAGGCCAGCATCAGCTGCTGTATGAACTGCTGGTGACTCAGACTTTGTCATTTTTTTTTTACCAAATTTAATCCTAAATACTAATTTAATTTAATTTAAATGCTTTTGTATGTAAGTACATGAAACAGTACGGTCAAACATTTTGTCCTGCACCATGGACCCCAGAAAAAATAATGTAATTGAAATAAATAAATATAATTAAAAGAATATAATGAAAAAAGTAAGGAATACAGAAATAAAGACTTGTAATTCAATGCTTTTTCCAACTCTTGAAAGCACAGTCTAAAAAATTGCTGAAGATTTTTAAATAATAAAGTACCAATACGAGCAATGCTAAAATTCTGTAAAACTCATGTTCCATATTTGTAATTTTGAAAATGCCAAATTACTTGATAAGGGACTGTAGATGTCATATTCACAGAGGTCTGTAATTCATTAAACTTTCTATATATTTTTTCATATATACATAAGTAGGAACTAGGGCACAAAGCTCAATCTCAGTTCAGCAGTGTTTCAGATCTGAATATATGAGAGCTTAATTTTACAGCTATGTTATGGTTTATGTTAATTTTGTTGAAATTAAAATATTATTTCACATTGTCTCCAAATTTTGTATGCATAATGCATATTATTGCCTGTGATCTTCTCAGGAAGTGTGGCAAATAAAGTCACAGAAAAAATCTAGGAAAAGAAGTACCTTACTGCTTTTATTACTTTTGTGAGAATCTTTATTGATTGCTGTTTGTTCTTTGTCTATGTTGCAGTTACTGTACTGAATTTATTGAATTACAAGCAAGACTAGGATGCTTCCCAGATGAATGATTCATTGCCATATTTAAATAAAAAATGTAATTTTTTATGTCTGAAAAAACATAATTGACATGTAAATGAAGTTATCACAATGGTAGTACACAAATGGATATTAGAAAATATGTATAATGATGTTACAAGGATCTTTGTGGCCCTTCTCTGAACCCTTTGCAGCCTGTCCACATCTCTTTTGTGTAGTGGAGACCAAAACTGAACTCAGCATTCCAGATGTGGCATGACAAGCACTAAGTTAAGGAATTTATGAGACACAGCATCCTCTGTGGGCTAGGACTATGGTGCGGGAGCAGTTTATCTCTTTCTATTTTGGCTTTGTTTTCATCCTTGTGGGTGTTTGTCTTTTCTAACATGTCTGTTCTTTGCTTTCTGTAAGCTTTTTTCTTCCTTTGTTTTGTTTGTATTGAATCAACACTCAATTTTTTTTTTTTTTTTACTTATTTATATGCCTTGGAAGTTAATAATTAGCAAAAAGCTAGCCTGAGAAAATACCATCATGTATTCAGTATATGTATACGAATAGGGAAGTGAAAAGCAGAAGTAAAAAAATGAAATGCAAGAACATATTAAAAAATTAAATACAAGAACATGTTAAAAACAGTAGGCTTGTAAAGCTGAAGAAAGTAGAACAAGCAGCCAGAAGGATCAAATTCTAGTGAAATAAAATTCTTGTATTGAGAATACTACTCCTGTATGAGAATTTTATTCTAAAATTGTATTTCTTCTTGAAAAAAAATCTTTTATAAATGACACCAAAAAGCTGTCATGCCCAAACAAATTTGAGAAAGACCATTTGAAAATACAAAGGATTATTTAAGCAAAAGAAGCTGGATACAAATATTGTAACTGTAACTTAACTCTAAAATGTTTTATTAAAACAGAGAAAATGAGACTTTGCAAAACATTATATATCCTAGGAAAATATTTAACCTCTATAATAATGTATTCAAAGAAATTCCAATACCAAAACCAAGAAGTCTTCCAAGATTCTGTATGGCCATAGATTGATATAAAGAATTTTTGAGTAAAAAGAAGCCATAGGACAAAACTAAAATGAATTAATCTCTTCACTGTACAAAAGTTTAGCAGCATCACACATTAAAGTTTGTAGCAAAAGTCACTGCTCAGAAACTGTCTCATATGAAATGTTAATAAAAAGAGTTTTCAAATAAATTAATAAAATTAATACCAGCAAACTTCTAGAACCAGATGGTATTCATATAGAGTTCTAAGCAAAATGAAATATGAAAGTGCTGAGTTATTAACTATAGTGTGTAATTTATCACTTAAAATGTCCTTTGTACTGGAGGAGTACAAAATGGCAAATGTGATACAACTTTTTTTAAAGGGCTTTGGAGAACTATAAAATGGAAAGTCTATATCTGCACTCAGCAAACTGTTGAAGTTATAATAGAGAATAAATGACTAAATATGATGTAGCAGAAAATCCATACAGATTCTGTAGTTATGCTGCACAAATATAGTGCAAATTTAGATAAAGAAGGTGATAGAGTAGAAAGAGACAACTGTTGATATATCTACTTGGTTTTCAAAAATAATTTTGAAAAAGGACCTCTGTACAAGAGGGTGCTGTGGTAGAAGGGATAAAGTCTTCCTATAGTCATTAATATGTGGTTAAAGAAGAAAAATAAGCTATTGGAAAAGATGGTTGCTTTACCATTATGGAGAGAACTTTGGGAGTTGATGCTATTCAACATATCCCTGAGCGATCAAGGGAAAATTTTGATGGTTACCCAGTTAATTGACACAGTGTTTTTCAAGGAAGTAGGAACAATAATTCAGTATGAAAGTTTATGAAAGACATTGTAATAGTGATTGAGTGAGGGATGAAATGCCTGAAGTAATTAAAAAATACAATGTGAAATCAGAAGTTCTATACTAGCTACTGGCATCAGGAAAATTTGTTCTGCTTAGATTTGCAAAATAACAGATAGATGCTCAAAAATGAATAGGAAAAGAAGGAATAAAAACCACCATGATATGTCTCACTGTATAAATCCATTCATCACATTCTTTGTACAGTTCTTCTCCAGGCATTTATTATTCTTCTATATCAGGAAAGATATAGTATAGCTAGACACAGTATGGGAAAGAGAATCAAGTGTGAAATGGGTTTTGACAGAGAAGAGACAAAAAAGATAAGAGCTCTTTAGTTTACAAAATAAAGGACTATCACAGGATAGAGCTGCATATAAAATCATGAAAACCAGGGAAAATGTAGTCAGGCTTTCTGATGCTGTAGTACACAAGAAGGACAGTAACATTTCCATCTTCTTTTTCTAAACAGTTGCTTCAGCTCATTGTAGTTTTAAATGAACTTTCTGACTAGTTTAGTATGGCAGCTTTTGTGTTGAGATATGAGGATCTGACAAGATGAAGGTACTGTTTGATTTCAGACTGCTTTATAGTTTCTGAAAGATTTCCTGGTGTTAATTCCATATCTTTCTAAGCTTTCCCAGTCCAGTATGCCTGACCTGAAGAACCATGTCTTTTGGTACAGTGATCTTACTATACTGTGCACATGCACTCCATCTTCCCTTAAGGCAATCAATATACTACCCTCAGTGCAGTGGGATTATTTTTAAACCACAAAGGCCACTAATTCCAGATAAGGCTTCTTTTTGAATTTGGAGCTTATTAAGCAACATGAAGGGAAAAAAGCCAACAGAACTTTAAATGCAAACCCTATCTGAACTTTCTATCCTGACAACAAACAGATTGAATTATTAACCAAAAGTGATGTTAGATAACCGGAATTAGCTTATTTGCTTAGTTTTAACACATACAGGTTAAGAAGATACAAACCTATTAAGATAAGAAGAACTTATTTTTTTCCAGTTTGCAAAAGGGATGTGTGGGTGCTGTTTGACAGCTGGCTCAAAAGAGGGATCATTCTGCTATATTCAGCATTGGTGTGGCCTCACCTTGAGTGTTGTGTGCAGTTCTGGGCCCCATCACTTCAGAAGGATGTAAAGGTCCTCCCCAGCCAGGGAGGGAAGGAATTAAGCTACTGAAGACATGGCTAAGGACTTTGGGGTTGCCTAGTTTGGGGAAAAGGAGGCTGAGAGGGAACCTCATTGCTCTCTACAGCTTTCTGAGGAGGGGAAGCGGAGAGTGAGATGCTGATTTATTCCCCCTGGGCTCCAGAGATGAAATATGTGGGAACACTTCAAAGCTGCCTTATCAGAGGATGTTTAGACTGGACATAGGAAGGATTTCTTTACTAAGAAGAGAGTGGACAAATAGTGACAGGGTACCTGGTGAAGGTGTTTGGTGTCCCATGCTTCTCAGTGATTAAGAGACATTTGGACAATGCCTTCATCAACATGCATTAACTTTTGGTCTGCCCAGAAGTGCTTGGACAGTTAGAACAGATGCTCCTGTTAGGCCCCTTCCAGCTGCGTTATTCTATTCTATTCTATTCTATTCTATTCTATTCTATTCTATTCTATTCTATTCTATTCTATTCTATTCTATTCCTTTCCATTCCATTCCATTCCATTCCATTCCATTCCATTCCATTCCACTCCATTCTAAATGCAAGCGTGTCTATAAAATTTCTAATTAACGCCAACAGAAAAAAGCTTTCTAAATTTTGGACATGTTTTGAAATCATACTGTTTGTCCGTGTCATTCAAGGCACTGCAAATGGGAGAAAGCATAGAAGATTTTATGAAGGAAATGTTGATTTTGCTAGAGGAATACGATGGAATTTCTGATTCTCTTTGTTCACCGTCTTTTTTTTTGGTCTGAAAAAACCTTTCTATTTCTTCCATTGGAAGTAAATGCATAATGTAAGAAGAATTTCTAGGATTCTATCTCCTACAAGTGCATTAATAATTTTTTACCTGCCTAAACATATCTACTGTTTAAGCTAAAGATCTCCTGGGTGAATACCAGCATGTTGGCATCCTACCATTGAAATACTTTCTCCTACTGAGTGATAAATTATTCATTTGGATATTTCAGCATATGAGCCACTTTGCAGTCCCATTTCAAATTAAATTGAAAGCTTTTATGCAATAACTATTGATGTTAATGTGGTAGGTTCTCAGCACTCTGTGAAGGTTTACATTCTCAGCCATATTACTAACTTTCTTGGGAAAAAAAAAAGCTTTTGCTGCTAAATATGGAATTAGAAGGAAAAAAGGAAGATGATAGGTTCAAAATGGAGTGTTTTGTTTATTTTACTGTATAGCTCATAGTATGTTTTTGATACAACATTCTTGGGAGTAAAAATAGCTGAAGCATGCACAACTAAATTCTAGAACCAGCAGTTAGGTAAAATAGCCAACATAAGACAAAAATACCCCACACCTATAAAAGGCACAAGTGTCATTGAAAAGATGAAAACCCAAAAATTTCCACATGTATATTTTCTAGGAGAAGGGTAATTTTTAATGTCCAAAGGATGGGGAAAAACCTGATATATGACAAAAATATGAGAAGAGGAAAAAAGTCACCTCAACTCTAAAAATTTGATATTAGCTTCCAATTCAAATTTGTGGGCAGGATGGAAGTGATCTAGTGAGAATTACCCCCTTTAGAAGTAACTGTTCACAGCTTATATAAATGTAGTCAATAGTGAAGGCCTAAGAAGAGTTTAAAAAAAAAGAAAAAAAAATCAAGAGAAACCTCACCATGTATCAAGAATAGGAGGATTCCTTCTTTGTCACAAGGCAACAAAAAAAACCTCAGAAGAACAGAGTAATTTGAGTAATTTGTGAAATCGATGGAGACCACTTAAGGACTAGTCCAAGGTAACAACACAGTGGAAATATCCCACCTCCAGACAATCTCTTTTAAAGTATATGCACTGTTCTCCCTGAATTTGCCAAGTTACATCTTAAAATGTATTTAATGCCTTGGTCCTACCATTTTAATTAAAAGACTATTCCAGTACTTGAGTGATTAAAATCCCACTTTTCTAATGCCAAAATACTTCTATACCTTTTTGTTGAAAGGAGGTAAAATACAGCATAATCTCCCTTCTAGGCTTGTTTGGTGAGGCTTAACTGAGGCGTTGCCAATGAAAAATGTAATTACAATTTTCTGCCTTTTTTGAGAACAGGTGTGTTTTAATCAACACCAGAAGTGTAGCCATACAATTTAAATAAACAACCAAAAATTTTAAAATGCATTGTTAGATGAAATTAGTAGTAATGTATAAAATTAATAGTATTTATGTGAAGCAAGGTAGTATGAAAATGTTGTGGGCAGCATGTATTATTCTCAGGAAGAAAGAAAATGCATCTGCTGAGTGCGGCAAAAGGCAGACAGTGTTTGTACCAWTCAGACAGAAACCCATGTTTATGTCAGCCATTAAGGAAAGAGCCTGTTGCACTTCAGTAAGAGCAGAATTGTGGAAAAAAGGTGTCCACAATCAAAATTAGCTTCAAAAAACATTTCCAAAGCTTGGGGGGAAATGACCTGACTGTATCATCTGCTAATATCCCATATTCTGTCTGGTCTTTCTAGTTTTTTCCCCCCTCTGATTCCCTAAAATAAATTGAGATTTCTTCTGAATATTTTTCCTGAGTAAACTAACCATCTAAAATTATACACTGGGGAGTAAATGGACCTCATACTCAGTTCCACAGAGAACTCAGCTAGTGGGTGGGACAAAATGTAATGGCTAAAGAAAATTATATTCATAATCTCACAGGAACCTTTAGGAGATTAGGCACTTGCTTTTCTCTCACACTGTGTACATACTGGTTAACACTTGTGGAATTATCCTTGACTTGCTTAAGGAAGACAGAAAATAGGCCTTTCATCTTGTCAAAATTTGTTCTCTTAAGCATTAGAACTAATTTAAGACTATACTTTATTTTTCATTTAAAAACAAACTCGGTCAGGGTTTTTTTTTTTAATTATTATTTATTTGCTTTTGGTTTGGTTTTTTTTTTTCCTTATCCAGTTAAAACTTAGTGGGATACTTCAGGGAAATGGGAAAAAAATTTCAAGAAACTGCAAAATATGTGGCAGTGAAAAGTCCTAGTTTTTTTGTACTAGTCAAGAATTTGTTGACCTGTTTCCACTTAGCATCCCAGTATCCTATTTTCTCTCCTGAACTGACTATGCAATATGTTTTTGCTAAATTATGCTAATCTTGTCTATAAGATAAGCAACATCACAAAAAAATAAAAACATATTTTGAAAGTCTCATCTCACTTGCAAAATATGCGCTTTGTGTTGGTGAGTGGACATATCATTGAGAGTTAATTTGCTATGAATTTGGGAGGCAGTTTGCTGTTTAATAGATTTGTAATTTAATATGCCACAGGGAATAAGATTGGTTCTGTGCCTATTACCTAGATTATCCTGAATATTTTTATAGTCTTGGATCTTAACAAGGGTAATTTTTGTATAGATTTCAACTTAGAAAAAATCTCAAACCTTACTTCTTGACTTTTTGGATGTCCAAGAATATTAATAATAAACAGGAGATTTGTATAATTGTCAAATATTTGCTTTTTAAATGCATGAATTTAATTAATATAAAGGAATAAATTGAAAAAATGTGTAATACCTACAGCAGCAAGTAGTAGTCTCGATATTCCAGTAGATAGAAAATTTACCAGTATTTTACGAGGGTAGCTCTCTTAACCTGCTCTGTAAGTTGGAAGAAAATTGAGAACTTTGTTAAAATATGTAATTTTTATTCCAGAAAAAGACCAAAGAGTGATCTTTGGTGTCTTTTTTACCTTTTACCACTTGCTATAATTATTTCTATATGTAACTATTGGCACAAAGATCTCAAATACACATGCATGAATATGATTTGCAACCCTAATATTTTCAGTCTATTCAGAGTATGTCCAAATGGAAGCATTCCTGAAATTTTTGCTTTGACTGATGGTTATTTTGAGCAGGTCAAATTTATTTAAATAAAATCAAACTGTACTATAATATCTACCTATTAAGTCCTGAAAGTATTATAATGTGGACATACAGTACAAAAATATTAAAATATTATAAAGAAATGAAAGTTGACTGTATCTCTTATGAAAAGAAAACAGAACTCATCTGGAGATTAAATACTGGAAGAATCTAAGCTTCATAATCCACACCCTCTGTCTGTTCACTGCACTTCTAGACTTGTTCACATTTTAATCATTTGCTGTAATTTTTTTGTTACTTAAGGTCCTTTCTCACCAAAGTAATCCCTAAACCTGACACAAACACCAAATAAAAGCATAGGAAAATCTGCATCTTTATCTCCAATATGCATTCTGCATTAAATCTCACAAGGCAGTTCTTACTAAATCATGGAAACACCACATTATTTTATTATCAAAAGATCCAACTTCATCACAAGACACAGAATAAATAAACTTCTCACCCTTCTTAGAACTGTAGAAACAAAACAAGTCTCACAGAATAACCAAGTGTCTGCCTGTCTCATTTGCCAGTAGCAGAATTATTAAATCATGCTAACAATGGCCCCAGCTTWTTTCTCTGCATTGCAGCCAAGGGCAGGATTTGAAAAGGTTACACAAAGAGTCATGGGGTGGTGTAAGCATTAAAATTGTCTTTCTTATCATACTGAATAATGTAGAAGGATGCAACGAGACTCTAATTTGCAAAGCAAAAATGAAGGCAACATGATCACCAACAGAACTCGATTTTACTCAGATCACAAAACTCACTGAGAATTCAGTGGTGAAATTTCTTCTATGTTTTTTTTTCTAAAAAGCAAAAATCAGAGAACTTCAATGAACTGTGATCAAGGGCAGTATTCCATAACTGATGTTTTAAGCCTTTACAGTTTCATCATCTGTAAGTTGTTGTATGAGAACTCCCTCTCATTTCAGAAAGGAACAGCAAGTAACAAGTGTAACCAATACAAAGAAACATAAAACACAAGAATGGAGATGACACTGGATTCTGCTTTACCTGCAGAACATATGAATATCAAACCAAGACAAAACAAAATAAAGCCCAGATGCTTCTGGCAAGAATTTCTGAGCAACTTTTCTGAACCCTGTATTTTCTTTCTGAGCTCATTTCCTACTACTTATAAGTTGCAAAAATACATATAAATAACAATTTTGGTATTATATTAGAAATGGTATGATATTAGCTGGAAATAATTCAGAAAAACTAAGATAGGATAAGGAAGTATCTGATGATCATTATACACTTTTTTCTTATCTGCAAGGTTCTGTGACTTTTGACAAGGTGACAAACATCTGAAGCCAGAGGAGATGTAAAATCATAAAAATAATTCAGGCATAAAAATAATTGAATGTCTTCTAGTTGAACTTTTTCAGAGGTGTCACAAGCTTCTTTTACTCAAATCTCCACACTCAGAAAGCCTTAGGGGAAAAATAAGAGAAGACAACTATATTTCCCCAATTTTGTCTGGATCATGTTTCAATGTCTGTATTCTGGCTTTTGCACTAGGCCAGACAGAGGGATAAACAACAGTTTTACTAACATCAATCACATTGTTCTCTGCTATTCTGAATTATCTGTCTCATATCATTACCTGATGTAGGTTAGGCATTCAAACAGTGTCTGAACCTTCACTGGGTTATTGCCTGGTCTTCCCTTTCTTTTTTTTACTATCTGTGGGGGGCTTTGCTCTCACTTCAGTCTGGGATGCAGCTGGCAAGTGGCAGAAGGGGATGATGTTTTCCATCTCTCACCTCTCTAGCCAGGTACATGTAGAGGACTAAACTCTCACCTTCAGACTGAGAAATCAATGTGATATTACTGTGCCTTTACATAGTACTTAGTGCCAGGAGACAGAATCTCAATAGAATCTCTAAAGTATATTTATAATAAATAAGAAATCAAGATTCTAGTTTCAGGGAATTCTGATGTATTAAGAAATCATATTCCTGAATATTGATCTTCTTTGTCAGATGACTTCTATTTTATATTTCTTAAAACTATTTCTTTTTCAATTTTCACTTGTTTGTTTTTATTTCTCCTTAAAACTTAACACTAAAATATAACTCAATACTTATTAAAATGTTTTATTTACATCACTTGAGTTGTAGACTATTGGGAGATTGAAGACAATTATAAAATTGTTCTCATTTTGTCTATGTCTCAGAACATGAACCATTTTCCTTTGATCCTCTTCCCCTGAAGGCCTTTACTTTCAGATTGAAAAAAGGGGAAAACAGAGTAAGGCAATCAAAACTTCAAAAGTGATTAGAAAACACAATAGTTATTATTCTCTGGTCACCTTTTGTAAAAATGCAGCATTGTGCAGTAAAAGACAAAGCATGCAGGTTGGGTTGGTTTCACATTGCTGAAAAGAACACTGTTGAGGAACAGGCACCCTTAGAAACTCTTTTTAGTACAGATTTAACTGATAAATATTATTTAACCTAGATTTAATTCTACTGTTTTTTCTACTGCACTCCTTTCCTTACAATAAAATACTAAAAAAAAACCAAAAACCAAACACAAAAAGCCTTAAAAAACATTAACACCCCCACCCGCCAATAATAATTTAAAAAAATTCCAAGAAACCATGCAGAAAAAACCTTGAAGCCACAAACCCTATACCAAGATATAATTCTAATCTCATAGTCAGGTAGGACCATATTATACCTTGTCTCCACATATCCCCTACACATCATTTATATATATACATTATTAACCTGCTACCCAAAATTCTTTCCTATCAGTTTTTCTTTTTTCTTAAGCTCTTTCCAAATCCATTCACCAAGTCAATAGCAGTACAAAAAACAATGATGTAAAATAAGACTCAAACTGTAAATTTAAATGCAAAGTTAGAAGTTATAGTTGGTAGGATCAAACGAAGATTATGTTTAATTCTTTCAGTCAGAAAAGATGTAGAGCCTTATAGATATCTTTCATTGTGTAGTCAATTAATTATGAAAATGCAAACACATTGAGTTCTACTGAATGCGACAAGAAGGGGAATAAAAAGTCCACAGAATAAATGAAATAATTCCCTTATGAAAAATTATTCCCTTATCATGTTCATAATTCCCAAGAATCCCTATGTACCAGGAGAACCCTGATTCAGTCTAGTCTACAAAATGGGTGGATATGCAATATACAGTGAATTAGTCAGAGGTATATCATCATTTTTAAGTACTGTGTTACTTTGTGCCACTTAACAATGTGTGCACCAGGAGAGGATCCCTACATTATTCAGGTTCTGGCCATTCAAGTAAAAGACAATTTGCAAGTTGTCTGCATTTTATAAGTTTGTGGTTAAATGAACAATACGTTTCCTAAAGTTTTCCAACAGAAACATCAATGTAAAGAAAACTATCTTTTTTAATGACAGAATGTAAATTTTAGAAAAAAATAAAGCCAAAAGACATTCCTATATAAAACAGTAGAGCACATATTTCATCTCAGAGTAAGGGTCATGGACAGACTATTTTGAATGGACTTGGACTAAACCTTTCAATCAAAGACTCAATAAATCTAAAACAGATATAGTTACATGGGGGTATGTAGTTGGATTATTTAATTCTAATAGAGCATAAGTTTTTGTTGGACATTTATCAGCAGGTATAATCACAGTTGCCATCAAATGAACAAAATAATTAGAGCACTACAGATAAGACAAGGCTGATTTTCTGAGCCTTCATTATTCAAAATGCACAGATGTGTTTTTTTCTGAGCATTGAAAAAAACCAGCCTGAACCAGGAAAGAAAATAGAAGAATGAAGCAGAGGAGGAGGGCAAGGAAATATTCGGATGGAGTAGCTTTTTCTGTTACCTGAGTTTATATAATATCTGAAGAAGAGCCAAAAACTATGCAAAATTTAGACATATATATATGAAAGTGCATAGATATGCTTGTCTGTGTACAAAATATTTGTTTATGCATATATAAATACATACTCATACATATATGTTTATCTACATATGTATAAAACCAAACATAAACTCAAAACAAACAAACAAAAATAAAAAAACTAAAACCAAAACAAAAAAGACAATGGTGCAGAAGCAATTCATACCCTACTTGGAAGAAAATAATCTTTCCTGAGAGTGAACGGGTAATTTAGGTGGGTAACCAGAAACAACAAAAATCCAAACAGGATACTAAAAAGTCCTGGATGAGCTGTAGGAATCAAATGGAATTGAGCTGTAGGAATCAAACTGTGGGGGCTAAAGTATGTATCTGGGTTATCCAGGTCAACTGCCTTATCCTCATCTGACTGCACTATGAAGGATGTGTTTACAATCAAATACTGATGTATTTCCTCTTCTGCAGCCACCACTGAATTTGCAGAGATTGCAAAACTGACAGGCCCTGTCTTTTAAGGAAATTCCAATTACTAGCAGGTACAACAAATGCATAATTATGAAAAAACCTAGAAGAGTAAATTACATGTGTGTCAGAATAAATCATTAATTTTCCAGCTATTTTTTCTGCTTTGACACAGCTTATTTTTTAAAATCGTGACATATGAAAGTGTGAAGAAAAACCATGCAGGATTTTTTTTAATTTAAAAAGATAGTCCATAGATAGAAAAATGACAAGCTGTGTAATAAAATGCTATTCTAACAAAATATCAGACTGATTAAAAATATCAGGGGAACAGAACATTGTTTCATAAGGCCCTCTTTTCCATGTGGATCGTTAGTGTGGGAGAAAATCCTTGTAATTCTTTGCACTGCTCCCACACATACGCCTACACATATCATCACTTGACTTTCAAACTAACAATAGAAGTGTTAGTAGAGCTATCACCATCTGCAGAATGAACTGTGCATTTTTAAGGCTGCAACAGTCTCAGACATTAACAATAGTAGTCATATAGATGGTAACTAATACCCTCCTTCCAAAAGAACCATGTAGGGGTCAGTTAATGTATTTCCCCATAAAATCACAAATATTAATTCCTTTACATGAAAAAAATGAGTAAGTTGGAAAATCTTTTTCTGTTTCTTGGGTATAAGATGAGATAAAGGGCATTCATCTAATAATGGTGGGAGCAATGAGATACTCCACTGTAGTCACACATGTAAATTATTTTTGTCAGTGTTTTAATGACCTTGGAGAAAACCTCAGAAGAATCAACTAGGAATTATTGCAGATAATATTTATGGGGAGTAGAGGTTCAAATCAATAAAGAATTCCTCTATTTATTATAATAATCTCTTTTTTTCCCTTCTTTTCTTTCTACTTAAGAATTCTGACCAAAATTAGAATGCTACACCCAAAAATAAATTCTGTGGTCATTATTCTTTCACTTAGTGTCTATATCCTTTCATTATTTAGAAGAAAAACTTAGGACTTCACATTTGAGTTTTCTAACTGTACAATTATTGCAGGAGCTTTATGGTGCAGATTGCAAGACTACTGATGTGGTAATATTGGCTGCTTTTTTTCCTTGCTATATTGAAACCATCAGGAACTCCTCAGAGGAAACAAATATTGTCAAAATATTGGAGTGGTGCAGGAAAGGATTGGTCAGAAGTTTGCAAAGATGATTACACTGGGAAAAAAGATCAAGAAACAGAGGGCAAAGCTAAAAATCAGGTGACAGAATAACAGAACTGGAACATAAACTCAGTTAACAATTGCTAAATCAGTCCAAAAAGAGCATCAAGACTGAAAGGCATCAGGATAACTGACAGCAGACAGGATGGGCAAACTTAGACCTAAGTCTGATTCTTCCTCAGCCAACTCTTGCTTATGGCACTCAAGGTGCATCCTTTGAAAAACACCTGCACAGTTTCTTTCCAGCAACCTGAGATTTCAGTCTATTTAAGATATTTCTGGAAGAAAAAGAAATCCAAGATTGCCTTTGAAAACAGGGCAATGGCTAAAATATTAGCCCATCATCCTCAATGTCAATTTGCAATAAATCTGGGGAACAGTTGAAAGGTTGCACACACACATCTTTCAGCTTCAAGTTTAATACTCAGGGATGCCACAGTTTGCTCCTCAGAGTTTTACATTTCTTTAATATGGAATGTAAGGGCTCTTTTATGTTGAGAATGTGTTCTACTAGGGACATTTGTATATAAGCATTATCTTAGTTACTTCCATAGAGAAGTGGTGCAAATATCTGAGATTGCTCTGCCTGGATCCAAACTGGATTTGGTTGAAAATTTTGCAGCAGGAAAAAACAGGGCATGATTATTTGGCAGTACACACTAATTTAGGCATATGATTTCTGGGCTACAGAAATGTGTACCTATCTAACACAGGAACTTTAGCACAAAGCATTCCCCTGTACTTCATTTACAGACTAACACTGCAGGATGATGAATGTGGCTGTCAGGATTACTTGAATTTAACTGGAAGTATAAAAAGATTGAAATCCACTGATTTCTAATCACGCACCCCGAAACAACCTTGAGGATCTGTGTGTAGCTATAATTTATCAAATCTGAAGTTCTTTTATTCTAACTGAAAAGCAAAAGCAAAATTATTTTTCTTTTTTTTTTTTTGGAAAGTATGAAGCTGAAAAACTGTGGCTTTCAGGATCTTCAAAACTAGGAGATAGGACACAAGGCATTTTCAAGACAATCAGTTTGAACTTGCTGTCCACTTCTTGCAATATCTAAATTTAAATATCTCCTCTCCTCTCCTCTCCTCTCCTCTCCTCTCCTCTCCTCTCCTCTCCTCTCCTCTC